>VDFB02000013.1:62433309-62826048 GCA_007258455.2 Sequoia sempervirens | reverse complement strand
TTTTTAACAACCCATTTTATTTTTTCCTGTCCCCAACCAAACCCGTCTTTTAAATTTAATTTTTTATGTAAAAATAAAAATAAAAAAATTTGCGTAAATCACGAAGGGGGGGTTTTTCTTTCTAACTCACCTGCTGTCCGCCTGTGCCCTCGCGGTACATTGCCCGCACTCCGTCCGCCCGATGCACGATCGCGGTGTCGTTATCCGTCGGCATCGTGTCTCCTCTATGCTTTCCTCTCCTCTCCACTCTTTCTCTCAACTGCCACAGTGACAATGACCCAGGTAATTTTTCAAATTATCTTTTTAACCCCCCCTCTCCAAAAAGGTATTTTTTACCTTTTATTTAACCTTTTATTCCCCTAATTAATCCCCAACTTCCCGAGGCTGCCATTCGCAAACCGTACGTCCAATCCACTCCGTTCAAAAGGAAAACTTGCTTAATTTTTTGCCCTCTATCCAAATGGTCCCCTCCATTTCTTTCTATCAAGATGTCATCCGGGGCCCCTCCTTTCTTCCCCAACCGCCCTCTCGAGGGGGCATACCCTACTACTTCCTTCCATCCATTTCAAACCAGGCACTGGGGCATCCCCTTTCTTCTTTGTCAGGCTGGGGCATCAATCCTCATTTCTTTCTTCATCCTCGACATTCACTTTTCTTCGAAACATTGTTATTTCAACAATATTTCGAAGAGGGGCAAAATGTAGACACCTAAATTTAATCACTTCCATATGATTAAATTTGTTGCATTTACGTCTATCATATTAATATTAATTTATTAAATTAATATTACACCCTTTGTCCCATACCGATAAAGTATTTAATTTAATAATTAATACTTTGTCTTTTTACCCTTATTCCTCTCTAAATTAAATAAATACACTAATTTATTTAATTTAGTCATTATTCCTCTTTTTGATTTAAAATCAATTTAAAATTCCTCACTTTCTCTCTCCTTGTCACATCCTCCTACATTTGCCACTTGCCTCTAATCTTCTGTTAATTAGCCTAATCCAATATTTGCACAACCTTAACCAAAATCATTAGCTAAATTTAGCACCACTTTTTGGTCAATCCTTCCATTTTTCCTTTTTGATGTTAACCCCCTTTCCTATGTGAATTTTTAATTCACATTTATTTGCTCTAGATTCCTCTCCTTTAAATGTGAATTTTTAATTCACATTCCATTCTCCCAAGGCTTCTAGAACCTTGGACTTGTCACAATCTCCACATGTGACCAAGTCCCACCTTTTTGGAGCCCACCTTTTACCCTCTAGATCATCCTATGAGTGTGAATTTTTAATTCACATTTATATCCCCAACCACCTTTCACTTTCCCATGTAGATTTTTGAGGAATTCCAAAATTCCTCAAATGTCCCTTTCACTCCCACTTGGGGACAAGAAATCCCTTTTTGTGGAAATCCTCTCATCCCCAAGGTGCATGTCCTTTTCCACCTCATGTACCTTTTTGACAACTCATCTCCACCTCATATCCTCTTGTCCACTTCACCCTCCACATGTCAAGATGTGAGGGCTTGTGGGTTCTCAACCCACCATAGCCCTTCATCTTGACCTTGTTGGATCAATCTTGACCCTTGAATTCTCTAGAGAATTCAAATTCCTCTATAAATACCCCCTCCTCAAGGGCATTTCCAACACTTTGCACTCTCATAACTACATGCTGTCCATTTGAATCATCAAGCCTTTTTCAATCATTCAACCATCTTTGTTCATCATTTTGCATATTGAAGCTTGCATTTTAGTCACTCAATCCATCATCTAAGGAGCACACAACCAATCCAAGCAAGGGCCAATCAAAGAGGTATCAACAACAAGGGAGGTAAAAATATTTGTGTTTCATTTCATTTGCATTCCTTTTCGTTGAACCACTCTTTTGGCTAATCTTGAGGTGTCCTTGGTATTTTGTTATTCATGTTTCTTAGTTATTTCACATATTTAGAGAGGTAGAAATATCAAGGTATACGGGTGGTTTATCAAAAACCATACACCAACAATCCCAAAAGTTATCTACTATGCCCCTATGTGTGCACCATTTTATAGAATGTTTTGGTTTGTTAACATTAACTGGTAAACCAGTGTTGGGGTTAATAAATAAAGAGGCTATTTGGAGTTTTTTTATTTGGAGATCTTTCACATCATCATAAGACAATCCACATGCATAATATTGCATCATGGTTTCTTGCCACGAATGAAATGCATTATGTTGGATGGAGAGGGTTTCTATATTTGTAATTATTCCTTTCAATGTGGTTGACATATGGGATAATCGAGGGATTTTCTTATAAACATCACAAATTCCCCTTAATTGCTCCATTTTTTCATGAATTAAGTCTTCAATTGATGGCTACGAAGGTGGTGGAGCATTTGACATTTCTGCATTTTGATTCTCAGTTGGTGGATTTTCATTCTCAACTGGTGGAATTTGTGCATTCTCATTCTCGACAGCGATAATGCCTGATTAACATTAAAAAATAATTAATCTAAAATTAGACAATATAAATGAAACAATATTTTTAAATCAAAATCCATTAAAAACATTCATTTTTTTTTATCAAAATCCATTCTAAACTCAATTGTTTCATAAAAATTCAATCAAAAACCATATTTTGAAAAAAATCTACAAAAAACATTCATTTTTTTAATCAAAATCCATTCTAAATTCAAAATTTTTAATAAAAATTCAATCAAAAACCCTATTGTGAAAAATACATAAAAACATTCAATTTTTTTATCAAAATCCATTCTAAACTCAATTTTTCACAAAAATTCAATCAAAAACACTATTTTAAAAAAAAGTCCACAAAAAACCATATGAAATTATTCAAATCTAAATCAAAATTGAATCAAATCAAATAAAAAAAAATTACCTTTCCAAATCAATTTTTGCCCAAATCGGATATCCGTTACGCGAAGAAGCAATGTATTGTGTACCTGCGGGTTCTTCACTGTCAAATGACTTCAAAACAGTGACTGACTTTCTTTATATATGCTTTTTGGAAATCGGATATCCGATTTGTAAAACTAGGTTTGGTGTTTGGTATGATGACACCTAAGCCAAAAAAAAGTCAACACGTTCTTTTCGCATTTTTTGGTCGGTGAATGACGTGTTTTTTCCTCATTTCCACTCTTTGGCCCACCATGATCTTGCACATACCCTCTACTTCTAAAAATAGTTCTTACAACCTAATAAAACCAAAGAAATTTTTCCTTAGCAAAGGAAATTGAAAATTGGAACCAACCCTTTCCTTCTCTCACCACCTCTCATTTATAGTTGCAGAAAGAAGAAAATGCTACAACACATAAGTAATTACTACAAGGTGTTGGAATTTGATAGCACACGATCTGATTGTAGATATTTAGTTAGGTCACAACAATCTTTGCTCATCAATTCTCAACTACTGCATTGATGCTCTTTAGATATTTGGTGAAGATAGTTATCCGAAAATGATCAAATCTTAGAAAAAATTGGTTGAAGTCCAGTTGACCAGTCACGTAACCCAACGACACTGACTCAAAGCTTCCATCTCAAAAACCAAAAAGGGATAGAAAGCTCAAAAAAACTCCCAAAAAATATTGCTTTATAAAAGTGAAAACTACTTGCAGCAAAGAGATGACGTGTCAAAGAGGCAAAAATTATCAGACTCATGAATATAGTTCCTTGAGAAAATCCTCGATGATTTGACACATGTCCTGACTCTCTCCCAAAAGGAAGGAAAAAAATGAAAGCCATGCAGCCACTACGTTGTGCATTGCACACCTTTCTGATAACTTCACTTGAGTGCAAACACATCCGAAACCAGAAACATATACAAGCCAAAAATAAAAAATGATGAAGGAAAAAATGCTTCACAGGTATATCAAATTGAGCCCCTATTGCAGCTAGCCTATCCACATGCTTATTCTAATTCCTTGGAATAGAAACCAAATTGAAAGCATTGAATTCTTCTATCATGTCCCACACTCTATGTTTGTAGGACTTCAAAACATCTTTTTTTGTAGCATGTAGAACCATTACCTGATTTACAATCAACTCACTATCACCATATACTTGTAGGCAACCAATCTTCCTCTTTCTAGCCCATTCCAACCCCTAGATCAAGCCTTCATACTTAGTAGTATTATTAGTACATGAAAATGAAAAATGAAAAGTAGAATAATACTTGTCACCTTGTGGGGACACAAGCATTGCACCCCCACTAGCTCCATTCTTGCTTCTAAATCCATCAAAAAACATTTTCCATACTTCATCTTGCTGTTCTAACTACTTTTCTACATAATTTTGAGGTTTGGGATAATTGCATCACATTCATGCAGCATATACACATGCAAACTAGCTTCTTCAATGTTGTTGCTTGGATTATCTTCCACATTTTCTACTGCCTACTCATTTAGAAGAATGTCTGGGACATTCCCAGCTTATGAAATTAACTCTTGAGCAATAGCATGCTCGCTATCATAAAAAACAACACAATTGGCATTAACAGTGTTGATGGTGTTTTCTGCACAACAACAACTTACACACAATATGGAAATCCTATCTCTCTAGAAAGGTAAATCTCTATCAACAAGCCTCAAGAGATTACTCCAAGGTCTCTAATGTTAGGTCTTGACAATGCATAAAAAACTCAGATAATATGTGAAAATATTGGTAATCACAAGGGGCCTTACAAATAAACAATGTTGGATGCATACTTTCATCAGATGCAACAATATGGTGATGCTTTTAATTCTAAAACTAACCCAGATCCAAAATAAACAACAAGAGAGATAAGGGTTTCAAAGAGATTTCTAAGACTAAAACCTAAGATCAATCACAACAATGATGAATGTTGTAGATGGACATATCCCCAATGAAACCAATCTTTATTTGATCAAGGACAAGTCTACAACTCCACAGAAATGGTGCAATCTTAAAAGGAAACTGAAGATTTTCAGACTTTAAACATTCATTCACATACCCAATAACTAGCGCAATGTAAACAAGCATCACCGTTGAACTTAGCACAAAATAAGGCCCAGACTAACTTTACACAACAACTTACAATCAACAAATCGCTAAAACTATGGACCGAAGACCGATCAACATCATTGACATTTTACCATTATTGCAAAAGAATTGAAATCTAACATCTAACATTGAGAATTGAAAAAAAGAAACCATAAACTGTCATGGAGATAAATATAAAGTTTTCCAAATCAACAACTCAGTTACATTTACTTCTCTAGTATTACATAAAAATTTCAAGTCTCTCCTCTCCTATTGCTATTGACTTCTCTAACTTAGCCAATTTTGGCTTTTTACAACCTCAAACCAACTATTCTAACCTAGTCTAACCTCCTTACAAATGAGAAGGCACTGACCTTTTATAGAAAATTACATTTTGAATCAATGGCCATGATTTAATTCATGCAATGGCTACAATTGCACTTCTAGAAGCATCAAGCTGTTACATTTAATTTGGGAGCTCATGGTACATCATCATCCAATTGCATAAAAATAATTACATCATGGAACAATGAGAGAACAATATTATGCCAACTTTTCATTAATGAGAATTCTAATTGGATGATGAAATCAACTTCACATGTCTTCTAGAAAGTCCTTCTAGCTGTAGACAGTTTGGGCACATATTCATATGTAGGCCCCACTTTTAAAATTTGAATTGAACTCTTCCATATTTCCCTTTTGGCACGAATCCATATGCAAGTTCCCCTTTTGATTTATTTAATCCTAGAAAATAGATATCTTCATTAGTAACTCACATGTTAAAAATCCAATCCAAATTAAACTTGAATAAAATTTTCATTAAACATATATCCCCTTTTATGGAAACTTTCCATTTTTGAAACTTTTTCCATATTTGGAAATTTTTATTTTCAATTTTTTCTCCATCTCAAGAATCTCATTTTCGGGAACATTTTAAAATTTCAAGGAAAAATTTCCATTTTTGGAAAATTTCAAGATTTTGAGGGGATCATGGAAATTTCCAAAAATGGAAATGTTGGGATTTGAGAAAATCAAGCCATGGAGGAAATTCGGGGATTTCCATCAGGGACAAAAATTATCAATGATTTCATATGCATTCTTGGGAAAATGATAGGGCAATGGAAATTTCAAAGATTTCCTAGGGTGAGGGAATTTCGCGGGATGCTAAAATCTCTGAAATGCAACAATTATGGAAAATCATGAGGCTGACGGAAATTGGGGATTTCCACATAGGGAGGAAATACCTAAACTCCCTATAAGGTCAAAATCCCCTAAACCTCATAACTTTTTTTTAGAAGGAATTTTTAAAAAGTTCAAAAAGAAACCCTACCTAATTTTCTGTCCTCTATCTGTGGGTACAAAAAAGAAAATTTCCATTTTTGAAATTTTTTGGGATTTTGAGGGGTCTTGGAAATTTCCAAAATGGAAATTTTGGAGATTTCCATCCGGGACGGAAATCCCCCATTTCTAGGTAGGGTCAAAATCCCCTAAACTCCATAACTTTTTTTTTAGAAGGAACTTTCAAAAAGTTCAAAAAGAAACCTTGCCTAATTTTTCATCCTCTATCCACGGGTGCAAAAAATATTTACATATAACATTGAAAATTCATTTCAAAATCCCCATTTTCAAATTCCAAGATAGACGAATTTCCCCTAAAGCCTCAAAATATTGCCTCCATCAAACCCAGTCTAGACATAGTCCCAAAATAACCCCCAAGAAGAGAAAAACAAAAATTTGACCAAGCCTCTTGTAGAGATGCAAAAGAAAAAAAAGGGTCATCGTCTCTGGTGGGGTGTGTGTACGAAAATTGCACAAAAAATAGTACTTGGTACATAGGGCTCAATATAGTCCTTGGCAAGTGATTCAAATTTAATGATTACTTTTGTCCCATATCTAGTCCTAAATATCATGTGGGACCAATCTGAAGACAAGTAACCTCTAATTTTGGTAGTGAAATCTCTTGACAAACAAGGTAAAATGAGGTGGTAAATCAATAACAAATATATCCTAAGGGATGGAAAAATTTGGGCAGGCATGTAATGTAAGGCTTAAATCCTTAATGACACCTATTGTGTTAATAGTTGTCCCATCAAGTTGGACCACTCCCTTTTCAAGAGGCTGATATTTCAATCCTAACATATCAACAATTTGTTTGGGCATGACAAAAATACTTCCCTTTAAATCTACCATGCAATTATGAACCAACTTATCCCCTATTATCAAAGATACATAAAAAGGGGGAGGTTTGACATCTTTACCTAGTTGCTTACTGCTATCTTGAGGGATATTTGTAAAACAACCTTGACTTGACCTACTGGAACATCACTTGAAACACTCAAATCAGTCAATGCAAATTATAATAAATATTTTTCACCTGAGATGGAAAAGCAATCCCACATTTACATGGTTACATTCATTTTCTTCATGGACTCAATAATGTTGAAAGGTGTAGAGATGTTTACCTTTTGGTGAGTCCTTGCAACAATAGGTTCTGGCTGCAAGTGGGTTGATTAGGGTTGGTTCCCAAGCTACTCTTTACTAGTGCCTTGTGGATTTATTTACAAAATGTGTGGTACTTGACGATTGGATGGGCCAATAGCTTCCTTGTCCTTTCTTTTTATTTGTACAATTTTAAAAGCCCTCTTCTTGGCTCTAGTATTGGCTGCTATTGGAGAATCATCTCTATTCATTCCATAAACTTCCTCTACTTGCAAATTTAGGAGAGTTGTATCACTTGCAAGGAGATCCTACTATTGTGGAGATTCATCATTAGGAACATTCTACATAATTGAAACATTCTGCACCATCAATACCTGGTTGGTAACCCCATTTGAACATGTAGCTTGATTATGGGGTTGGTTTGTAGGGAAAGCACCACTCATAATCAACTACAAGGTTATTTTAAATAGGTACAAGGTCCCTAGCTAAACTGATTGGAGCTGGATTGTATGGCTAAAAAGGTCTTGGATTGAGATTTTTCCTTGAACCTTGGTAATTCCCCTTATTTGGCTACTTGTTAACTTAATATGGTTGACTTTGACCTTGATTTTGAGGCTAATAAGGCTTAAAACCTTGGAATTGTTGCTTCTTAATGCTCACTAGCTTGTTGCCAAAGGACTGAAGTATACTTTCAATCTTTTGCTGACCACTTTTAATCTCTTATAATTCCTAAGATGGACTTGGGAAAAAAATTTCTTGGCTAGTAGCAACTAGTAAAGGGGCTATTTGAGGTGTTGGCAAGGTCATAGGCAGTCTAGGAGCAATTATTCCAACTTGTATGATGTTATTTTCAGCCCTTACAACTATGTCATAATATAATGGCAATGTGTTTCCACCCATTGATTGTATAATTAATAACAATAATTTCACTATTTAAAGCTCTTCAAAAGTAAAGAAATGTATACTCAGCTAGGGGCCTTGTGGTTTTTGGAATTCTATCCCATGTCCTTTGGATACCGAAGTTAAAGTCTGTCGTTTGTTCATGGGAAGCTCTCTTGATAGTGGTAAGTTTCTCTACTAATGACAAGTTGTCATACTTATAGTCAAATTGCTTTCATAATGCTTCACCTAGTTCATCCCTTGTTCTAATGGAGTTAACTGCTAAATCTCTGAACTATTGAAGTTCCCCCCCCTTAAAATATGTTGCTAGTAGCTTCAAAGCAACATTTTCTTGTGTTATATGATGCACTAAACATAGATTTGATACATCTTTGATGTGCTCTACTAGTGTGGTTTAATTCTTACTTGTAAAATTTGAGACACTTTTGAGGGAAGCCATGGGAATATCATCATGTTGCACTAAATTTAGCAGGTTGCCTCTATTAAAAGTAACAAAGGCTTGATTCCTTGGAACTACCATTTGTGGAACTGAAATTTGTTGCCTCAGGGGGATTTGTAACTCTCACCATAGGTGGAGTTGAAGTTTTTTTCCTTGATGAAATATGATCTCTCTTTGCTATTTTTCCTAGTAGTTTGGGCAGGGAGAATTGCAAATATTCAAATGGAATGGAACTTCCCCTTGTCTATATTTTTCTCATAAACTATTGCAACATTTGTTTCTTCTTCTTCCACACATAGAGTCGCTAGATATGTTGTTGTTAACCTTTGAAAGGCTTGAAATTCACTGGTTGCATATCAAAACCATCAATAATATGTAATTTCTTAAATTATCTTGATTTGACAGTCCTGTCGGGCATGCCAAAACTGTTAGCCTCTCAAATTTGCACCCTTGCTAAGTTGCGAAACTTAGCAATTTGGAGTGACATGGGAAAAATCCTAGGTTTTGGGTCACCTAAACTTGGAGTGGACCTCTAGATAATGCTACCTCCCAAATGGTTTCACCTAAACTACTACTAAACTAATGATTTTCTAAGGAAAGAGTAAGAAGGAAATATGACAATGAAACTAACTCCTAAGGAAATGCACCAAAAACTAACTTAGACCTACAAACTCAATTTACATACACAACTTTAACAATGAATGAATTTTGCTTACACAACTGACTTTTGTATGTTTCCTACATAAATACTTTATAAGGAAGCTTTAATGCTAAACTTTAAGAAGGAAAGAGGTTTCACAACTAAAAGTGTTTGCATTCTAAACACAACTTATAACCTACAACAACATACTTTCCTGTAAAAAGGTGCTTAACAGGAGACAAAATTACAAGGAAAGAGATAAAATTCATAAGTAATTTGATAAATTAAATAGATGCACACAATAAATCACAAAATTAGAAGGAAAAATATTGAATATCATTGATGTTCAAGGTACTCACTAGTATACAAGTTTTTCAAAGAGTTACAATACTGCTCCTGCTGAAAGAAAACTCCAAGAAAGAGTTACCATACTACTAGAAAGAAAGAACTAACTACAAAACCTTTGTTTGAAGTTACTTATGCTTTTTGAAACCTACCCCACACAAATCGTTCTAGAATATTTCTAGTTGGATGCAATAGAAAAGCCAAAAATAAAGCACTCAAAACCCCTCCAAAAGGTCTCCAAAGTGAAGAAAATGTCAATTCATGACCCTACCCACACTAAAAGCATGAGAAAATTCCTCCAAATGCTCTTATTCTCCCCAAAACTCAGTCAAAAACAACCCACACTTTCCACACATTGGTCAACCTCCTCCAACCTCCCCACATGCATGACCCAAGTCATTATTATTTAAACATGTCTTCAAACTATTATGACTCATACCTTTGGTGTGCTTGCAAAAGCATAATACACCTTATTTTCCATTTAAATAACACTTAATTAAGTGGCTTATAATTACACCACTTAACTAAATATTTACATTTGAAAGTGAATGCAAAAGAATAAGGGCTCAACCATATCCTCTCTATGACTTGGTCTTATCAACACATGATTTTTTGTTTTGCATTTAAAAATAGCAATTTGATTAAGAGATTTATAACAATATCACTTAACTCAAATGCTCTACATTTAACAAGTGACTGCAAAATAACAAAGGCCAAGATTCGACCTATATGGGAGATAAAAATGCAAAAATTCATAAGTCTTCCAAACTCTATGCAAGAGCATACACAAGGCAATAAAGAACACAAGGCATAGACTTGAAGTGTTTACCACAAGTACATTAGTTGGTTTGCAAAATTTGTAAAAAGATAGGCAAAAATGCCTTTTCTAATTGGCATAGACTAGGTTAAAAGAAACCTTGAAGAAGAAAATGTGGAAATTTTTTTGCAAAGCATTTAATTTTGTATTTTTTCATTCTAGGAATTTTAGTGCCACCAACTAAGTGTTTCAATGAGCATTTTTTGTGGAGGTTTCGGCTGGAGTTTGTATGTATTCTATACAAGGAATCAACAAGAAGTGCTTGAGTAAGCCCTTGGATGCTCGAACCTTGCACCTTTTCTATTTTTCTTGAGAAACACGAGCTTGGAAGGAAATGAAATGATGAAAAATCTTTATTATTTTGTGCATCTCTTGAGCATTTCTCTGTTTCTATAGCTCTTTTTGTATACATTTTTTATTTCTTGTGGCATTCCTATACAAAGGGTACTCACTTTGAGCTCTACTTTTCTCAAAAAAATTGTATATTTCATGCCATGGTTGTGTATTCCTATAGAAAACATATAAGAAATTCCTTTCAATCATGGCCGCTAGGTTTTACTAATAAAAAGGCCTTCTATTTCTACCATGGCCAAGAGCTTCATTTTCTTGTTTATTAATATTCTGAGGGTTTTTTTGTTTCTATTTAAACTCTAGTGTGTCAATGGGATTTCATCTCTATACTTTACTAGTCCCATGACTTCTCTATACTTGATTTCATGAAAATCCTTGAAAATCCTTCTCTAGCTGAGATTTTACTCAGCTCTTTACATATACTTGAGGTTGCTATAGTGTAAATACAAAAAAACCTCCATATTCCTATAGATACAACCATGTACATTTCTGTGTCTGCACTTTTAGCACAAAAGAAGATTTCATATCACTATTAGTTGATACCCCCAAAAAAAAAGCTCCTGGATCAGTCTCCCTTTTCAACTATGGCATTTATTTATGCACTGTGACTTGACTGTCATAATTTTTTCACTATAGCAATGGATTTCTTGTCATTGTGTATTAGCTTGGTTTATGACTCGATTTCAATATCTCTCTAATACATGAAAACCTCATTTGATTGTTACACTTACTCTTTATTGTATTTCATTTCTCACCTCATGTTGTCTTCTTCTCATTTTCCTGTCATTGCATATCTTGAATTAACCCTACCTCCATGTACCCTGCCATTGTCATTCGTACCTTTTCAATTTTAAAATGTTTCCCCTTAGACTACTATGAACTCCTTGAAATAGTATTATGATAGTCTTCGGTGTTGTGATTGTCCCTTTGTGACTTTGGAGATGGCTTACTCTACCTTCTCCACTATGTTTACGCCATTAATAGATCTGCAACCTTGACTACACCCAAAGGACTTTCATCTTCACTAATTCTCATAGTCCATACATTTAGTCTAAGCATTTTGAGACATAAGGATGTCACTCTTCAATCATAATTACTTTGACTGTCGTAAAAACCTGAAGTTCATAGTCATACATTGTATTGTACTATGTCTTCATTTCTTCATTATAATCATTTATCATAGATCACAAGGTTAAAGTTATAAAGACTAGGTCACTATTATGAATCACAATCAAGGTCACAGACTTTCTACGATAGCATTAAATTGTTGAAAATGTCATTGTCCTCTTGTTAAACCTTCAAATCTTGATAGGATTATGTTGGACATGTCACAGTGTCATGTACATTGTATAGAAATATTTCATTGTCATTCCCATTAGTGCTATTAGGAATTTTCTTTAACTATTATTGCATGAAGTTTTCAATCTAAACCATCTTATTATCCTATAAAATTTGCACTTCCATCCTCCTTTACCGAACCTTGAAAATGATGACAATGAATACACAAATCATATCACTATTTAACTTGACTTTGGATTTATTGTGTTTTAGTGCTTATTGTACCTTGTGACTTTTTATGAAAGTGATTTTTCATACTATAGGTGTCTCTACCTCTGATCTTTATGCACCATTCATATGTATTTTTCTCCAATTTTGTGCTTCATTCACTTTGATCTATGCTAATTGGAGAAAGTCCTGTATTATCCTCTTCTTCTGACTGCAATGCACTATCATCTATTTGTGCCTCATATTGTTATCATACACTTGCATCCAACTCATTTTTCTTATTTCTACCAACAACATTAGTTAGCACCAAAATACAATCTTGTATGGATTTCTTACATGGCTATCATAGACCGTGCAACAAAAAATAGTGTTGTCATTGAAAAGAACTATCAAGGACCCACTGTCATTTGAAGTGTTAACACACTTTCATCTTGGAAATTGGAATTGATATTATCATTCAACACTATGCTCATTTAGACCATCCAAGCCTTGATTATCCTCTCTTTCTAAACTATCACTAAGAGATGCCATGAATACACTTTATTCAAAGCATGTTTTAGGAATTCTATGCACACAAATATAATGATTGCCATTTATTTGGGAAGTCATCCTCCCCCTTGGAATTTATTGTACCATGACAATGATACTTAAGATGATGGTACTTCCTCTCTCAACTGGACTTTGCTCCCTTCTGCATTTGAGACTTGCACTTACAAAAAATCTGCCTTACAGATCCCCCGTTGATTTCTTCATTGACTTAGTATGGCATATAGATCCTCTGCTTATGCAAAACCCTCATTTTTTTCTATTTTTGTGGAGACTTTCCATCTTTTAAATGTTCCTTTGTGGAACTCTTCTAGCACAACAACTACATATCCATGATTGAAAATCTTCATACACAGATACATGGATTCTCATTATCTTCATGCATTAATATCACTATATTCTATATGTATATGCTCTTTAGGATGGCACATTGACATGGTTGTCTTTAGAGTTTCATTTCCTTTCACACATATCCTATAGCTGCTCCATGTAGCTCATGACAACTCCTGATAGGAATTAATAGCTCATGTTGTCACAAAAACATGATAACTGTGTACATATGAGTTTAAAACAACAAAAAATCATTCAATCTTCATAGACCAGTTTTGTGTCATGCTCCTATTGATTAGGATAAAAATATGTGTTGAAGTCTTGCAAACTTAGGTAAAATGAGTCCACTAACAAGATTGAAAGAAATATCTAGTAGAGTAAGATTTACAAGAAGCAAAGGTTGTTGAGGAACATGATCGATAAGCAGACTTCCCTATAAATGGTGATTGAAATGACTTCTCATCTCTCTCAATTAGTGAAAGCATTTTATTTTACATTGCATCATTGTGCTTTTCCTTTTGCATGACTACCCCTTTGATCCACATGATGGCATCCTACAGTTTGGTTCATTGTGAAATGATGAAGATTAATCTTTCTTGATAATTCACAAAGCTTTGGTTGCATCTTTTGAATCTGATAGTGAGAGTTGATCAAGTGGTATGATTCCATATTGATTTAATGCATCAAGAATAGGTTTATCATCCAATTGATCAAGTTGCTAAATTTTTCTTACATTCCCACCCCTCTTAAAACACAAGAGGGAAGCATGTTGGGCTCAACCCTTGTGGGAGCCACATTTTCCTCCACATGTTGTAACTATATGAAACAAAATATCAACAAATATTTGACCTATACCTACACAATGAGTAAACATGTTAGATAAAACTGAGCATATGATAGATGTGTTTGATAACTCTCTTGTTTTCTTGGAAATTTGTGGTATGCAAGCTATTTTAATGCAGAGGAGGATCAAACTATATGTCTATGGATGTTTTCATATACATTGATTGGTGATTGAGCAAGCAACAACTAGAGGCTGGATAAGCAGGAGGGCTGAAGCTGATGCAAGGGAAACTTAAACGGGATTCATCATTTAGGTAATGATAGGTCCCCTTTCTTTACATATGCATTTTTCTTTCCTGTATCTGTAAATGTATATTTTTTTCCTTCTTTTCATTAAAATAGTGAGTCCATTGGTTTGTGAGGGACACTATACACTAATGATTATCAATAAAGACTACCTTTGCAATAAATGTTGACTCTCTTCTCTATTGTATGCAATTACATAACCTAATAATGCATTCTTTTGATAGATTATTTTATGCATATAGATGTAACATAGCATACTTAAATGTAAACCTTTTATCATTTAAATGCAAACACAACCATAAATCTACTTGATTTAGCTGGAAGCAAAATCAGGTAACAAATATCTAATATTGTGGGTGTGGAAAAACTTGATAATCATATTAGGATGTGCACAATTTTTTGCAATTTACATAAAGAATCCTTAAAATATGACTTTCTCCTCCCTAATATTGACATGATAGTGGACTCAACTATACACCATGATTTATTATCATTCATGGATGTTTTTTCAAGATATAATCAAATTTTCATCAACCCTCAAGATCAATATAAGGCAAATTTTACCAAAACTTAGGGAAAATTTTGTTGGGTTGTTATACTTTTTGGATTAAATAATGCTAGAGAAACATAACAAAGAGATATGACACTAATATTTCATGATTTCATACACAAAATTTTGGAATATTATGTTGATGATATTTTGGCTAAGTCTTTAACTTGTCAAGATCATGCCAAAATCCTTCATAAGATCTTTGAAATAATTTGTATGTACAACATGAGGTTATATTCAAAGAAGTATGTCTTTGGTGTGGGTAGTGGAAAAATATTGGGTTTTATAATATCACATAGAGGAATCGAGGTTGAGATAAAGAATATTGATGCTATCATAAACATGCCACCTCTTAAAAATATTTCTCAATCATGTAGTTTACAAGGAAAGATTCAATAAATTTGTCATTTTGTGGCATCATTGGCAGATAAGACTCTCCCCTTTACCCAACTTCTTAAGAAAGAATCATAATATAAATGGAATGGGGATTGTAAACAAGCCTTCATAAATTTGAAAGAATATCTAGCTTTAATCCTCCCATCTTGCAACCTGCTATTCAAGGAAAGCTAATCATTATTTACATATTAGCATCTACTCATCCTCTAGTAGTGTTGTTGGCTCAATAACATGAAAGTGGAAAATAACTTCTCGTTTATTATATTAGTTGAACTTGAATTGATTATGAAACTCGGTATACAACAATAGAAAAAAAAATTATGGTGTTTGCTACTAGTAAATTGAGACACTATTTATTAAATGTAGAAGTGTGTGTTACAAATTTTGTCCCTAAAAAGGAAATCAAAGGACATTCCTTGTTTGACCATTTAGCTAATGCTCCTTCAACATTAACATCACATAATCATGACTCATTTCCTAATGAGAATGTGATGACAATTGAAAAGGAAACATGGGAATTATATTTTGTTGGTTCTAAGTGTCGAACTAGCTGTGGGGTAGGGGTTATATTAATACCACTTTTAGGAAATCCTATTTGCTTATCTTATCATTTAAATTTTCTATGCATGAACAACACTGTAGAATATTAGGCCCTAATTGGTGGAATACATATGGCCTTATTCTTAGGTGTCCAGAAAATTCATAATTTTGTGATTCTCAATTGGTCATTAAACAAATAAATGGATCCTATCAAGTGAAACATGATAAGTTATCCCAATATAAATACCTTACAATGGCATTGATATAAATCTTTGAATTTTATACCATTGATAATATTTTACGAAAGGATAATCAATATGTAAATGGAATGACAAGAGTTGCTTCCCTTGTGTCTTCTAAAGATCCTTCTATCAACTTCACTTTTGTGGTTCACACAATTATAAAATTGTCAATAGATGAAAAGATGAAAGAAGTGTTAGTGACCAATATTGAATTCTCTAGTGAATGGTACACACTAATATCCAATTATTTAGAAGAAGGTTCCTTTCTTGAACCTTGACCTCTAAAAACACTAGATAACTAGATACTGTAGTGTAGAAAAATGTATCCCTTTGCATTTTCTCACTTGTTTGGGCCCTCCTAGTTAATTTGGACTTAATTGTACCTTAATTTAGTGTTGTAAAGTGTACCTCATTACACTTTCACACTAATTTAGGGCTCCCATAATTAATTGACCTTAATTTTTTGTTAATTGGCCCCTTTACCAAGCCTATTTTATTACATTTTTCAAAGAGGAAACCCGACATTCATTAATGCCTTAACATAACACTTCTCATTGAGCAATGTGTGTCCTAGATTTAGGGACCTAGGACCCAAATTTAACTTATGTTTTTTGCAGAATTTTAATATCTCTAAGTATATATTCAGATGTTGGCTTGTGATTTTTAAATTTCAGGAAATTGAGAATACATACCTATAAATATAAGGTTATTTCACTATGTTTCACCTAGAATTTCAAGAGAGCATCCTAGAAAATAAATTCAAGAACCTAGCAAGTTTAAGATATTTCAAGAGAAATTTAAGGCATTCAAGATAATATTTATTAGAGTTTTATTGCAGCAAGCAAGATCCAATTTCCATATCAAAGTATTCCTGCATCATGCATGATTTTGGAGCTAATATGATAATGTAGGTTTCATAATGCATTGAATCATTCAAAGTCATTCTTTCAAGCAAGACTCAAGGTTCAAGGTCCACATCCATTGAAGCCATTTCATGCAATTTGTAGATCTACATTCCAAAGTTTATGCAAGGGTTTGTTGAGTGGTAACATTGCTTTGTTCATTTTTCATTCCATCTTTCATGTTTCATTTCACTTCAAGGTTTTATTATCAAAGTGGGGTTTGACCAAGGAAAACCCCATTCACCAAAAAAGAAACATTTTTCCCTCTTGATTTGTGTTTTTAGATTTAGGTGGAGAAAATATTGCAAATGTCTTGAACAACAAAATTGAAGAAATTGTCAAAATTGAAAAAGTTGTCAAAGTTGTGATCTTCTCATGAAAACTCATCTACAAAATTTATTTCCATCTTTCCAAATTTAAAACCCTGAGAATCTAGAAGTGTAAAGAGAGGACTAGATGCTCCTGAAAGTTATAGAAAAACCCTATCTCAGGACCCATTCACTACTAGGCAAATTAGTCCTAGATTAGCTTCAAAAACTGTCTTTTGGTGAAAGGTGTTCATCATCAAAACTTGCACCTCTTTGATAGTCTTATGGGAAATTAAATGAGTGGGGGATCAATTTGTGCCTCATTGAATACCTCTGGGAATTTTATAGAAGTTGACTCTTCTTTGGGGGTTTGGAGTAAAGAGTAGAAAGAAATGTAAATATGAAACATGAAAGGGGCGATACACCAACACTTTTACAACATTTCAATCCCAACCATTTCTATGATTGATATAGTTAGACATAGAACACCACAACCCTTCATTGTTGGAAAGAGAATGAACAACAAAGGCTAACAGAAAGCACAGTGTAGACTTTCCAATCTTCCCGCAGGCAGTGTTCATTGAGGTCTTATCAAACATAAATATTTCTAAGGGTAATAGAAAGAACATTCAGAAATTGGATAAGCTCCCTCTCCTAATACAACATAATATAGTAAAACAACAACCCTTCAGAAAATTAGAGAAGTCCAATGACATAATCTAGTTTTCATAAGTCACTATTCTACCATATGAGCATACAACATGAAAATTAGTTAAACTATTTAGATTCATCTTGCAAGACACAATGTTTCATTCAAAATGATAATATTAAGAAATAAATCTTGAAAAAGGCAATACATGAACAGTCTCAACAATTTCTCCTCAATAATTCATGCTTTAAATATCAAATGAACTTTAAAACAAAGGTCATATGTCAATCCGACAATAGTTTAAAACTTAATAGATATAACATGCTAGCGACAAGTAGTCTGCAATTGTGATTCTAAAAGTAATTCTATAACTTAAGAAAACTAAAGAAACTTTCCCTAGCCAAGGAAACTAAAACATGAAATTCTGACCCCTCATTGTGTTGTCACCCTCCTTATATAGTTGTAGAAAAAGAAAACACCGCCTCAACATAGAAGTCAATACTGCCAGGTGTTTGATAGTTAATGGTGTATAATCTGATCATAGATCTTTGGTCAGGTCAAAACAATATTTTCTCATCAATTCTCAGTTGTTGCATTGATGTTTTTCAAATATTTAGCAAAGATAGAGGCCCATAAATGATCAAATCCTAAAAACAACAGCCTGGAAAAAAGGTCCATTTGAATTATCACATCACCCAGAGGCACCAACTCAAAGCTCTTATCCCAAAAACCAAGAATGAAAAAGGATATCCAACTCTGAAAAACTCCTAAAAAGATATCACTCAGTAGGAGATGCAATCCGCTCATAGTGAAGAGGTGACATGTCAAAAAGGTAGATACTTTCAAGCTCATGAATATTTAAAAATTGTCGATGAGACAACACATGTTCAAAACTCTCTTCTGAAAGGGAGATGGGATATTAAAGTTGTGCAACCACCACATGGTGCATTGCACACCTTTCTGATAACTCTACTTGAGCACGGGCACACTCAAAACTGAAAACATTATACAAGCTGAAAATGGAAACAATTAAGGAAAAAAACGCTTCACAAAAGATACATTCATATCTACCCTTCTCATGTCTGCAATTTGATTGTAGGTTGTGTTAGTATTTAGTTTATTCTTTCTATTCCAAGTGTTAGATTACATTTTGGAGTTGATTTACTATTTTTAGTTTTTCTCCCCAAAGTGTTGTTTGACCTAGGCCCCCATCCTAACATAAAAGTGAAATCTAAAGATTCACACCTTGGGTTGACTCACCTAAGGGTTGTAAGGAAATTCCTTGTGTGGATCTCATTTCCTAATGAAATAGAGGAATATAGGTTTCTACATTATCAAATTGGATCACCCCACATTTAACCCACCCATTTTCCTTCATTTCAGATACATAATCTTAATATATGTCTTGTATAGACAATCTTTTGATAGTCTCTTGCTTAGATTCCCTAAACAATCAAAGATCCCTATAGCCTTTGAGGAAGCTCATGTTGGTTCTTATGTGGGGAATTTTTGGGAAATATTGTTAGTTCAAAATTTAATCCGCATGGGATATTGTTGGCGACATATGGAAGAATATTATTTTGATCATGTTAAATGATGTCACGAATGTCAAAAACATAACATTTTGATCCATGCTCCTACCAAAATTTGTGCTCAATTTCCTATTTGGCCATTTTCAGTTTGGGGTTTGGATCTCATTGGAAAATTATCCCCACCTTCTTCTTCTAGACATGCGCTTATAACTACCATAACAAATTATTTCATGAAATTGGTAGAGGTCATTCCTCTTCATTCCACAACCGCTGATGCAAATTTTCATTTCATATTGGAACACATTATTTCTCATCTTGGTCTTCCTTCCACATAAGTCTTAGACAATGGTACACCATTTAAGAACAATGACATAAAGAAATTTTTAGAAAAATTTCACATTCAACACCATTTTTCAATACCTTTTACCCCCAATCTAATGGTCAAGTGGAAGCAACTAATAAAATACTTGAGAAAATCTTACAGAAAACGTAAAGAAAACATAATAAGGATTGGAACAATCAGTTATCTTATGCATTGTAGGCCTATCACATGAGTATCCAAAAATCCATAGGAATTACACCTTATAACCTTGTTTATGGTGGTGATGCAATAATGCCTTTGGAGTTAGAAGTTCCTTCATTGCGAATTTCTCTTAGAGGTTTTTTCAACAACACCACTTATAAAGAGAAATGATTATAACAACTTGAAATTCTTGATGAATAGTGTATTAATGCTCTCGAGCATATTCAAGCTTATTCCCAAAGAATTCAACAAAGTTACAATGATAATGTCATTCCTTGTTCATTTAACAAAGGTGATTTGGGATTGTATGAAAATAAATGTAGTGTTGATGCCGCCCTAGGAAAAAAGAAAAAAATAGTTCAAACTAGTTAGGACCCTATGTCATTGAGAAAAGCTATGTGTTTGGAGCATACAACACCTCTCAAAGCACCTATCAACATTGCGTATTTGCAAAAATATTACACTTAACATCTCTTTTTTGAATACTATATATTAAAGCATGCTATTAGATTAAGTAGGTAGTTGTCTATTTTATCTCCTATTACTTCATTATTGAAAAACATTCTTGGTTTGTTTTGAATTATGTAGAGTATAATTTTTTCATTATGTTGAACTATTACCTTCCTTTACATTCTATTCAAGGGTATGTGTAGGATCATGATGGGCAAAAAGTGGCGATATGATGGGTATGTGTAGGGTATGTGGCTAACAACTTTTTTTTTTACCCAAAATTGATGAAATGAAAAGGGTTTTTAAAGGATATTCTGAGCTTTCCACCAATATAAATTATGATTTACTTTGAATTTAATAAATAATTATTATTCATTTTCTATTTGAGTTACAACTAAAGTCCTCATTGATAGGCTGATTGAAAAAAATCTATATCTTTCAAATGATATGACATTTTTTGAATTTGAAACATGTGTCACATTATATGCTTTTCATACTATAGGATTAAAAAAAACAATTGAATTTCATGAAGTTTTGACCAACTTAGGGTGGTCAAACATACAAGTTTTTATATTTTTGAAAAGTTGTAATTAAAAATTCATAATTAATTTTTTACTTGGAATTTTTTTAAAAAAAAATTGCATCACATTGAGACATGGGTCCTCTACTTATATTGAAAATATTATAAAAAAATATTATCATTTTATTGTGGTCAGTGTCATCAAACAAACACCTACTTCTTAATTTTTCCCTAAAATTTAAATACTACTACATTGAAATTTCAAATTTTCACCAAATAGATTTAAAAAAAAAAAAAAACTAGTAGTTTATAAACTACATTCAATTTTCTATAGATTTTATTCTTATATATTTTTGAAATAATATAGATAACTTATTCAATTTTTATGCCAAGTTGCCTAACTCTTATTTTTTTGAATTTTTTGCCACTTAAGGTCCTACTTTTTCCATGATGATCGTGCACATACCCTCAAACCCATGTGTTGTGTTAAATTAGATCATTACATGCATTTAATTTTAACATTATATTATAAGGGAATTTAGTTTAACATAATACACTTAATTTAGAATGTAGTATCTAATGTAAACACAATTGTTTAGGCAGATCACATAAATTAGATCATGGAGACATTTATTAAATAATATTATTAAGATTGTTATAGATCACATTGACATCTAATCCACATAGAAACTCATATAAACAAACAAAAATTCTCATATATATATAACAATCATTATAGTTTATGTACATATTCACCATGATAAAAAATGTGGTGTAATACAACATAGCACACCTAGTGTGACATATGGCTACCAGACTCCTCAAGGCCTAGTGGTGGTTCTTTTTGAGAGATAGTAGATCATGACCTACTCATGGAACTCATAAGATCTCGTAGGCCTCATACCTTTCCTAAATACATCCCCTCACATACGAGTGCTACAAAGTGCTCATAATCTACTCGGTCCCTATCAACCTGAAATCTACCTAGATCTTCTTGAACTCTAGTGAGATCCCTTGCAGTTTGTTGAGTTTTGACTGCATAAAAGCCTATAAATAAATATCAATTGGGATCCGAGTGGCTCAAAGCTCCTCATATGTAGCATGACGCTTCACAAGCGTATCTCTATCCTGCTCCTCCTAGCTATGGATAGATCAGTGATCCCTGTAGCCTCTTCATACATCATCTTCCATCTGGCTAAAGGCTCAAAAAGGCTAGCATGATGCCCCATGCGAGGTGGTGGCCTATGCTCCACTTGTGTGGAGGTATGGAGGGAGCCATATCTATAGTAACTCAACGGAAGAGGTATCACGACTCTAGTGTACACACTATAAAAATGATAATCACAATGAATATTGGAACAAGATATATGATAAGTAAATGCAATAAATACAAATACATGAAAACCATAATAGCACATCATCACTTGGATCACTAGCCCACCAATCAGGATCTTGATGTGGAATAATATGTCACTCTTGAGTAGGAAGCATGGAAGGTGCATCACCACTACCATCCACATGATCATGAAATATAATGCTTGATACAACTACTATACGTGCCTAGGTGACTTGTAGCCAAGATGAAGATCTATCCTCAAAGGCATCTGCGGTCTCCTCTAGGTCATCAAGATTATCAATCATAGGTTGTGGATCCTACTCATCCTCCTCCTCCTCTAGGTCCTCTGCCCTATTCTCATCATCTGTATCTCCATGAATTGGAAGAGGTCCAATGTCACGTGTAGAGTGATGGACAGGGAAGACATGTGCAAGCCATACTCTCATCCACCAGCACTTATAGGCTATTATGGAACCTACATCATCCAAATATTATGTTGTGGGAATATCCTAGTCCTCGTCATTTGAAACACTAAAAATGAAATCATCAATCATAATACATAAGATGTCTCTTGGCCTAGAGCCACTTTGTGCTACTCTCATATATATAGGTCATGGCCTAGGGGGTACCTAAACCTATCCAAATTATTGCATAACATGGTCATAATAAAAGGGTATAACTATATAGTCATATCATCCAAGCATTAATCTATCCTACTACATCCTAGTAAACTAGCATGTGAGATCTAGCCACTGGGGTATGGTCCAATAAAATCTCCATACTATCTAATCCTACTCTAAATGATAAAATTGGACCCTCTAGTACAATAGATCCCCAAACTGCCAAACTCATCTCAAAATATAGTTGAAATCTCATGGATAGCCCATGGCCACTACTGTAGAATAACCTATAGGTCTAGTACATGTGATATGCTCAAAGGTGCAAACCTATAATAGTGTATAGTCTACTATGTTTTGAAATTCCCGATACAAAAATCATCCAAGATTATAATAAATATGAGCCAACATACTATGACCCCTTGCATATACAGTCTAATGTCACTCCATATGATGAATGGTGTGAACAAGGCCTCCATATTGGTGTGCACCTCGCCCATCTCGTACAAGTGCTAAAGTAATTGTCACAACCATAATACATCATAATAATGATGACTGAGTGTAAAGAAGCCACTGTAGATCAATGTGAGCTCCAATATCCTCTGGTAGGCTAAGGTGACCCAAAAAATATTGAATATCACATCTCATCTACCTGTAAGTGCAATCCTCCTCTAAGTATATGGTATCACCCTAGATGGGTAATCTCAAAATATGGTGAACATCCTCTAGGGTCATCATCATCTCTCTTATAGGTAGATGGAATGTGCATGTTTCTGCATTCCATCTCTTGACCAATTCCATCAACATAGCTTCGTGGTACCCCTTGGGTTTCATGACATAGATCCTTAATAAACTAGTCTCACATAAGGTCTCAACCTCCTCCTCAATAAGTTGAGTGACTTGCTCCTGGTGAAGGGTAAATAATATTCCTCCTAAACATTTTCTATAATGTGGTGGAACTTGAAAGAGATGGAAGAAATCATCACTAACATGCTTAAAAAAGTTAACCAATCAATTAAAATAAAAAAGGTTGCCCTGGGACTGTCAAAATTGGACACCTAGGCCATTTTTGGACAAGGGGGTCCAAGACACTTTGGCCATTTTTGGGAAATATTCACCAAATGGGATAGGTGCATCATTTTTGAACAAGATTCCAATTTTTTTTAAAAACACATAAAAAAATGTACATAATCAAAAAATAAATCACAACGGAGGGTACAATGGACTCACCATGTGTCAAAGCTTGCCACGTGCCACCTTGGATTTAATGACATCTAATATCAAAGGGTGGTATGGCCATCATCTTTGTATCATCACTTCTCTGCAACAAGGTAATGTCTAAATGATAAATATCAAAATGATGATCAAAAACATAATTTTTCACTAGCATATAGTAAATATTTTCTAATAGTACATTTTATTCAAACCACCATAACAGGGGCTAGTTAACTCTATTTTTGATGGCATATATTTTGTTTGATTCATGGTTTCATCTCTAATATTATCTAATGTTTATCAATATGTGGTTTTGTAACCTCAATACCCTATTATAAGCATTCACATCACAACTTAAAGCAATTCGATGAGGCTAGATTTCTACCCTGATTCCACCTTTGTAAAGCAAGTAGAATTAGGGGGAATACATCTACCCTCGAATTTGCTTCTCTGTAGAAGTTTGACATGTTCTAAGTTTTCAATATCTAACAAATCAGTTTTGTAGGATGTGGTTCCTAACATCGTGGTTTTGCAGATAACTATATTAGGGGCTTCATTCTCCCTATTCACAATGAATTTACAATATCCATATGAGTGGTTATGGGACATAATAACCCGACCAAAATAACTCTGGACAGAATAACCCAGCCACAATAACCCAGGGACAAAATAACCCAGGGTCATAATAACCCAAGCCAAAATAACATGTGGTCAGAATAACCCATGGACAAAATATCCCCATAAGAATATAGAGAAAGATTTTTTTTTTTATAAATTACATGTATGTTGCTAAAAAAAAATTATTATTCAAATTTTCAATTAAAGTGTCAAATTATGAGCAATGCCTCTTATATAATCTAAAATGTTATGGTTGTCATAACCATCAACCAATCTTTTTACTCTTTCTTTGAGTTCCCGGTATTTTTTCCTGCTTGGTTGCCTAGTGTATCCAGCCATATTTTTCTCCATTCTATTCTCTTGGAGACTGTTCTTTTTTCACTGCTTTGAAGAATTTTCAGAGTGAGTTGTGCAATGCTTGAAGCAATTCACTAAATCCTTTGTGCCATCCTTCAATAGTATTATTGGTTATGGGAAGATCATCTTGAGTAGTTGAATAGCAATTCCACATTGTGATTGGAAACTCAGGTGATCGTCTGTTGCCTTTTCTGGTTAGTCTTCCAATCCATGTGTCTTCAAAATAATCAACTTATTCCCACGAAATTGCCTTTATTTTTATAATTATTTACCATTTTATAGGTTATTTAAGCATATTAAAGGTGTTTTAAGGCTATTTTAGGGGTATATAATAGATATATGGTCTAAAAATGACCTAAATAGCCTCTATGGTGCCTCAACCATATTTATAATTCATTTTATGTCATTTCTATTTTACTAGCTTGATCTAAAATGACCATGGGTTATTCTGCCCATGGGTTATTTTGACCATGGGTTATTCTGTCCATGGGTTATTATGACCCTGGGTTATATTGTCCTTGGGTTATTTTGGTCGGGTTATTCTATCCAGGGTTATTTTGGTCGGGTTATTATGTCCTGATACCCATATGAGTATCCTTTTATGAAGTGAATTTTACTTTTAGTATTTTAGCTTGCATATGCACGTAGTGTCATATGGCCACTAAAGTGGGAGCTATATGTAGTGTAGAAAATTGTACTCCCTTCTAGGTGATAGTACAATTTCACTCTTAGTTTGGCCCTATTTAAGTGACCTTACATTTATGCATTTTTACCCTTCCTAAATAGGCCCCTAATTACATTTATTATACATCCCAAGGTATATTTTTATCATTTTCTAACATTAAAACATGCTTTGAATAAATGCATTTAATTAATTAATGACCTTGAAACAAATTGGTCCTAGACTTATAGGCTAGGACCTATTCACTCATGGGTGAATGGGTCCCCTTTCAATCCCAAAACCAAAATTTAAATATGTTTTTGGTGGCATCTTAAAGTCTCATATTCAAGTTTCAAGTGTCGGCTATCGAGATCTAATATTTGGGAAATTAGAGAAGAAGCCTATAAATCCTAGTCTTTTCATCATTTTCAAACTAGAGATAAAGATTGAGAAGAGATTAGGAGATCAAGAAGAGATTCAAAAGAAAGAAAACTAGCAAATTTGAAGTCTTGGAGCAAAATTTTATTTGTATTTGCAAGTCTTCAAGCTAATTTTGTCAAATATTTGATAAAGCACTGTTCATGATTGAAGGTTGATGCCAATGGTGGATCATGATGGATTCTAGGTTTTGGAGATTCATTTGGTCATTTTACTTAACCTAATTATTTTTTTCCTAGTGTTCCCATCTTCAAGCTTCATTCTACTAGCAACCTACAACAAGGTATTATCATACTTTAGATTTATTAAGGTGTTTTGACTTCTCCCTAACTGAATCTTTTCCATTTATCATTGACATATAAGAATCATACTCTAATGCACTTGAGTAGGGATTATTTGCATATAATTTAGACCAACATTGATTTTAAATATTCCTCTTCCATCATCTCATTCTTAGGATCAGATCATTATCTGATCGAACTAGATATTTTTTGGAATTATATACCAAATAAATTAGAACACATGTGGTTCAAGGATTCTAATTTTATACTTTACCTTAGAAAATGGTGGGAGAATGCACCATTTTTAGAAGGCTCCAAACTTTACCAATTATACAAAAATATTCAATTTATAAAAGTGTAGATAAAACAATGGAACCATCTCCATTTTAAAAATACTTTTCAATAAAAAAAACCTTCTTATTCAACAAATTAAAGTTCTCAATGAACAATTCATTCAAAAGGGTATGAAGAATGAACCCTTTTACCATCACAACCAACTTCAAAAAGAACTTGAAGAAGTTTTAGATAGAGAAAAAAATATACTGGAAACAAAAATAAAGAGAAAATTGATTAAAAGAGGGGGATAAAAATACCAATTTTTTTCAGAACTTAGTCAAGTTCAGACACAATGCCAAAATAATATTTTTTATAAATTATGTATATATGAACTACTAAAATATGAGAAGTGGATTCATAATGAGGCCCTCCTATTCTTTTCCAACCTCCTTATGAAACTGGTGAATCATGAATCTGATTTGATTGGAAAAGAACAATGGTTTTTAAGTTCCATCCCAAAGATACTTTTTTTCAAATGATAACAAGTTTCTCTTGGCTTTATTCATCTTAGAAGAGGTCAAATAGTTTTTCTGCTTTCTCCAAAAACCTAGCTCTTGGGTCCAATAGTTTCACTACACTATTCTATCACAAATACTGGGATTTTGTGGGAAGAGATATCTGGTTGGCTCTAGAAGAATCTCATAGAAATAGCACAATGTTATAAGATCTCAATACCACTTATATTTCTCTTATACCCAAAGTCAAAACTCCCTCCTCATTTTTAGATTTTAGACCTATCTCCCTCTACAAAACCATTTATAAATCATTCTAGGCATAATCTCAGAGAAACAAGGTGGCTTGTTTTTGGGAAAATAGACAGCTGAAAGGGAAATAATAGCTCATGAACTATTGCACTCAATTCATCAAGAAAAATTCTAGCTATGATCATAAAATTACAAATGATGAAGGCCTATAAAAAGGAAAATTGGGAATTTTTTTATCAAAGGTTTGGCAAGGATAGGTTTTGCTACAAAAATAGTGCAAATGGATTCTTTCCTATCTCAAATCAGCTAAATTATCAATCCTCATAAATGGCTTTGTGGCTAGTTTTCTCTCTACCTCTTAATGAGTTAGGCATGGGGACCCTCATTCCCCTGTCCTCTTAATTCTAATGAAGAAGTGTTCAACAAGAAAATTTCAGCCTTCCATACATCAAGTAAGTGGAATGGTATAAAAATACCAAAAAAAAATCATCTCTTTCACTCATTCTTTATTTGCAAATGATACATTACTATTTGGCCATCCCTTGGTGTGTGAATCCAAAAACATAAAGTATATGCTAGACAACTACTAGGTTAAACACACAAAAGTGGTTTACAATTCCAATGAGGAAGGAAAAGCTCCAAAAAAATGACCCCATGCAAAAAAAATGATTTTTGGGGATTCGAACGAACTTTTGGTTTGAGCAAACCCAAAGGGGGTTTGATAGAACCCCCCTTTGAGTGAACCCATTTAATGATGGGGCCCACCATTCCCACAAAAATCCAAAAGCAAAGGCTTGTGGAAAGGGGGTTCGCTCAAACCCTGGTTTTAGCGAATCCCCTTTGTTCACTCAAATCCCCTTTTTCCCCCCTTCTCCTCCTCAAGCACCAAAAAAATCTAGAATTTTGCACTTTGAAGCTTCGGTAGAAGATGAAAATGAAGGAGACTTCATAGACCCCACTGGATGATGGTAGTCCTCGGAATGAGCTATCTAATGAATATAAATTTAATATGTTTTGGTTTTCTTATGTATTTTTTTTATTTTTATTAAACATAGTTTTTTCACCAATAATCAAGCTCTCTATTCTGCACATGTGGAAAAATAGTAGATTATCAAAACAAAATTGAAAAATATGAGTGCACCAAATATTGAAGTCCTTGATTCAATAGAATTTTTTTTTGAATTTCGATACATACAAAAAAAGTTACGCATTATACGGTCCATCTATATCTGAATTGTAATTGGTTTGAATTTGAAACTTGATTAAGGAAAAATTATTCTATAAAACGTGCTATGAAACCAATTAGAAGCACTATATATCATAGTTACAAATCTAAATGTAAAAAAAATTAAAATTTATCCTTCATGGAAGAAAAGTTATGTGTTATACGGTGAGCATCACTCCTTAAAAATGTTGTTTACTGAAAAAAACTAGTTTTCGAAGGAGATGGAAAAAGAAGTGCAATCTGATTCCAAATTTTTTGAAAAAAATATATTTAGAATCTACAGACAAAATGTTACAAATCACTAGTTTGCATCATCTTCAAATTCCTCACGATTTAGCCGCTTTAGGTGCTCGAAAGTGAAGATTTAGTTAGAAAAAATTATTTCAGTGTCCAATTTGGCAAAAAAATTGTAAGCCAATATTGTTGGATCACCCACTATCCAATTTCAAGTCAAATGATCAATCTAGGGATGTCAAAATTCTTTTTTAGAATACTAGCGATCTAGTAATTGACTCCATCCTCTCTATTTTAGAATTTAGATAGAATAAAATACCCTGCATCTACCTAAGTATTCCTTTCTTTCTAGGGGTTGTGTATGTGCAGGATCATGATGGACCAAAAAGTGGCAAAATGTAAGTTCTGATATGATGTCCCATGTGGTTGACGACCTTTTTTTTACTCAAAATTGATGAAACGAAAAGGGTTTTTAAAGGAGATTCTCAGATTTCCACCAATATAAATTATTCTTTACTTTGAATTTAATAAATAATTATGATTTGTTTTCTATTTGAATTACGACTAAAGTCTTGATTGATAGGCTGATTGAAAAACATCTATAGCTTTCAAACAATAGATCACATTTTTTGAATCTGAAACATGCATCACATTCTATGCTTTGCATACTATAGGATTAAAAAAATAAAAATTGAGTTTTATGAAGTTTTGACCAAGTTAAGGTGGTCAGACATCGAGTTTTTTTTTTTTAATTTTGTAATAAAAAGTTCATAATTAATTATTTACTTGGAAAAAAATTACAAAAAAATATGCATCACATTGGGAAATGAGTCCTCTACTTATATCTAAAATCTTATAAAAAATAATTATCATTATATTGTGGTTAGGGTGGTCAGACAAACACCTACTTCTTATTTTCTCCCTGAAATTTAAGTACTACTGCATTGAAATTTCAAATTATCACCAAATAGATTTATTTAAAAATAAATAAACCTAGAAGTTTAGAAACTACATTCAATTTGCTACAGATTCTATTCTTACATATTTTTGAAATAATATAGATAACTTATTCAAAAATTTATGTCAAGTTGTCTAAATCTAATTTTTCTGAATTTTTTTCCACTTAAGGGCCTATTTTTTCCATGATGATCCTACACATACCTGGCTCTAAACACTTCATTTTGGCATAATATCTTTATGACTATTCAAATAAGAGTGGCATTCTAGAAGGGTAGATGGTTTTCACTAGTAGGGAGATTTAGTATGATTAGATCAGTGTTATCTATCATTCCAAATTACTTATTCTTAGTACACAAAATACCATGAGGGATTCATGAGAATATTGTCAAAGCAACTAGGCAATTTTTATGGAGAAGGAATTGGAAAAAATCCAAGAAAATACCTTTAGTTTCCTAGGAGAAAATGTATAAGGATAAAGTCTTTGGAGGTGCTAGCATTCAAAACCTGTAACTGAGAAATTTTGTCTTAGGTATGAAGTTAATGTGGAAGCTCTATGCAAATATTTCTTTAAAATGGAACTGAATCATGAGATCCAAGTACCTAGATTTGACAATCCCAAAAAGGGTCTTCACTTTGGAAAATCTATTGGCAGGATTGAAAATGTGTAATTTCATTGTCACATGTCGAGATGTACTCTCATCTTTCCTATCATGGACTATCAAAAATGGAGAAAAGGTTAATCTTTTGGAAGACTCTTGGAATGGTAACCCTCTATTGACTACATTTGATGGTCTACATGAGGCTCATACTTGTCTAAAGGTATTTTTTGTATCAAAGCTCAAGCATTATGCAATGAGGGACAATGAAAATTTCAAATCCAATGTTACATGGAAAAATTTCCACAATCTCTCATTCCCCGAACATCAAAAGCATAAGCTATAATCCATGTTGGATAGAAGAACTAGATATTAATTTTACATTATGAGGATAAAATTATTTGGGCCCCATCTAAAATAGGACAATATAATGCCAAATAGGGCTACAAATATTTGACCTTTAAGGATAGAATCCTACTAGGTAAATGGTCATACAAGATTTTTTGGTGCACCTCAATTCTCCTTAAAGTAGTCATGTTTTCTTAGTTATCTCTTCACATCTTGGTTATAACAAGTTGTAGGCTTTCCAGGCTCAACCTAGCCTAACCATTCAATTATATTGTATGTGGTGCATATCAAGAATCAATCGACCATCTTTTACTCCATTGTATTTTTTCTCAAACATGTTGGAATTAGATCCAAAAAAAACTTTATTGGATTTCTCCCTAGAAAACACCATTTTGGAGTTATTTCAAAGTTGTTTGTTACTCTATAAAGCTTATCTCATTGAAGCACAATGGGTGGTGATCTCGGATTTACTAGTGTGGAATGTATGGATCAAATGAAATAGAAGGGTTTTTTGAAATAGTTTTTAGATTTGAAAGTTTTCCTCAATAAATTTGAAAGGAATATATCAGAAGTAGTAATGGTAGATGTAGCAAACAAATGAAACCCATGTAACTCATTCTCAAGTTGGGATAATGAAATGTTAAAGCATTGGTCTATCTTGAAGGTTCCAAACTAGGGGCACATTCTAATATCCAAAGTTTTGACAGAACTAGAATGAAATGGTGCACCCCACCCCCAAATATCACAAAACTAAATTTTGATGGTGCATCTAAAGGCAATCCAATTTTATTAGGGTTAGATTGTGTAACTGCAATGATACAGGAGAGTTACTAAAAGGTTTTTCTGTGAAGCTACCTATGGGAACTAACAATGTAGCAAAGGCTCATGGACTCTTAGCAGGTGTAAATTGCGCACACATGTAGCTCAAATATATTCACATTGAAGGAGAATCTTTAAACATTTTTAATGATTGTAGGAATTGGTAGGAAAACAACTAGGCCATTTCTTACATCTTGAAACTAGTTTGGGAGCTCCTTGATGGTTTCACTTCAATAACAATTACACATTTCTATAGGGAAGCTAATTTGGTAGTAGATGCTCTAACAAATCACATTTTCAAAATGGATAAATAAATACTCCAAATCAATCCATAAAATTTTCTCAACTTGGAGGATTTTGAACAAATTATCGACAAAGAAGGTCATGAAGTGGCACTTATAGGGTTTCAAGCTAATTTCCGTAAGCCTACCAGATTTAATCATGATCGTAATGCTACCCTCCACCAAGGAAGGATCCAAAGTACACATACTTTGAGCCTAATGTTTGATAGTGCCACATGGATTTTATGCACAAGTTCTCAATGTTAAAAGTTTGAAGATTACATAAATGTGTAACATTGGTCTGTTTTGTGTCCAAGCTAGTTATTTGATTCTCAAGTTAGTAATATAGAGGCTTATAATGTCTAGGTGAAAAATATCATGTACTTTGAGAGATAATCCTCCAAGGGAGGTCTCAGAAGTGTAGTCTCAAATTTGACATTTGAAAGTGCTAAGAAGTCATTTCATTTGGTTCTCAAATTAGGTGTACTAAGGCTTTATACCAACTTGATTTCACTATGATTGTTCAGTACAATTTTTGCACTATTCTCCTTCAAGGGAGGTGCCAAAAGGAGAATTTATTGAGCATAATACTTGATAATGTGACATGTCATATGGGTGCAAGTTAAGGAACATTTTGAGCTTGACAATTGCAAAAGGGTACATGATTGGTTGTTTAAATTCTTGGGTGTTATTGCCACATGTTTTGTTGTTGCATGAGCCCAAGAGTGGTTCTAAAATCTTATGCCAGCTTGAATTCACTATGATTTTTGTGTTGCATTCCCCTAAGGGAGGTTCCAAAAGGAAAACATATTGAGTATGACACCCGACAACACCTTGTGTCATTTGTGTGCAAGCTTTTGAGTATTTTGAGTTTGAAGTTTTTGCAAAGGTATGCTATTGGCTATTTTGATACTTTGTGAATATTGCCATATGATTTGTCATTGTGTGACCACAAGAGTGGATGTAAAAGCCTCTAATAATAACTCATTGTCCACTAGTGCCACATGTCACTTGGGTGTAAATTCAAGAAGGTTCATGGCCAAGGAAAGCTAAAAAGTGTGCATTGGTTTGATGTCACCTCTAGATAGATCATGGGAGTCTGTGATCACTATCACACTTAATTATGAACTCTATTTTTGAAACATCACTATAAATGTTAGGAAGCCTTCTAAATTTTACGAAATACTATTTTGACAATTTCTCGACCAAACGTGGTGATTTTCCCTTCATACCACGCTTGAATTTAAATATTTATTTGATGAGTATTAATGACCAATTAATCAAGCATGAGACACCTTTCAAAAATCAAGGAATCCAGGAACTTTCACTAACATTATCTACTCATGCCAACATCTATTTTTGTGTTTTTTTCTTCCAAGGCTCAAGATCAACATGTGTGAAGTTGAAAGCCATCATCACTAATTAGATACACATACAATCAATTTTTAGCAATATCTATTGGTACACTCTTTGGGGTGTCTCCTCATGCAAGAGTATTATTATTAATTAGTGCATCTTAATTGACAAATAAGTCTAAAATTCATAGCATGTATACCTTGTACAAGGGATTTTTGTGTTTCCACAAGGAGGTATGGATACAACTATTAGCCTAGTGAGTACCTACAAATAGATGGTATTTTGTGGTACAATTTCAAAGCTCTGGTTGAAGTGAATCATGGAGGAACTAGATTTTATATTTATTGGAGTAGTTACACTCATATTGGATCAAGAATTTCTAATGTTGGATGAGTGGTAAAGGGTGCATTCAAAAATTTCCTCATGATTCATAGCGACACTACTAGACCTGCACAATCTGAAGGTAGAGGTGGCAGAAATGGTTTGCAAGCTCTTTATACCTAAAATTTTAGGTGGGATAGAGGAGGTGATGGATGCTACGTCCTTCAGTCTTGGTATCTCAAGCCCCATGACTTGGAGCATCTTATGGTTTTGGGTGAGGAAGTAACCTTATACCCCTTCGTTCTAGAAATCAAAGGCAATATTTTTATTAAACATAGAGATTAGGTGAAGGTGGCACTAAGCTTCCTATAGAAAATGTTGCTTATTGAGTTGGTCCAAGACTTTGAATGGGTCAACAATTTAATCAATTATATACAAGAATTTGGTAATGTATAGTCTAGTTTATTCTGCAAGATTCTCACTCTATCCTTTTTTTCCATATGCATACAATTTTTTTCCATAGATGGTAATTTTATTTGATAGCAAGATTTTGAAGCCACTTTTGGGCAATTGGGAGTTTGGGTCCTGGAATTTCTAAAGATAGTTTTATATTTGGATATATGTTTGAGTACTATGCATTTTGAAAAGTTTCTTTAGACTACATGTGTTGGGGAGAGGGGGTAGTTTTAGATGTTTCTTTGTTTCTTCCATCGATGGGCCTTGGCTACAATTAGTTTTGTTTTGAATTTCAAGTTAAACTATTAGTCCAATGGGATGAACACTCCCCCCTAGGACCTCAGATGTTTTGAACTTATAAGAATATATTTCATCTATAAGATTCATAAAAATAGTTTAGGCCTTTGGCCTTTTACCAAAAAAATAATTCCAAATGATAAATTTTATAATTAAAGCACTTTAATTGATTGAATTTTTCCAAAAAATACAAAAATGAATAAATTTTGATCTCTTGAAATAAAAATCATATGAAAATCTATGATTTTTCACTCAAATTTGCATGTCATTTTGACAAAATAAAATTTTCAATAAAAATAACTCCGATCTAAGTACCAAACAAGGAAAATTCAAATAAAAATTATGCAATTTAATTCAAAATATTTTTCATTTTTTTCTTTTTAATTTATGATGCAAAAATAATGAAAATATATAGTTTTTTCAAATAAATGCAAATGAACTACTAGATCCAAAGAACCTAGGTTTTAAATTCAATTTTCAACTTTTATATAATGAAAAGTTTGAAAAAATTTAAGTGTAGGATATCTTGTGCTCACCAAAATGTTAAGTAGGAATTTAAGTGGTCCTAGATCCAATTAAAGGTTAACTGAGATTATCTCCTTTTCACTTGACTCAACATTTGAAAATAAATTGACTAGGATTTTATGATTGACTTGTTGCCAAAAGGGAGAGCCAACCTCCAAGGATTTATGCTTGTTTTTAAGTTGTGAGGATGATAAAATTGATGGGGTGATTTGAAAAGCCTATTCCACATATAACCCTAGATTTGAAAATCTAATTTATTACATAGATAAAAATGAAAAGTAGAAGGAATGACCTAGATTTGATTAATGATAATAGTGAGGAACCTATGACTAAAATTTGGGCTTGATTTTTAGGTATAAGGGAACAAGGTATCCTAGAGTAGATTTCTTGTTTGTCAGATTTGAAAATTTAAAGTTATAGATTATAGTCTATTCTTTGTTTCCTAGGATTGTCACTTGAGGAAGCTTCCATATTTTCCCTACATACAAGAAAAGAGAGGTAAAGGTTGTGTTGTATGTGAGTTACCTAATTAAAACCCTTTTTTTAGTATTTATACCTTCACGTACAATGATTGATGATGATCAAGAGGGAACACCTTGGGTCAGGAAGATGCCAAATCAATAATAATTGACTGAAACTGATAAATGATGAATGATAATTTTATCTTGATGTCAAAAACCCTTGAAGAAGAGATTCCACACAAAATTTTATTGAGGGATGCCTTGATTTCTTGATAGATCTACAAATGGTTAGCTCACATACACAATAGATTGTTGTAGATACCATGTAGAGGATAACTCATTAGTTCTCCATAATTACATCATAACTAGTTCTCATTGATAATTTCCTTCTTATTTAATTTTTTATTCTCAAAATAAAAGGAAAACATGCTTACTTATGCATTTGAACCAATCCTTTTAGGTAGGGGCCAACCTATAGTCATTTTAAAATCATAAAAGAGCGCCGATCAAAATTTTAAACCTTCAAAAATTTCCTTTTAGTCTAGGGAACCCAGTTCCCATGATCAATTCTTTTTGGCTCAAATTTTGAGGGATCACGAGTATTTATATATACTTTATTTATCTAGTTTCAAAAAGAGTAAATTATAATCATAATTAACTTTATAAGTAAAATAGGGTGTTAAAGTAGTGCAAAATTATCAAGGATGACAATTTTTGATGCTACATGGTAATGGGGTTTCCTAAGGGCTACTAAAATTTTAATATATGTTATCTTTCCTCAATGTGATGTCATAAGAAACATAATATATTATGTATAATATTTATATAGTATTTTTTATGTTAGGATTTTAAAAATATCAAATACATAGATCTTTGAATATTGTAGAAAATAAGGTGTAATAAAAATTGAGATATGTTGACCTTTAATGCTATCATTTCTTTAACAATGATAAAATATAATGAAAATTGAAGAGACCACATATATAATGAAGCTCATTAAAACTAAATTAATGGGGAGAAACCTTCGTAGGATAAAACTCTAAACCCAAAAAGACCCAAGATTTTATTAATCTTTCAAAAAAGAGTTAGACCAATACAATTTATCTCTCTAAATCTTAAAAGAAATTTTTTTATCATACAACTTGACAAACAACCTATGTACCCTCTAACTCCAAGCATCAATCTATAAAGAACTAAAAACTAGAAACAATTAGTAAGACTAAGAGAGGTATGATACCCAAATGGTTAAGGTACAAAACCCATTTCTCTTTTTGGTCTTTGGATTGTTTGGTATACTTATCATATTTCTTATATGTTGTCATGTATTGTAAATAAGAATATTTGACCAAGCAATCTTGGGCACCCCAATTTATCTTTATTCTCCTATACATTACATGCTTCATGACAAGTTCCAAAATTTGTTATAAGAATGGTCAATATTCTAATGTAACCACCCTCTAACATGTTCATATACATCATAAGAAGATCTATCATATTTAACATTTTTGAAGACTAATCAAGACGATCATACAAAAATTTCAAGATGCTAACACATAGAAACATGCCAACTCAATGGGCATGTGCAGGATCATCATGGAAAAAATAGGCCCTTAAGTGGCAAAAAATTTTAAAAAATAGAGTTAAGAAACTTGACGTAAAAATTTGAATAAGTTATCTATATTATTTCAAAAATATGTAAGAATAGAATATATAGAAAATTGAATGTAGTTTCTAAACTACTAGGTTTATTTTTAAAAAAAAATCTATTTGGTGAAGATTTGAAATTTCAATGAAGTAGTACTTAAATTTCAGGGAAAAAATAAGTAGGTGTCTGTCTAACCACCCTAACCACAATAAAATGATAATATTTTTTTATAAGATTTTAGATATAAGTAGAGGACTCATGTCTTTATGTGATGCATATTTTTTTGTAATTTTTTTCCAAGTAAATAATTAATTATGAATTTTTTTATAACAAATTTTAAAAAATATAAAAAACTCATATGTCTAACCACCTTAACTTAGTAAAAACTTCATGAAATTCATTTTTTTTTTAATCCTATTGTATGTGAAGCATAGAATGTGATGCATGTTTTAGATTCAAAAAATGTGATACCATTTGAAAACTATAGATGTTTTTCAATCAACCTATCAATCAAGATGTTAGTCATAATTCAAATATAAAATGAATAATAATTATTTATTAAATTCAAAGTAAAGCATAATTTATATTGGTGGGAAAACAAGAATCTCCTTTAGAAACCCTTTTAGTTTCATCAATTTTGGGTAAAAAAAAGTCGTCAGCCACATACCCTACAGATACCCATCATATCACCAATTTTTGGCCCATCATGATCTTGCACATACCCCAATGTAGGATGTGTGCATCCTCATGTGAGGAAAACATGGACACTAAAGAATAAAACTAATGCCATTTCAAAATGGGACACTAAACTTCTCAATTGAAGAAAAAAGAACTAAAGTTGAAATAGCAATAAAATATATGATATTAAATATGAACATTACAATTGCAAAGTTGAGAACATTATCCTAACATTCTCCCACTTGTTGAAAACCTTACAAAAATAAAAATGAATCATTAATATTAAAATATAATAGCACTATCAAATCAATCTCTAGAGGATACAAGACCCATGGCCTCTTTGAACAAACTAAACTTCTTTCGGCTCATTGAATTATTAAGAGAATATACAACATTATTTGAGGTGTCCACTTTTTGTAACACAAATCTACTACCCTCAACCATTTATTGGACATGTAGTGATACTAAAATTCAATGTACTTTGTCTGGGAACATGATAGTTGGCTCTTTACTCAAATAAATAATAATTTTATTGTCACATCCAATTCTAACTTGTTCACACTATAATATAATAGCTAAACACAATCCACACTATCCCTTCACTAATATGTGTCATAGTCATGTACTCTTTATATGATATATGTTGAGAGATATCTTAGTTTAATATTTTTTTAAAAATAATTATGATGGAAATAATTGTATAAATGATGAAAAATAGTTAAAATTAAAATAAAAGTTTCAATCCTAGTTTCTATTTCTATGTGAAATTAAGTATTATTAAAAAATTACCATATTCTTAATATATTTTTAGTAGGCGTGGTGTGTGTTGAACACTTGTAATATTAAGGAGGGAGAGGGGGGGTTGAATCAAAATTCTATTAAACTATTCAAACATTAGCCATCCAATTATCAAAGAATATTTAATTCATAAGGAATAGGAGCATGAAAGCATCCAAAAACATCATATAACACATGAACACTAGGATTTTTATGTGGAAAACCCAAAATAGGAAAAATCACAATGAGGATTAAATCACAATATATTATAATTGGTTATAAGATATTACAAAAAGAGTCACTACCAAGTGGGATCACTATTTAGGTGAACACACTGCTCACTGAGAAAAGAAAGAGAAAAAGAAGTGGATACATATCCAAGATTTGAACTAATATAAAATGCATCTACTATATGTAGGATTTAGTTAATTTGAAGATCAAAACACTGACTTAATACACTTCATCTAACTTGGATGAAAATTCTCTGCTCTGCTTTACATTTGCACACCTTTTCTCAACTTTCTCAACTCATTTGCTCATCTCTGCATATTTTCACATCACTACTTGTATTCAGATCATGTACATATACAAAAATCAATATCCAAAATCTTAAACACAACCTTGTATATATATCATGCTTTGTTGCAAACATCAATTAGGTCAACCTAATTAGATGTAGCCCTAAAACATACAAAACATGCCTTATCAACACCTAATTCAAATCAGAAGTCCTTTATTCCCAAAAAACACATGTGCAAAACACAATATAGATTAGAATGGACCTATAATAGATCCCTTTTACATTCACATCACATATTTAATCTCTAGAACACTTTACATACATTAGGTTGGCCAAGCATATGACCCAAAGGAAAAATACTCCTAGTGTTCATCATCATAGGACACATAGACCTCAAAATGTCATTCCAATTGAAAAATTCAATGCTTTTGACACCTGTTAACATTATCCTGAAATTCCAAGGTCTAACTCAAATCCGCAGAGGAGTGTGGACCAGATAATTCATAGTCATTATAGAGAAAATTGGTAAAACCTTATATGTCGATCTTCTGTTACTTGCATCATTCAAACCACTTATCCAAATTAACTAAAATTATGAATGAGGATACTACTAACAATCATAAGCAACATATTAGAACCATAGTATTAAATCTCCAAGGATGAATGAATGTGGACCTAAATACCAAAGGGCTCTATGCATTGAATCTACCAGTGTAGACACTTAGCAAACATACTTAGTTGTTTATGTGTGTGGATCAAACCCTCTTGCAAAAGGTCTCTTCTACAATGATACAATGTTGACATCCATCATGTAATATTAACATCAATGACTACTCATTAATAACAACCTCCGTCATTCTTTCAACAATATCCCCCTTTGTCATTATTGGAATGTGCCAAACAAAATTTTCTCTCTAAGTATATCTCCCCCTTTGATATCAATGGCAAAGGGTGTATTGGTACTAACACTCTATATGCTCCCTCTCAAACATATATACAAACTAAATGAATTTACTAACTCTCCCTTAGGAAGTTAACCAAAAACTCCTAAACCATCCACATAAAATTTACAAAAGAATCTATAAACTTGAAAACTAAAAAAATGAATAAAAGTAGAAATGGTCGACCCAAAGACATTGACCCTTGAAGCTTCTGTAGAATGGCTTACCAAGAAGATTTACTTTCTTCCCAAATTTTCTTTTTTGTTGCAAGCATTTTGTATTGAGACTCAAGATCCATCAATGTGTCCTCTCCTCCCAAAGTATTGGGGGTGAGATTTAACTTTGAAATTTTGTCAGTACCAACAAGGGAACTTGAGAAAATTATGTGATTTGTTTTCACCAAGTCCCTTAACTTCCCAAGATGTTTGATTATCTCTTCCTTTTGTCCCTCCAAGGTGAATAATTTTTCATGGAAATTCACTATGGTAGACTAGGTCTAATCATCTATATCTAGTGTTAGATGATAGACACTTGATGCAATGTTTATCTATGACTCAATTGAGCCCATTTCAGTCTTTATGCTTTGTGTGACATTTGTCCATAATAGTACTTAACCATTTAAAGGTTGAATCATTCTACCATTGTTATATGCATTCATCATTTGACTTCTACATTCATTTTCTCTATGTCCAAATTTATTTCATGTAAAGCATTAACTAGTAAAAGATGAAACATTCTGATTTGCTCTACTTCTACATTTCATTGCTCTATGTCCAAATTTATTGCAAGAGTACTTGAAAAATACCATTGAAATATGGGTACCTTTGATCATTTGGTTGTCTAATAGGGGGTCTTCTAGCATTTTTTCTTTGATTTTTGATCTTTCCATTGTTCTTCTTGTCTTCAATCTTCTCTAGATTATTAATATTCTTTGCATTAGGTGTCTGATCTACTTTTTAGCTTTCACTTTTTTCAAGTCCCAAACCACCTTTTTCTTTGGATGCCTTCTGACCTACAATCAACTCATCAAGTATTGTAGAAATTGACTTGAATTTATCTTCATGAGTTCTTGATTTTTCTCTAGATATGATCTCAAATTTACCACTTCTTATTCAAGTCTCTTGCATACATTAGATTTTATTTTTGCCATTACATTTAGACATTCCTCAATTCTTTTCTTTTCTTCCACTTGCACTTTCAATTTGGTGATGTCTTTGTTTGCTTTCTTCAATTTTTCATTACCCTCCTTATGCCTTTCTTTGAACTTCTTTATTTTATCTCTCAACTTTTTAATACATTCATTTTCTTCTTTAATATTTTCTTTTTGATCTTTGTTTTCATTTGCAACTTTGTTAAGATCTTCAATAACAAATTTGAGATCTCCATATTTTTAAAGCATGTAATCTTCTTTTGTGTATTCAATAGTAGGAAACTCTTTTTGAGGAGTAGGAAACTTTCTATCAGCCATGTGATTAATCTCCAAGATCTTCCCAAAGTGTTCAAGCTCCTTCTAGGGATCCAAACTCTAATACCAATTGTTGAACACTTGTAATACTGAGAGTGAGGGTGAATCAATATTCTATTAAACCATTCAAACATTATCCATCCAATTATCAAAGCATATTTAACTATTATAAGGAATGAAAGCATGAAAACATCCACAACATGACATAACACATGAACACCATGATGTTTACATGGAAAACCAAAAATGGGAAAAGCCATGGTGAAGATTAACTCACAATATATTATAATCGGTTATAAGATATTATAGAAAGGCTCATTGGTAGGTGGACTCACTATCCAAGTGAACACACTACTCCTTGAGAAAAGAAAGAGAGAAAGAAGTGGCTACACAACCAATATTTGAACTAATACAAAATGCATCTACCATATGCAGGATTCAGTTCCTTTGAAGCTCAAAATACTAACTTAATACATTTCATCTAACTTAAATCACAATTCTTTGCTCAAACCATTGTAAGATTAGCTCACAGTATATTATAATCGGTTATAAGATATTATAGAAAAGCTCATTGCTAGGTGGACTTACCATCCAAGTGAACACATTGCTCCTTGAGAAAAGAAAGAGAGAAAGAAGTGGCTACACAATCAAGATTTGAACTAATACAAAATGCATCTACCATATGCAGGATTCAATTCCTTTGAAGCTCAAAACACTAACTTAATACAATTCATCTAACTTAGATCACAATTCTTTGCTTTGCTTTACATTCACACACCTTTTCTTAGCTTTCACAACTCATTTGGTCATCTCTGCATATTTTTTCATTACCACTTATATTTGGATCATGTACATATAAAAAAATTGATATCAAAAACCTCAAAAAAACTTTGTATATGTATCAAACTTCGTTGCAAACATCAATTAGGTCAGCCTAATTATATGCAACCCTAAAACATACAAAACGTGTCATATCGACACTTCATTCAAATCAAAATGCCTTAGCACCCAAAAAAACATGTGTAAAGCATAATATAGGTCATCATGGACCTATAATAGCTCCCTCTTATATTCACATCACATATTTAATCTCCACAACCCTTTACATACATTAGGTCAGCCAAGCATAGGACCTAAAAGCAAAATACTTCAACTGTTCATCATCATAGGACACGTAGACCTCAAAATGTCATGCCAATTAGAAAACACAATGCTCTAACACCCGTTAATATTCTCCAAAAACCTCAAGGTCTAATTCAAATCCGCAAAGGAGTGCGGACTAGATAAGTCATAATCATTACACAAAAAACTATCAAAACCTTAGATGTCGATCTTCTGTTACTTGCATCTTTCAAATCACTTATCCAAATCAAGTGAAATTCAGAATGGGGATACTAATAACAATCATAAACAACATATTAGAACCATAGAAGTAAATCTCCAAGGGCGAATGAATGCTGACCAAAATATTGGAGGGCTCTATGCATTGAATCTGTTGGTGTAGACACACCAAAATTACTTAGCTATTTCTGTGTGTTGATCAAACTCTCTTCTAATATGTCTCTTCTGCAATCATACAATGTTGATATTGATCATGAAATGTTGACATCAATGGAAAATCATCAATGACAACCTTCTTCATTCTTTCAAGAGTGTAGGCTTTGGCTTGATCAACTAAAGCATTCTATTGCAAGCAAGAGATCATGAAGTCTAGTTTTCCCTCATCCTTGTAATATTAGAAGATGTGTTGCACCAATGTAAGACAAAAGCAACTATTGTGCATAGCCCATAATTTCAATTTACAGAATCTTCCACGAACTAAATGAGTTGAAGTAGAGCTATAGCTTTTCAAACTAGTTAAAGACCGCAAATGACAACGTTGCAGAAAATTCAAAGGGGATAATTGAATTAATATGTGGATGCATTCACATGGCCTATAGGCTAACATACTTCTCTCTTCTCTTCTTATTTGTTTATCCTCATTTTATTTGTATTTATTAAATCTCAAACTCAATCTTTTCCTATTTTGAGGTTCAAACTATGTTTGATTTATGGTCACTTGTCTCTACCAATCTACATAGCTAAAGAAAACAATTACTTAAACCTTCAAATGGGATTTGTGGGTTGCGAATTCAGCTATGAGTGCAGGGTGGAACATGCAACGAATGCTCCAACTACAGTTGGCTTCTACTTTGAACCAATTTATTTTTGTTAGTTCATCTTAGCATCCACGATTGCCAATTTCTATGTTATATATGGTTTATGTTAACAAACCCTTCTAAATGTATTTTATAGTGCATCTTTTATCTCCAATTCTACAATCTTAAAAACTAGAATAAGGTTCATTATTACTACATACAACTAAGATCTTATGCTACAATTAGCTGTAAGATAATTAATAACACTCCCCTCTCCTTTTCATGGCTTATTTCCTCAACAATAGTGAAGGAGTCGAGATAGAAAAAATGATAAGAAGGGAACATTTATCATTAGAAATAATAGGTACTTTTGTAAATATAATGGTTTGTACAAAGATATTGCAGAATAGCCCTAGCGACAATCCAAGTTAGGTTTATTTTATTCATAAGTGAAACAGCCAACCCCATAGAGTGTATATAAGATTAGACATTATGGAGTGGAAGATGGATTTCCTGCATCAAAAATCCATTGCAATTTTAATCAACACATAATTTTATCAAGTTTATATCTCCTTCTATCTCTTCTATCAACTAACTCAGACCTCTTTTGTTTCTTCTATTCTTTAGGTATCTGGTAATTAATGTCAGCACAACAGTTTCTCAAATTTCTCTCCACTTTACCCTGAGTCATGCCCATGGACCCTCCAAGTGTTGGAAAATTTATTGCCCCTGAGCCTCTTCTCATTGCCACCTACCTGTCAGGGGCATTTGTTTCCTACAGCTAGAAGTCTACCTTTTTAGGGATTGCTTTCCCTACTTGCTCCTGACGTACAGCTCAGTATGTAGTAGATTTAATGTTGGTAGGTAATTTTGAATTTTGAGAGGGAATGTTTGAAAGACAAAAAGAATTGAAGGTAGATTATTCCATCAGTTGGAAGAATTGAAAAAATCTTCTCTAAACAACAACAGTCTGAAAGAGAATGTTTTCTGTGTGAGCTCCCAAAAGCTCTTGAACAACAACAACTGTGTGTTTGTGATTAAGCAGTGATTTCTCCTAAAGAGCTTTGCATAGCTCCTACCAATGAGCTCCTAGCAGCTCCTAAATTTTTTAGTGTGTATGAGCAACTCTAGTCTACTCCCAGTAGATTTGAATTTGTAGTTTGTAGTTTCCAGCTTTAGGAAAAAAAATTGTAATTTTTTGGTTTTCTAGTTAATACAAAAAAAAAGAAAATATTGCATGCCCAGTCTCTTTTGTTGTCTCCAAGTTTATTCTACATTTTAGTTTGTGTATTTCTAGTTTGGTTGGAAAACAAAGCAGCAACTTTTTGTTGTGATTTTCTGCATTAAGAAATTCCGACATGGTATCAAAGCCATACGTCCCATTTCCTTGTGAGTTAGGGCATTTGTTTTTTTTGGGTATTAAGTTTCTTGTGTAGGAGACATGGCTAGAGATGAAGACCATAATGGTCACTAATGATTTGTAGGATTTTGTGGTCATTGGGTTCAATGATGTGACTGACCCAACATCATATGTTGTGCTCACAAACAACTAGAAGAACTAGTTGAAGGAGTTGAGGAGGAAAGATTCTAAGGCATTGAGTTTGATAGAAGCAGCCTTGACAGAGGCCTTTTTTCCTAGAATAGCAGTAGCTAACTATGTAAAGGAAGCTTAGGAAATCCTCTAGACCAACTATAAAGGGACTGACAAGGTTAGATTGGTGAAGCTCCAGATGCTTCAAAGAGAGTTTGAGACTCTTGAAATGAAGGACAATGAGTCCATATTAGTTTTTCATACAAGACTCTTAGGTTTGATAAACCAATTGAGAGTGAATGTTGAAGTTATGGATGACCAGAGGATTTTGGAGAAAATCCTCAAGAGCTTACCCACGAAGTTAGATGCAGTGGTGATTTCCATTGAAGAGGCAAAGGATCTCATAACATTGTCCATTGATGAGCTGATGGGTTCTCTCCAAACCCATGAGCAACGCCTAAATAGGTCTGCTACTTCTTCCCAAGAGAAAGCTTTTAAAGGTTAGTCAAATGCAAGAGGAAGGGGGAGAAGAAACAATGGTGGAAGGAGCTCAAGAGGTAGAGGTCATGGCAACTCTGGACAAGGAAATGTTGGAGGAGATAGCTCGACATGAGCAAGAAACAAGAGGGAGTGAGAAGCTCTTAGACCAGCTCCTGAAGAGGCAAGAACAACAATTGAAATTAGAAGAATGGCAAAAGTAATGTTGAATGCTACTACTATCATAAATTTGGCCATTATGTGAGTGAATGCTGGAAAAAGTAGTGTGATCAGTCAAAAAAAATGCAAATGTGGCTAATTCGAATGTGGCTAAAGGAAATCATTCCACGGCCTTCATCATGTGCAACATTGGTGAAGAAGGAAGCCCCGAAGTCTAGTATTTGGATAGCGGTTGCAACAACCACATGAGTGGTAATGAAAGTATTTTTTCTTTCATTGATAAAAATGTGAAGTCTAAAATTAGAATGAGGAACAATGGATTAGTTCCTATTGTGGGAAGAGGATCTATTATGATTCGTACCAAACAAAGTGAGATGAAGGAGATACAAAATGTATTTCTTGCTCCTGGGTTAAAGCATAACCTCATGAGTGTTGGAAAACTGATCCAAAATGGATACAAAATGTTGATGGAGAAGGGTCAATGTATTATTTATGATAAGAATGAGAGGACGAAGGTGTTTGCAATAGTTCAAATGACAAAGAACTAGATGTTCCTCTTGAAGATTGAGATGTGTTTCTCATCTCAGTCTGTTGCTACACCTTTGATGAATGGAAAATATACAATAGTAAAAGTAGCCCTCAAGAGCACCATTCAAGACCCCTCCAAGCTATGGAATCTCAGGTATGGACATTTAGGCTATGTTGGTTTAAGTCTTTTGTCTGAGAACAAAATGATTGATGGTTTGCCAAGAATAGTAGAGCCTAATGTTAGATGTGAGGCTTGCATTTTGGGCAAGCAACATAGGCAACCCTTTTAATTGGGCAACTCTACAAGGGAAAGAGCACCATTGAAGCTGGTGCACATAGATTTGGTAGGCCCTATGAAAATTATTTCTATTGGTAAAAGAAATTTTTTTATGACCTTTATTGATGATTACAACCGTAAGATGTGGATCTATTTTTTGCAACATAAATATGAAGCTTTTGATAATTTTTTTCTATTTAAGGCCCAGGCTGAAAGGGAGAGTGGACATGTGATCAATTTCCTAAGGTTAGATAGAGGAGGAGAGTATACCTCCATCAGTTTGTAAATGTTTTGCAAGAAAAATGACATCAAGAAGGAGCTAACAACCAGTTATACTCCGCAGTAAAATGGAGTAGCTAAAAGAAAGAATAGGACCATCATGGAGATGGCAAGGAGCATGCTGAAAGCAAAGGGACTCCCTATTGAAAATTAGGGAGAGGTTGTAGCAACAGTTGTATATTTGATTAATAGAAGTCCAACAAAGACTATTCATGACAAAATCCCTCAAGAGGCATGGATAAAATGCAAGTGGATAGTTGAGCACTTGAGATTGTTCGAGTGTGTGGCATATGCCCACGTGCCTAAAGAAAATAGGAAGAAATTGGATGACAAGGGTGAGAAGTGTATTTTCAGAGCTATAGTGAAGATTCCAAAGCCTATAAGTTGTACAATCCAGTCACCAAGAAAATCGTCATTAACAGAGACATGGAGTTCCTAGAGGATGAGTCATGGGATGGAGTGGTAGTTTCTAAGAGCTCAGAACTGCTCCTAATAGCTCTCGAAGAAGCAAAAATAGAATAGGAATTTTAACAAGAAGAGCTTACAGATGCTCCTAAAAGAATCAAACGAGCGCTTGAAAACTCTAAAAGAGCTCCTAAAAGATCCCAACGACTCCTAACAACTCCTGAAGTAGGAAGAAAGTTACAAATAGCCAGAAGATTGGCTCTTGAGAGCACCGGTCGAGCTCCTGAAAGCTCTTGAAAGATCTTGAAAGCTCCTAAAGTGAGTAGACAGAAAGGCAAGTAGCCAGAGACAACCAAAAGATTGGCTCCTGAAAACTCTTGATAGCTCCTGAACCTACCTGTTCAGTAGAGCAGTAGCAGTAGTGAAACTTCAAACCCCACTCTCACCTCCCTAATGCCAAAGAAGAGCAAGAGTCTAAGGGGGATCTACCAAAATGAAAGGCATGATGAAGAATTTGATGAGAGTGTGAATTTTTCATTGTTTTCTCATAGTGATCCAATTTATTTTGAGGATGTTGTGAAAAAGGAGAAATGGTGTGAGGCCATGGATGAGGAGATAGATGTAATAGAGAGGAAAAACACATGGGAGTTAACTGATTTTCCTCCCAATAGGAAAATTATTGGGGTGAAATGGGTCTACAAGACCAAATGTAATGCCGAAGGAAGGATAGAAAGGCATAAGGCAAGATTAGTTGTCAAGTGGTACAAACAGTAGTTTGGGAGAGATTATAATGAGACATTTTCCCCCATTGCGAGGATGGAAACCATGCGTGTAGTCATAGCAATTGCAGCCCAACACAAGTAGAAGGTGTTTCAAATGGATGTGAAGTCTTCCTTCCTTAATGGAGTGTTGAAAGAGGAAGTTTATGTGGAGCAACCATTCGGATATGAAGTTTTGGGTCATGAACACAAGGTGTATAGGCTAAAGAAAGCTCTTTATGGGTTGAAACAAGCTCCATGGGCATGGTACAACAAGATTGACTCATATTTGATGAGCAATGGCTTTAGAAAAAGAGATGGTGAGCCCACTCTTTACATCAAGACAACAAATGGTAATATTTTGATTGTTGTCTTATATGTTGATGATTTAGTTTTTACTGGGGATGATGATTTCCTCATTACTGATTTTAAAGAGGCCATGAAAGGAGAGTTTTAAATGACATATTTAGGTCTCTTGAGATGTTTTCTAGGCATAGAAGTAAAAAAATTCATGATGGTGTATTTATCTCTCAAGGAAAATATGCAAATGATATCTTGAAGAGATTTAGGATGCTTGAAAGCAAGTTTTCCCCAACACCAACAACCATAGGTCTAAAGTTGAGCAAGGAAGATTGCAGTAGCAATGTGGATCCGACCATGTTTAAGAGTTTGGTTGGAATTTTGATGTATTTGATTGCAACTAGGCCTGATATAATGCACAATGTGAGTCTTATTTCCAAATTTATGGAGATTCCAAGGGACACCCATTGGAAAGTGGGTAAAAGAATCCTGAGCTATCTGAATGGCACCAAAGGATATGGTATTTTGTACACAACAACAAATGTTTTTGGGTTGCTTGGATACAATGACATCGATTGGGAAGGAATTTTGGATGATAGGAAGAGCACATCAGTCTATGTGTTTCATTTGGGTTTGGGAGTCATCTCATGGGCTTCCAAGGAACAACCCATATTTTCCCTATCTACAGTAGAGGCTGAGTATATAGTAGTGAATGTAGCAACATGTCAAGCTATTTGGCTAAGAAGAATCTTGGAAGATTTGGGAGAAGAAAAAGAGGATGGAACAACAATCTTTTTGTGAAAATGTTTCATCGATAGCTTTGACAAAAAATCTTTTGTTTCATGGAAGAATCAAGCACATTGAAATTAGGTATCATTTTATTATAGAATTGGTTGAGAATGGTGAAATTAAAATGGCATTTTGTAGCTCTGAGCAGTAGCTAGCAAACATATTCACCAAGCCTTTGAGCAAGGATAGTTTTGAGCGCCTAAGGAGTAGATTGGGCATTGCTGATTTGGATCAGGATTGATCTTGTTTTGTCGGCTCAAGACAAAGGGGGAGTGTTGGAAAATTTATTTTCCCTGAGCCTCTTCCTATTGCCACCTACCTATCAGGGGCATTTGTTTCTTGCAGCTGGAAGTCTTCCTTTTTAGGGATTGCTTTCCCTACTTGCTCTTGACGTGTAACTCAGTCTATAGTAGATTTAATGTTGGTAGGTAATTTTAAATTTGAGAGGGAATGTTTGAAAGAAAAAAAGAATTGAAGGAAGATTATTCTGTCAGTTGGAAGAATTGAATTTTTTTCTCTAAATAGCAACAGTCTGAAAGATAATGTTTTTTGTGTGAGCTCCTAGAAACTCCTGAACAACAACAGTTGTGTGTTTGTGATTGAGTAGTGATTGCTCCTAAAGACCTATGTGTAGCTCCTGCCAGTGAGCTCCTAGAAGCTCCTAAAGTTTTTAGTGTGTATGAGTAGCTCTAGTATGCTCCTAGTAGATTTTAATTTGTAATTTGTAGTTTCCAGTTTTAGGAAAACATTTTGTAATTTGTTGGTTTTCTGGTTAATACAAAAAAAATAAAATATTGCATTCCCAGTCTCTTTTGTTGTCTCCAAGTTTATTCAACATTTTAGTTTGTGTATTTCTAGTTTGGCTAGAAAATAGAGCAACAACTCTGTGTTGTGATTTTTCGCATTAAGAAATTTTGACACCAAGCCCAATAGAATCCCTCATGAAGTTAATCTTAGAGCCTACCTCCTCCTCTTGAATATTGTAGCAACAGTCACACACCTTACAATCTAATACATTATCAAAATATGCTCTACTGCAATGCCTAACCAAGAACAATTGAGGATTTATATGATCAGTTCAAGGCCTTTATTGAAATGAGTTCACGAATTACTACCAATTCCAAATTGCATTTGTTTCTAATTTTGAATACACTACATGAAATCTATAATGGAAAGGAAGAAAAAAAGTGGGGAAAATAATTGTTGGATTATTGGTGTTGCAAACACCACAAGCATTTAGTGCATTGGAATAAATAGACTTGGAAACCCTAATCTCCACACATGCTACATTCCATGTTTCTCTCTATGTAATATTGTACCAATTCATTTATTCCTCGAAACTACATATATTAAAAAAGTTAATAGAATTTAAAGTTGTGCAATTTGAATGCTTAAATTCTTTATGCAATTCTTTTAAAGAACAAGAACAAGGTCCTTAGTTGTAGTCTTACCAGCTTTGAATAGTATACCAAAGTTAAGTGCATTGCACTATACATAAAAATCATTTAATGTGATACAAGCTGAAGATATGCATGCTCATACATATATATCTTCACCATCTCCACATAATGAATCTAATAAAATTAAATGAATGATAAAAATTATTCCAAAATCTGGATGATATTCTTAATGATATTCATAGCACCAACAAATTGATATTATAAATGAAAAAATTACACATAATGAAGATGAAAGAAACATTCATAAGAAAAAACCAACTAAAACATCTCAAGAGCAAGGAAATGAATGTAAGAATTACCATTTAATCTAGTTCTTTCATTATAAATTATACTTTGGCACCTCTAAATGAAATATTTTTCATAGAAAAAACATGATAAGAAACAATTGCCAATCCAACATAAGATTTTAATTTTAGATGGATAAGCTTTTGTTCCTATTGGCCTATCACTCAAAAAAATAAATTATATTTTCCTTTTGGAACCCTTTCCCTATTTGGATCATCATTCATTATTAATAAATGATTCCCTTTTAATGGGCCTTAGTGAAATTTTTTATATCTTGCCTATGATATGTCCTTAAAATTCAAGTTCCTTGATCCCAAGTCTATGTTTCATTGAGGTAGAGTTATGTGAATTCACATTATGTAGTTTTCATGTTGTGTGCTTGCATATTACCTACTCCATTTAAATCTATATATATGTAGATTTTCCCTTCGCCGCTTAGAACCTACAAAAATTCAACTCACCTGCATAATGCACACAAATTATTTTTTAGCCTGGCCTATAGTGTGTATTTGCACTTTTTAGTTTGTGTGTATAAATTTTAGTTTACTTCCATGACTATGCACCAATTATTATTATTTTGGTGGACTTGTCATTCATAGTTTCCAATTTGTACCTCATTCCCATGGGCCTACAACACATTCCTCATTAGGTAGTAAAGTGCAATTACACCTTTACACATGTTGCAAAGTGAATTGCTACATGCACCTTAAACCTTGAATCTTGACACTTCTATTTGTGGTCCTCCCTTGCTCCTTCAAAATTTTACAATTTTCATCCCTTGTAAGTTGTCAATTTTAATTTTGAGGGATAAATTTTAATTTTGACTTTGTCCCTCAAAATTTCATGCTCAAACTCATACAATGGACTTATCTTACTCCAAGCTACATGTTGCAAGTTGCACTCCCATTTTTAGATCCCACAATGGTCATTCCTATGAACTTGCCATCACCATTTGCATCTTTCAAAATGTGCTCACTCTTTTGAATCTTGCATCTCCATGTCACTTGGCGCCCTCCTTTGCAAGTTGCAAATGTGTTTCCCAAGTTTGCAAGTCGACAACATGTTGATTTGGTAGATTTGGACACACCTGTAAACAAAGCCCATACCTCACAATCTTGCTATTCTTTCAAATGTCTAAACATAACCCTTAGACAAACATTGAACACTCTTTCAAGGATATGATTAGGTTTGAGAGATTTTTTAATCACATGGAAGTAATTGATGACCACACAAAGGCATGGATTCAAGTATAAGGATTGATGGTTGATGATGTAATGGGTATGGGTAATTTGAAATGTGATGGCATAGAAAACACTACCTTGCAAGCTTGTCACTATATTGATCTATTGATTATGTGAGGAAGTTTCCATTCCTCTACTTACAATTATGCTTCCCAACTCAATTTGGAAAGGTATTGATGATGAAAAAATTAGTTGATTGTAAATTATATAAACTACCAATGTATAACGATCCTAGTTCATTTTAATCACTGAGAAGTTAAGTGCATAGTCAAGCACAACATGTTCACCTATATATCTGATGATGTACATGCTCACAATGATCTCTTGTCTATATTAGTATTTGTATCAATTTGTCTATGTATGAACATCTAACTCTAATCACTTCACTTTTATAATAAACTTAGTAAGGTGCAAAGAAGTCATAACCTTCAACCATTGAATAAAAAGCCTCATGGTGCTCCTTTAACACTATCCCTTTCGCTACTTTAGATATCTGCAAGGGAAATGGTGTTCCATGTATCCTAATTCAAATTCACATGACATGGGATGATAGAAATTAGGAGACTCGCACTATTTAAACCATATGTGATCATAATCACATCTTAAACCATATGTGATCATAACCACATCCTAAACCATATGTGAAAACAACCCAATTTATATTTTATTATTTTTCATCTAATACATCTAATTAGATGAAGAATTCCAAATCAAAGCAATAAACAACTCTCAGAATTAAAAAAACTCTAATTCCCATTCATTTCAATTTCAACTCATCTCCAATTGCGATCTTAGCTAATCATACTAGACAAGACGAAAACAACCTGGTGTACATGGCGCATAGCCCCAATTTCTAGAACCTGCCACCAACTAAACGGGCTGAAGCAGATCTGTTGCTTTACAATTTTTAGACAATGATTATTTATATTTACTGTTTAATAACATATCGTCTTATAGTGTTGTATAAAAAAGAATTTGTTTGCAGACATTACCTAATTTCTTGTCATGATCCTTGTACTTTGTGTTATTTATTTCCTGGTCTATAGTTAAATGCAAATCTGATGGGTTTCTTAAAATTACGACAACCTTTCACTTTAAGAAAATTATCTACATATTACCTCGGTAATACAGTGACATATCCGTAGCAATGCTCTCTTCCTACCTTCAGGTGATTCTACGGCACTCTCTTCTTTCCTCTCCAAATCTACAATCTTCAAAGCTACAGGTTCCCCTCCCAAGAATAATTTTAATAAGTTACTGCATACAACTAAGATCCCATGCTACAATTAGCTATAAGATTATTCATAGCAGTCCTCTCTCCTTTCTATGGCCAAGTCCAATAACAGTAATGGAGGAATTGAGCTCAAAAAACTGATAAACAAGGAACATTTATCATTAGAACTTACAGATACTGCTGTACAGAGAATGGTTGATACAGAAATATCACAGAATAGCCATTGAGACAAGTCCAAACCAGGTTTAATGTGTTCATAAGTAAAACAGGCAGCCCCACAGAGCGTACAGAAGATTTGAAAGTATGGAATGGAAAATAGATTTCCTGCATCGAAACCCATTGCAATTTTAATCAGCAGATAATTTCATCAAGAAGTTTATATCTTCTTCTTACTCTTTTATCAACTAACTCAGACTTCTTCTGTTTCTTCTGCTCTTTGGGTATCTGGCAATTAATGTCAGCACAACAGTTTCTGAAATTTCTCTTCACTTTGCCATGGGTCATGCCCATGGACTCTTCGAGCCCAGCAGAATCCTTCATAAAGTTAATCTTACAGCCTGCCTCCTCCTCTTGAATACTGTAGCACCAGTCACACACCTTACAGTCTGATACATTATCAAAATATGCTCTACTGCAATACCTGCCCAAAAACAATTGAAGATTTTTATGATCAATTCAGGGCCTTCAATGAAATGAATTCATGAATTATTGCCAACCCCAACCTGCATTTACTTCTAATTTTGAATACAATACATTAAATCTACAATGGAAAGAAAAAGAAATGGTACAAGGAATTGTTGGATTACTGGTGCTGCAGACGCCAAAGGTATTTAGTGCATTGGAATAAATAGACTTGGAAACCCAAATCTCCACACATGCTGCATTCCATGTTTCTCTCCATGTAATACTGTACCAATTATTCCTCAGAATGACATATACTAAAAAAGTTAATAGCATTTAAAGTAAGCTGTCCAATTTGAACACTTAAATGCTGTATTCAATTCTGTTAAAGAACAAGAACAAGGTCCCTGGTTGTAGTCTTCCTAGCATTAAACAGTATAAACATGCGAACTGTCTGTAGATTTTCTTGACATATGTTGCACAGGGAAATGTGATGACAAATTGTCAAGCGAGGTGGCTGTCAATCCGTGCATCACGTGTTGACTTACAGATTGTCAAACATTAACCGTAGAAATTTTCTCCGTCCATTTAGGCATGGATTTGAACTCTTATTTTATAGAATCCAATTTAGACTACCCATGACAGCGAGGAACTTGACCATTGTGATTTGTAATCTATTTTTGTTAGGTAGAAACCGTGTTAAATACTTGGACTTTTGGTATTTGGTAGACATTATTGAGTTAGGCTTGACAATAACAATTTTGACAGTATTTTTTTCCATTATTTTTGGAAGTTTCTTCCATTTGATTATTTGTTTTCTTCAAAACTTTGGAATTACAGACATCAAGAGAAGATGACGTTATTACATTCTACAACTTGACATGGTCCCTTGATTACATAGGGTAAGCTGCCCATCGCTTCCATGACTAAATTTATCCTTCTTTGTATACTTTGAGATCCTTAATGTACCTCTATTTAATAATGATAAGAATTGGATTAGGTTCGTAGGGTATTTCACCGCATCTCCATGTGTACATATGCCTACGTAGATAAAAACTTGGTTGCCATATATATATTCCCTTCACGCTAATCTAGGATAATTAAATGAATAAAAAAATTTAAAATGGTGTTTATATTCTTCAAAAATGTTTTGATTTCATAATTAGTATTGAATTCTATATTGATCAAATCTATTTTGTCTATATCATTCTACATTCTGCACTATTGATTTAATACATAAAAATTGTTTGTAGTTACTAAAAATGTTTCTATCCCTATTTCTATTTTTTTGTTAATTTCAAAGGACTGAGAGTATAAAAATATAACTTGGAGATATTTTTCAGTTACAAGGGTCATGTTCTCCTTGGTCAACCCCTTTGATTAGATCATGTATACATCTAAATGTGACCACTCCCATATGATCAAATTCACCCTTGCATTCCTTTGTCCTCAATCCTTAAGCCATATTAATCAAATAATTTATTGTTTGATTAATATTTCATTTCAGCCTAATGTCCCCTAATGTATTTAATTAATTAATCAAATACCTTACCTCATTCCTCTCTAAATTAAATAAAGGGTTAATTTATTTAATTTAGTCACTTTATCTAAATGAATTAAATCAATTTTTTCTTCATCTTCTTCTCTATCCTCATGTCAATATCCTCTATAATCCCCTTTAATCCAGTTAATCTAATTAATTTGTGATTAGGCTGTACACATCCTTAATCATCATTAAGGCCACATCCTCCATAATTTGCCACTTGCCCTTAATATTTCATTAGCCCATTTAATCCTGCATTTACACAACCTTAATCATTGATTTAGGCTAACCTAATCCTCATGTCATTTATGGCATGTGTCCTTAGTCAACCATCATTAAATGCTTTCTCCTTTTGGAGAAGACATCCTCTTCTCCATGTGAATTTAAAATTCATATTTATTCCTCCCATGCATTTTAAGGAATTTTTAATTCCTTCTCCCATCCCCATGAGGATTTGTGAATAATTTGTAATTCCTCACTTGTCCTCTCAAGGAACATGTGGACAAGGACCTCCTTTATGAAGAGATCTTGTCCATTCCCAAGGTACTTCATAGTACCTCCACTTCATCTCCTCTTGTCCACCTCATCTTACATATGTCAGCATGAGATGGCTTGTGATTTCTCAACTCACCCTAGCCATTGATTTCCTCCACCTTGAATGCCTATCAACAATCCATTGGTTTAAAGGAACTTCCCCTAAAAGTAGTGGAATTTCCTTCATTTGACCATCACTAAGGAAGCATTCAATCAAGCCAACACTTAGCCAATTTTCATACACACACAACCAAGCATCCTTCGTTGTTGTAGCATTTTAGAGCCATCATCTTGCATCTCATCAACTACCCGCATCCACCATTGTGATCTCAATCATCTTAGCTTCATTTTGCACTAGGATTTGAGTCATTTTGTCAAAGAAGGAGCATACAATTCATCAATCAAAGGGCCAACCAAATGAGACAACTCAAGAAAGATAATATTGTTGTTTCATTGTTCATTTTGTTTGGGTTGAACTAGACTAATCTTGAGTTTTTTTTTGTATCTTCTTGCTTGCATTCCCATTGTTGTTTTGCATTTTTAGGTTAGAATTCACTTGCACACATTTCTGGCATGCCTTGTGGGACCCACATCATGGGTCCATTTGATATTTTGTTGTTGTTTGCAATTTTGAAGGTTTGGATTTAAGACACAGAGTCAAATTTGCTCAGATGGGTGAATTCACCTAACGCAAAGGCGGGCATGTAGTAAACACAAACAAACACGTTCTCTCCCTTCCAGAGAAAGGGTGAATCCGCATCAACTTAGAACCTAAATTTTAGAGGCAGATTTGCTCGAGTGGCTTGGATGGGCGAGCCTGTTGGACAAAGTGGCAATCTTAATCTGATTGTAGAGGTGAATACATTCCCACCTCTCCACCCAACATGCGACTATGCTCCTACTCATTTCATAAAAAAGGTAATCTTAAGAATTAGAGAAAGGAGAATTTTCTCTATGCAGGGGCGAATTTGAGGTAATCCCGAGTCTTAAATTTTTTGATTTGAGCCTTCACTTGATTTCAGATTTGGGTACTAGTCTGCTCACCCTTTTGTCTATGATTGTGGGATTTCACTAACGATTTGTGCAACTTTCCCCATGTTTGACAAAGATCAGAGGTGAAACTACTAACACGTTTGTTGCAGGACAATTGATTGAAGACCCCTAGATTAGATTGTGTGTCTTTTTCATACTAATATAGGCACACATACATTTAATTAATGGGTCAATTAACTTATTTTTTGTGTTTGGGAGTGGGTAATTGACATTTGCACTCCCCTTGCACTGTACGATGATCTTGGGTAACTAGAAATCGCAACTCGTTCTAGTCCAGTTGAGTCTACCTATACACTCTCCCTTGGGCTACCTGTGAGCCTGGGGACCAGTAGAAACGTCTAGTATTTCCTTCCCCTTAGTGAGACTTGTCTAGGATTTCATCACCTAGGGGACTATCTTGACCATGTGTTACCAGCAGCATATATAAAGGTAGGAGAACAAAATTTTTACCCCAATCTTGTAATGTCATGTCTAGTGAAGCTTTGAAGCTAGGGTGATACCTAGATAAGATGTGTAGGGTTGGTCTAAGTTTCTAGTACCTTGTTGGGGCTTCTAATCCACGCTTTTGATGAGCTGGTATTCACGGTTGTGCCTCATGCACCCTCCTGGTGTATCGAGGACTCACTAGATACCCTGTATGGCCTAGATAGAGACCCGTGTTCAACCATGACTTGGTGTAGTGTAGGAGATGCAGACCATACCCTGAAGTTACTCACCATGTACTCCCTTGGGTTGAGATAGAAATCCTCATGGTGAACTACAATAGTTCCTGAGGAGAGAGAAGGTGATCCCATGGCGTATGTTGATGACCCTGTGCCATTAGATCTCTAGCTATCCATCTTCACAAGAAAGGTTCATCCGAAGAACCATCCTAGTATCATAGAGTATTAACCTTCGGGTGTCCCCTCAAGGTGGTGGGCCTACATCGAGTTAGCAAACCCTTACTACTAATTTTAGGCTATAACTGTCTAGCATGTCTTCTTGTGATATACCAGTGCTTGTCATTAGTCCAAGTCAGTCTAGCCCACTGCTTCTTTTTTGTCATGTTATTTAGTCCTTTGTCGTAGTCTGCCCCTACCCTTAGTGGCAATTTTGCTTCTCATAGGGGCGAAATTACATTGTGGATTGGCGATCCTACCCTAGAAAGGGTAATTTTGTGTCTTAGTCTAGGCTAGACATACTTTAGGTGAACTCACTCTTATCAGGGGTGAATTTTCTTGTGGGTCTCTTAGATAGGTGACTCTGCTTCCACCTGTTCCTTGAATAGGTAATCTCATTATCCTTGTAGGAAAGTCCATGTCCGAGTCTCCCAGTCATCCATTCGTACATCCCCATAGAATAGGAAAACCTATTGTTCATAGAGGCGATCCCAACCTATTGTTCATAGAGGCGATCCCATGTCCAGTCCGTTCCACCTCTATCTATACACCCAAAGAAATAGGTGGTTGTGTTAACCTAGTAGGCATTCCCGTCCCCATTCGTACATCTGAAGAAAGGGGCAATCTTGAAACCTAGATAGACGATCCGTTTACCCAGTTTGGCGATCCCATAAATCCCATCCCTATAGTTCAAGATATAGGTGATCCCGTGAATAGGAGAGGTGATCCTATGACACACAGGTTCGATTCCGTGCACCTCTAGATAGGTGATCCTGTTACTTGGAAGTGCCAATTTGTTACTCACAGAGGTGTATATGTGTCCCATACAAAAAACTTGAGAGTTAATCCTTTGGACCACTAAAAGTCTATTGTTTTTTTTCTATTCCTGTGATCAAATTTTTTTATCGCCATCCATCTACCCATAATAGTCATTTTAGTTCATCTACATTTTTTGAAAGTCATCAAATCCTTGATCAAATCACATAAATGCATCTTAGAACATCCTTAGACTATATATTCATCATCGATTCATTGATATGAGTCCCTTAGACATCATTTTAGGGCTCTTTTATCCAATTGGGTTAGGAAACTAACCCTAATCCTCATCATCTATGCTTACTTAGGATTGTCATCCATCCTAAGTCAGTAATCCTTCATGGCCTAATTGATCTAGTTCCATTTCAAGGTAGATTCTACATTATAATAATCATCCTCATCATTTTATGCAATAATTATCATCTTGCATCATCTAGTCACACTCTTGGACTTGGTTTAGAGTCAATTTTATCAATCTTATCCAATCAATCATCCTATCCCATCAATCAAATCCAATTATTAGTCCATCACTATCCTAGAAATCATCCAAATCAATTGATTTATCATCCTAGTAATCCTTTGAGGCATCATTTAGGACACCACTTAAGTGCATCTTAGGACTTAGTGTCATATTAGTCTCCCAGTTCTTTGTATTTTCATGCCGTTTACCCAATCGTAGGCAAAGAAACTCATGGAACAACAACAACACTAAAGTGGCCATCCTTAGTATCCTCTAAATCCCCCCACCAATGGTGGTTCTTCACAATCCAACACGAAAACCTCCATATAATTTTCCCCAAAGGAAAGCATGGTTAACCAACCCAAGCTCACTGTCGACGAATATCTTAGTGATCCCACCAACTTTAAAATGACTAATTGTCTTCTTGCCGAGTGGGGAGACAAAATCCTTGCCCAATTGCTTATGATGGGTATAAATCCACCTGGTTTTGATATGTCACAACATGTCACATCACACCCCCTCAATCACAAAATCTACAAAGTCCTCAGGCCAATCCAGGCTTGTTGATCCCATAAATTCCTCAAGTTACTCCACAGGATACATGGTACAAACCTAGATTTGGCATTGATGTCTATTATCAGATTCCAACCCCTCCCATTCAGATTTCAGTCATAGGTGCAATGCCTAATCCTAACAATCCTCAGGGCTTTATCAGTCATCAAGATCCAAACAATTCTTAAGGCCATGATTCCCTTAATCCACAAGGCATGAAAATTCTGCGAGGTTCCATCCCCATACCATCCACACCACCTCTTTTTCCATACCAATTAGTTCAATCACCTAGGAATGCTAGGGGCAACACGTATAACCCTTTTGTTGCTCCCCCTCCTCTCATAACTCTTGGCCATACACACACCTCAACAACAGCCTCAAGGAACCCTACCATCCTTGCATTAACCTCAAGGTAACCCACAACAAACACCACCATCATAATCACCTCATCAACAACCACCACAACAACCCCCATCACAACCTCCATAGCATACCCAAATTTCCTCACATCCCTCGCATCACACACAAATCCCACCGCAACATCAACAACCACCGCTGCATCAACCTTAAGGTAATCCACCACCACTGCCACACCAATCCTAGGCTAATCTATCACAACCTCCTCATCAATCAAAATTCCCCCCTCAACAACATCCATCTTATCAACCACCACCTTAGCAATCTCAAATCTCATCTTATCAACCACCTCCTCAGTAATCCCAAATCCCATCTCAACCTCCTCATCATTCCTAGATCCCTTCACAACCTCCACCTCATACTCAAATTTTGTCACAATCACAGAAATATTCTTAACAAATTCTAGGAAACCCTAATTCCCAATACCTATACCATCCTCAAAACACCTACTATTTGCAAGCCACTACATCCAACTCCAATCCCAATTATACCTATAATCCACCACAATCCCAACAATAGTCATCTTACACTAATCCCCCACAATCACAACAAAACACCTACCACTAGTAGTCCAACCCACAATAGCCTCCATATGCTTCCCAACAAAAAGCTGGATATAACTACCAATCCAATTCATTTTATTCCCAACATCCACCATCATATTAACAGGGTGCCTCTTCATCATATTATGAAGCCCCACCATCATATCAACAAGCTTATGCCAATCCTCAATCCGCATATCCAATAAATACCAAGAAATCTCTTCATATCCACCTTCACTATCATATTATTAGTCCATTCTTCCTCCACTCCCATCACACCAACAATATATCCCACATGATCAGTCCAACCTAGGTCCTTCCTCATCAATACCGATTAATAAGGAGTGGGAAGAGATGAAATCTAGACTAAAAGACATGCAAGTAGGAACGTCCAAGTAGTCCTTCAAATTTGAGGAGATTTTCTCATATCCTTTAAATCCCTCCATGTCACTAATCCCCTTCCATAAGCACTTTGAAATGCTGAAATTTGATAAATACAGGGGAAGGGGTGATCCAAGAAATCACTTGCAGTAATTTTTCATGCATTTCCAAGAAGTCCTGCATCATGATAATTATCTCTTGTGATTTTTCCCTAGGATCCTAATGGGGCAAGCTCTAGACTAGTTCATGGGTCTTTCGAAGAGGTCGATTTCTCCCTTTGTTGACTTGTTATAAAAATTTCTTGCACATTTCTCCTTCGATCTGGAGAAGGACATTGATACTTTGGATCTCTTGAAAGATAAGAAACATGTGGGAGAAGCATTTTCAAGCTACCTACAAAGGTGGTGAGCCTTGGCTAGTCGGCTTAAATCCAATCTTCATGAGAAGGATTTGGTAACCATATTTATTGAAAACACCCACCCTGAACTAGCCCATAACATACTCCTCCATTATGTTACCACCTTTGTAGAGGTCAATGAGAAAGTCACTACTATTGATAGGGCCCTTATTGATAAAGGTTGAATCAGTTTATCTTTAACCAAGATAAAGTTAAATCATCTGGAGAAAAATCCCGCTACTGGAACAAGAAAAAAATGTTGTTAATGATGGTGTCACCAACACGAAACACATCCAAGTAGCTAGCACTTTTTAAAGATCACAGTATGTCCCCAATCCACAATCAATTTCCAATGTCATATCCATACCACATGGTGCATGCCATCCTCCCCCAAAGTCCAATCAATACAATCAAAGGAATAATAAGAGTACCTTCACTCATTTGGGAGAGTCCTTGGATGTTGTGTTCAAGAGGCCACTTCAATCTAATTATGCGATTACCTATCCTATGATAAAGCATTTTGATGAGTCAAAGCCCAAACCCACTTAGTATAGAGAGAACAAGTGTTGTGATTACCATAAGATCAAAGGTCAATCAACTAATAAGTGTCAAAGACTTAAAGGTTATATCTAAGATCTTATAGATCAAGGTGATATCGTAGTGGATGCAAATCATGCTGCATCATCCAATGCTCAATTACAGATATATCAGAATGCCTTCCCTAAGCACAATCAGGGTCTCAGTACCTCAACTGAAAATCCTAGGCCTAACAATAATAGCCAGAATAACAACATAAATAATATTAGCTATAAAAATGTGCCATATAATTATGAGACCCTTATTACATGTATCACTCAAGGGGAGCCACACATATCTATGACTCATGTCAAAGGAAAAGACCCTCAATGTGTTGTTACCACATTTTGTACCTACATATCAGTTCCCAAGCCTTCCACTTCATCTCAACCAAATCTTGTGAGCTCACAATACAATATCCTTGACCATCTTTGTAAGACCCCATCCCAAATATCCTTTTTGTATTTTCTTAGGTTTTCCCCAATCCACCAAGAAATCCTTACAAAAGCTCTTTAGGATATGCATGTACCCAACAACATTGATGCTTCCCAGTTCCAAGCTTTAGTAGGAAATTTATCAACCACCTATCAGCTAGGATTCAGTCAGAATGATATGCCACCGATCAATCCATCCCATAACCATTCCTTACACATTGAGGTCATGGTCTCCTGCCATAACGTAAACTAGGTCTTGGTAGATAATGGCTCTACCATCAATCTATGTACATTAAAGTTCATAAAATAGTTAAGGTATATTGAATGCTGATTTGGACAGTCAAACCATTACAATCAAGGCCTACAACAACATAGAAAGGGACTCAAAAGTTATTATTTATCTTCCTATTTAGGTTGGTCCCATCATGGAATACACCACATGCCATGTCCTTGATCTATACTTTCCATACAACCTTCTCCTTGTGACTAGGGATCCATCCCATGTAGGCCATTCCATACACCTATCATCAATGCCTAAAGTTCCCATACAATAGGGTCAAAGTAACCATCCATGTAAACCCTTAGCCTTTTTAGTCCTACCGTGCTTCATTCCCACATTCCCCATATTCCCCAGGAGTTGAAGTGGGAGCTCCTTAGGCACCGCCTTCGAATAATCCTCCAATTCATTATCCAACATGTCATCCACTCCATCCACTACATTTGAATCCACCATTATCAAGGTCCAGATCATCGATAAAGGTTGCAAAGTATATGAGATGTGTACAACTCTTAATGTGGCAACCATGCCTCCCCCTCACACATATGACCAACCTTCCCATCAATCATTAAAGGAAGAAATGAAGACCTAAACTATCAACTCTAAGAACATGGGTTCTACCACTTTTCAATCTAGAGGAACACTACAATATCAAGCTGATGAAGAAATTAGTCAATGGGTTTATAGAGAAGAACCCAAGCCATCATCTCCCCTCATTGAATACTTCCAAGAGGTCTATACCCATGTATCAAAGCTAGTCAAAAAATACAATTAACAAGGGGAAAGTCTGGGTGTAGCAGAGCATGGAAGATTACAGCCTATTGAGACACCAATGCAACCTAAACATGTGGGCTTAGGCTATGAAAAAAAATAATGGTCCCACACCATCCACTAGCACCTCAAATAATGTCAATTCAGATAACAATTTCCTTGAAGACATACCAAAAGAAGCCATCATACTCTCATATGATAATGTAGATCTCCCTTCCCTCTTTGATTCCACATCAATATTTTCCATTAGCCTTTCCCTTCGTCACCCTGACCTTATTGGTTGGGACCTATGAGGGAGCGTACCTATAGATATTTTTTCTTTAGACAACGCTTATGTACATCTTATGGTATTGGGGGAAGATGAACACCCTAACCATCAAAGAAAAATGAAACAAAACAAAAAAGAGTCATCTAGTAAAAACCTCCTTGTGGCACTTCTTGACTCATCAAAAGTAAAATAAAGGGTGTACTCGATAGTGAAAACCTCGATGAGGTGCTAGAGGATGGAGATGTTCATCTTCCCCTTGTTAGAGCTCATTTATCTGAATGGTCTTCAATTCTGATTAAGGAGACACAAGAATTTAATATGGGAACAAAAGAAGAGCCCAAAGTCACCTATGTGGCCAAGTCATTGTCAGAGGAAGAGTATCCCATCATTGTCAATTTGCTAAAAGAAGGGATCATTAATTTTGCATGGTCCTATTTAGATATGCCAAGATTTTATCTGCATTGGTTGTAAATCATCTTGATGTTCATCTAGATGCAAAACTAGTTAAACAAAAGCTTAGGAAAATGCATCCCCAAGTGGCCCTACTTGTCAAGAAAGAACTCAAAAAACTATTAGAGGATGGATTCATCAGACCAATTGATTACTCTGATTGGATATCTAACATAGTACCTATGGCTAAACCTAATGGGAACATTAGAATCTATATAGACTTCCAGTATCTTAGTAAAGCTTACATGAAAGAAGATTTACCACTTCCTAAAATTGAGATGTTGGTAGATCTCATAGAAAGACATGCTAGATATGCTATCCCTCATTAATGGATTTTTTGGTTATAATTAGATTAGAATTGCACCTGAAGATTAGCACAAGACTATTTTCACCACCCCTTGGGGAACTTTCTATTACAATTTAATGCCCTTTGGTCTCAAGAATGCAGAGGAAACTTACCAATGTGCAATGATGGTAATCTTCCATGAACTTATCCATATTATAATAGAAGATTAGGTTGATGATCTACTAGGGAAATCCAAGACAAGAGAAGATCATCCCAAGATCCTAAGGTAAATATTTGAGCAGTTAGAACAATACAAGTTGCACTTGAATCCAAAAAAGTGTGTGTTTAGTGTCACATCTGGAAAATTATTAGGCCTCATATTATCTAGAAGGGGCATTGAAGTGGACCCGATGAAAGTCAAGGCAATAATGGAAATGCTCCCACCATGCAATCTAAAATAGTTAAGAAGTCTACAAGGGAAAATACAGTCTGTCAGGTGCTTCATAGCCCAACTTGTTGATAAATGTCAATCATTTACACACCTCTTGCAAAAGGACATAACCTTCAAATGGGATCCAGAGTGTCAGTGAGGCTTCGACAAGATCAAGGATTATCTAGCCAATCCACCCATTTTAATGTCTATATTCCAGGTAAGCTACTACTGTTATATATCTCAGCCACATCAGTCGCTCTGGGGGCATTGCTGGCCCAACACGATGAATTCTCCAAAGAATGAACCATCTATTACATCAATTGTACACTTGTGGGCTATGAACTTAATTATTCCCCAATGGAAAAGGCTTTCTTGGTAATTTTTTTTAGTTCATAGAATTTGTGCCACTATATGCTCAGTCATCCTATCAAGCTCATATAAAAGGTTGACCCAATCTGTTATCAAGAATGTGATTAACTGGTCATATGACCAAGTGGGTTATGCTAATTAGCGAGTTTGACATAGAATATGTGGATCGTAAAGCAATCAAATGGCAAGTGATAGCAAATCAATTGGGTGATGCTCCTTTGGTAGATGCATATCCATTAGTAGCTATGTTTCTTGATGAAAAGGTCCTTACAGTTTCAAAATCGGATAGATGGACAATATATTTTGATGATTCATATACTCACAATGGAGCTGGTCCAAGTATCCTCTTCATCACCCCTGAAGGTGATTACATTCTGAAGTCATTCAAGCTAGAATTTCCATGCACAAACAACATTATTGAATATGAATCTCTAATCACCGATCTAAGAATTGTATTCCAATGGAATATCACTTGTCTTCGTGTCTTTGGTGATTCTCAACTCATAGTCAAACAAGTTAATGATGAGTTTCAAACTAAGGATGATAAGCTTCTTCCTTATAAACACATGGTGGATGACTTCAAGAAATATTTCACCCATATCCAGTTTGAGAAGATTCCTAGAGTTTAGAACAAGGTAGCTGATGCTATGGCTACAATTGGTTCCCTCATTGACATGCCTAAAGAATGAACAGATTGTGAGTTCCTCATTGAGCAACTATTAATCCCAACGTACGTTATTCCTAACAATGAAATGATATGCGATATCGTGGGTCCTGAATCACCTTGGTATCATGAAATTTATGCCTATTTACATGACAATATCCTACTACCTAAACTAACCCATAACCAATGCAAATCATTCATCCAACACACTTCTTTATACACAATCGTGGGAGATACACTTTATCGTAAAGGGTATGATGGCACTCTCCTTCGGTGTCTAAACAAATCAGAACCTCATGTTGCATTAAAAAAAGTGTATAGTGGTGTCTGTAGGTCCCATTCTAATGTGATGGCCTTAGCGAAGAAAATTCTCAAAGCAAGATATTACTGGCCCACTATGGAGCATGACGCTTGTGAGTTTGTGAAGAAGTGTGTACTGTGTCAACAACATGAAGATCTAATTCATGCTCCTACATAGGATTTGCATCCCATCATTGCACCATGGCCTTTGTCACAATGGGGATTCTACTTAATCAACAAGATTTACGCTCCTTCATCTGATGGTCACTCCATCATCACCACCACTGAATACTTCACCACATGGGTGGAAGCAATTCCACTCTCCCAAATCACCGGTATTCATATTTTCAAATTCATCCTCTACCATATTCTTTTTAGATATGGTATCCCCTCCACTCTCATTACCGACAATGGTAAGCCCTTCAAAAACTAGTATATGAAGCACCTTTGCAAAACATATCATATCCAACATCGTTGGTTAACCCCCTATTACCCACAAGGTAATGGCCAAGCTGAAGCAGCCAACAAGACCCTTATCAAAATCCTCAAAAAGGTTGTCAATAACACTGGTCGAGATTGGCACCTCCATCTTAATCCTGCCCTTTGGGCATATCACAAATCCATCCACACCCCCACTGGCGCTACCCCATACTCCCTTGTTTATGGCACCGATGTCATCTTGTTGATTGAAGTTGAGATCCCATCACTTCATATCACTCTAAATAATTTAATTAGTGATGAAGATGTTTGAGTCCCATGGTTAAGTTAGCGTGAACTCTTGGATGAAAAACACATCAAGGGTTATAATCATCTCCAAGCATATCATCATTGTCTTAGGAGAAATTACAATAAGAAGATTCATCCTCATCAATTTAATGTTGGTGACCTAGTCCTGAAAGAGAAACAACGTAACCAATAGGATCGAGAAAATTAGGGAAAGTTTGAAGCAAATTGGTTGGGTCCATGGGTATGTGCAGGATCATCAAGGAAAAAATAGCCCTTAAGTGGCAAAAAATTCTGAAAAATCAGAGTTAGGCAACTTGACTTAAAAATTTGAATAAGTTATCTATATTATTTCAAAAATATGTAAGAATAGAATATGTAGCAAATTGAATGTAGTTTCTAAACTATTAGGTTTAAAAAAAAAAAATCTTTTTGGTGAAAATTTGAAATTTCCATGCAATAGTACTTAAATTCCAAGGAAAAAATAAGAAGTAGGTGTCTGTCTTACCAACCTAACCATAATAAAATAATAATATTTTTTTATAAGAGTTTAGATATAAGTAGAGGACTCATTTCCTGATGTGATGCATATTTTTTTGTAATTTTTTTCCAAGTAAATAATTAATTATGAATTTTTTATTACAAATTTTAAAAAATATAAAAAACTTGTATGTTTGACCACCTTAACTTGGTCAAAACTTCATGAAATTCAATTTTTCTTTTTTAATCCTATGGTATGAAGCATAAAATATGACGCATGTTTTGGATTCAAAAAATGTGATAGCATTTGAAAGCTATAGATGTTTTTCAATCAGCCTATCAATGACGAGTTTAGTCGTAATTCAAATAGAAAATGAACAATAATTATTTATTAAATTCAAAGTAAAGCATAATTTATATTGGTGGAAAGCTGAGAATCTCCTTTAAAAACCATTTTTGAATCATCAATTTTGGGTAAAAAAAAGTCATCAGCCACATACCCATCATATTGCCACTTTTTGGCCCATCATGATCCTGCACATACCACCATATGTTGTCATTACAAAATATGGTTCTGGGGCATATTGGCTTCCAACACTTGAGGGGGAACCCTTGGAAGAACCCATCAACATCATGCATCTGAAACAATTTTACACCTAAGTCAACTGGATTATCCTACCTTGAAAAATACCAAAAAAAAATAAAAATACAAAAAAAGAAAAAAGAAAAAAAAATCCAAAAATAGTAAAGAGAAATAATGCATCCTATGGTGAAAACCACCCTTGGTGGTGCCTTGGATAAGTACATTTGGTGAAAACCTGGAAATAGGCACCATGTGTAGAGGGCTTAATCATTATCTACCTTGCATCTTATTTTCCTTAATGCTTCCATTTGTCCTAACTACATATCCTATCCTCGCATCCTATCGTACCCATCCTCCCACCAACATCCCGCCATCTGTGGCTTGGTATATTTTGATTGAGAATTGGATGATTTAGATTGGCTATTCTAAATCCTTAGCTTTTATCCTAAATTTTAAATTTTCATCACTTGTATATGGTGGCGTATGTCGGTCTCATGTCCTCATTTAGGGACCTTCATCATGTCGCTCATCACTAGGTCTCATGTTGTCTTCCATCCATGTTTTCAAACTATGTTTCCTCTGTGCTTTCATGTAGGCAAGGCTAATCATTTGATAAACCCCCGAGCCATTTCTCTTGTTGGTCTTCATCATCCATCAATGTCTCCATTGTCATCTTTCTGCTGTTATCCATGGTTAGTCATTGGTCCTTTTATTGAACTATGAGGTCTCTGCATTTTCACATAGGCAAGGCCATCAATCAATGAGCCTCAAGACCCTAGGTTTTTCCTTAGGGTGTGTCTTGGTATCGTGTCGTGTCGTCAAGTGTTCCCATATTCAGTTGGTTCCTACAAACAAAATCCATTAGTATCATGAGGTTCGATCGGTTTCGAGTATCCCAAGTCATGTTGATTACCAAATCTATCCTCCATCCTTGATCTTAGCAAGATGTATCCTTCCTCAAATTAGATTGCATCAATCCCATCCATCTACTGATCCTATGGAAAAGGACATTTGAAATTTATTATGATCTTTTGATTCTTTTGGCATTTTTTTAATCATTTGAGCTTCCTATTATGCCTTGTCAGGGTTGCCATGATCCATCATATCATGGTGCACTTTGACAGGTAAACATAGGGGCATATCCTGATTTTGCTTGATCTTATCTTCTTAGTTGTCCTCTGTAGTATCCTCCAAGATCCCCGTGGTCTTGTGTTATGTTGTGGCATCCTTTGTGCTTGTGGTTATTCCAACAAATCTGGCCCGACCAAAGCCATTGTGGTTTTGGGGTGTTGGGATAGCCTTCTTGTTCACCATGTTTGTCTTTCGCATGTGACACTAATCGGCCTTGGTTCCTCATACCTTAGCATATTGTGTCCTATGCTAAAACAAAAATTAGTGCTCCTAATATGGAAAAATGGTATTAGATTGGCATTTCATTTATCCATCTCATTGCATTACATTTATCCTCATCTATTCTTCCCCTATCCTATGGTTAGTGATTTTTGGTTGTGCAAATTTTCTTCCCCCACCTATTCTTCCTATCAAGATTCCTATGGTTTTGATAGGTGTGTGGACACATAAAATGTAACCCTTTTCTTTTTCTTGTTTTGTCCCTCATTATGCTTATTTGGTTTGATTTCTCCTTGATTTAATGTTGTAATATGGTCCACATATTCACATTAGGTCTCTAATATTCAAATTATTAAGACTTTATGATGTCTTGTGAAGTTTTTGTGAAGTGTTATAACACATTTCTACAGATTTCTAGACTCTTCTTATTATAATTCATTTAAATATTCCCTTTTTATCACTTACGAAGTCTTATTATAAAGTCTTGTAAAGTCTTGAAACCAACTTTCACACTTTTTTTAGACTTGTCATCAACTAATACACCTTTGTTATGCTTTATTTGGCCCCTTTATGCACTTATAGGCCTTAATTAAGTGTGATTTTGAATACAAACCTGACAAACAACATTAAATTCAACTTAATTCCTGACACCCACTTGCATGCCTTGAGTGGGACCCATTTGCCATGGGTGGCAAATGAGTCCCTCTTGGCACAAAATTCAAAATAATTTCAAATTTCTTTTAGGTTTTTATTCATTAAGACCTTAGGGTGGCCTGTGATGTTGTATTTTCAAGAAATTAGAGCATAAGTGTGTATAAATAATTGTTTTTCTATCAATTTTAACCCCCATTCACCCATTCATTCATTCATTCATCCTTGCATCCATCTAAGCATTTGAGCATCATAGCATCATTCAATCAAGCAATTATCAAGCATTTTGGAATAGCCAATGACATATCTTCAAACTTTAAAAACAAATGTTTGGTGAGTCTATGAAATTTGCATGTTATTTGTTCATCATTCCTTTATTTCATTCCATTTTTTTATCAAGGGTTTGATTACAAAAGTTGGGTTTGACCAAGACAAACCCCTATACTCTAACCCTTCACCATTTCCCCCCTCTTTGCATGCTTGTTTGTAGGTCTTGTAGGAATATTTTTCAAAAATATAGGTGTTGAAAAGTGGTCAACAAGTCATCAAAGATATTCAAGTCAACAAAGACCTAATTCAAGCCTAGAGACATCATTCAACCTATTTTTTGAAGTTTCAATTCTGTCATCCCCACAAGAAGACAAGTGCAGATATGGACCCGTAGAGTTGACTTCAAAATTTGTAGATTTTTGTAGGTGGACTGATTCACCATCAGTGGTGAATGAGTCCCACTACCAGGCTGGAAAAAGCGTTTTCTTTAGATTTCAGTTCCCCACACTCCGAAAATCGTTTCAACAAAATTTACCAAAAGTTGGATTGATTCACCATCAGTGGCAAATGAGTCCTAGTGGCCATCAAAAATGATTTTTGAAACATTCCAAAACCTTTTAACATTATCATTCTATCTCTAGGTGCACTCCATTCAGTTTTATTAAGTTTTGTTTTTATTTGTGCATGTTTCTAGTTCATGTTTGCATACAACACTGTGTTATCAAACACTTCATATTTCTTAGTTTGGCATACATAATCAATAGTATTTTTTAGTTATTTGCATTTATTTTACTTCATTTAGGCATATTGCACCCACATCAACTCCATATTTGAATGTAACATTGCATTTTGGCTTCAAATTTTATCTCCTTTTAGGTGAAAAATCCTAGGAGCATAAAGCATTTGGGTGCCAAAATCTTTGTTTACATTTTGTTGAACCTGAATTTAGAGCATTTTTACTTTTGATTGTAAGTGTATTTTCATCCTAGGTTTTTCTTACATCATCATTGCATTAGGTTTTTCATTGCTTACACATCCTAGGGTTTTCAAAAATTGCATTAGTGAAAACATCATATAACTCTCATTTTTGCATTTCCATATTGTAGTTGAATTTGTGCATCTGAAAAACATCAAATTACATTTCAATTTTTTTGAAAAACTCAAAAAAATTTATGGGTGATCCCACAATATTGGTTTACAATTTTTGGCCAAACTAGAAAATGAACTGATTTTTTCTAACTAAATCTGCACTTTTAGGCACCTATAGCAGTTAAACCACGAGGAATTCAAAGATGATCATGCAAAGTAGTGATTTGTGAATTTTTTTTTGTAGATTCTAAATATATTTTTTCAAAAATTTTGGAATTAGATTGCACTTCTTTTTCCATCTCCTTCGAAAACTAGTTTTTTTTAGTAAATTCCATTTTTAAGGAGTGACACTCACCGTATAACAGAAATTTTTTCCATGAAGGATAAAATTATAATTTTTTTGAATTTAGATTGGTAACTATGATATCTAGTGCTTCCAATTGGTTTCATAGTTTTTTATTGAATATTTTTTTCTTAATCAAGTTTTGAAGCCAAACCAATTACAATTCAGACATAGGCGGATTATATAACACATAAATTTTTTTGTATATGTATCGAAATTCATTTTCTCTTTTGTTGGATCAAGGACTTCAATATCTGGTGCACTCATTTTTTTCATTATTTTTTTTATAATATTCTATTTTTCCACATGTAGAACAGGGAGCTCAATTTTCAGTAAAAATGTACATTCACAAGAAATAAAAAATAAATATAATAATAAACATAAATTTATTTAAAATTATACTTTTTGGGAAGCTTATAATAAGGACTACATACTTACAAAAAATTAAATTAAATGAATTCATTTGATCCCCCAAAAGGTAAATCAAAAGTGGTTTTTTACCATAATTTTGATAGGTGTAAAGGAGACTTTATTATAGGTATGGTTTAAAACAAGCGAAGTTTTATCCAAGGGGGTTTGATCCAAGGTAGTTTGATCAAACCCTCTTCAATTGGAATTATTTAAATGAAACCTTTTAAGGCTTAAATCATTATATTTTCTAAAAATCTGTGATTAATTCAACAATAATCAGAATCTCCCAAAAATTGTAAACCATCTTTGTAGGATCACCCTCATCACTGGACTCATTCACCACCCTGGGAAAATCATTCTAGTTGCACATTTTGGCCTACATTTTCTAGCATTTTTTGGGCATTTTCTACATTGCAGTTTTCTACTATTACCTTCTATCATACTTTCTAGATTCTTTGTTTTATTCTCTTTCTTGCATATTAGTTTACTTTCACTCATTATCATCATATCCTTTTTCTTTAATAAGTTTTGGATGTCTTTAAAATGCTTAGTGGACATGTCAAATTGTGCTTTTAGAATTGATCCTAATAACTTTGAGCTTCCTCATGCTCCTTCAACTCCTCATGAATGTCCTCCTTCTGCTATTGACATCATTAGAGAAGATGATGATAACATTAATAAGTTCTTAAATGAACGCCTTGACAACCTTGAAACCAATTCAGCCTTTTACTCATCCATGAAGTCACAAGACTTCCTATTGTCCCGCCTCTTGATACATTTGGATAATTACATCCTAAAAAAATCAAGGACCTAAGTTCCCTCCAATAGATGGACCTAGTTCTTCTAACCAAGCAACTCCTCAGCCATTCTATGATAAAAAAGCTACAAAGACACCATTCAAACTTGAAAAAACTTATGGCAAAGGTTTTACTATATTAAGAAAAGAAGGATGTGACACAAAAATTGAACATGATATTCATCAAATTTTAGAACAAAAACGAACAGATGAAAACACAATAGGGTTATGATATCAAGATCCCCCTCGTGACAACAAGCCTCCATTTGAATATTTGAGACTTTGGGATGATGGCACGGTGATCTTTGATTCCCCTCCCGATCTAAATGACCTCCTTCCTCAAGAAGAATTGGTACTTCTCAAGGATAAAGGCATCCTTTTTGGTCCTCCCATCACACCTATGGGTAAATTGATTCAATTTCCTTGTCCTAAATCTGATAGTGAAGACACATTACAAATGCTTCTTAAACTTGATTTCATCAAATTACCTCCTTGTGCTAGAGTCAAATTTCCTCAAGATAACACAAAGTATTGCGCATATCATCACGTTCATGGACATAAAACTAATGATTGTAAAAAATTATAATGTCTATTGGATACATTTCAATTCCCTCCACCTGTTGACTTTATTGAATAAATCCATAAATACTACCAAACATTGCATCATGCAATAAGTTGTAGAATCTTCCATTCTCACTATTGCATGATCTTTCCCATCACCTATCTTGGCCCATTCTCGCCTTGCATTCAGTGGGGGAAAGAAGTTGCTAGCCTTGTCCTAGTAATGCATTTATCCTTGTCCCCTAGAATTTTTTTTCACCTTCCACTTATCCTGACTGAGAATGGGAGGCGGGTGACTCGTTTGATGGTTGATTTTCCTTTGCATTACTAGTATTTTTCTTTTCTTTTGTGTTTCATGTTTGTATCGTGTTCCCCTGTAATGTGTGTTTGATGTTCTCCTCTCTTTGTAACAATCCTCTATTTGTACCTTCATTCTTCTATATGTCGTACATTGCTTTCGATTCTTCTTTTTCACTTTTTTTTTGTTTTCCTTTTGGGGATGACACAAAGCATAGAGATGACCTATGTCTCTTCCATGTTGACCCAAAAGGTCCTTTTAATTTCTTCTTTTTCACTTTTGTTTTGTGTTTTCCTTTTGGGGATGACGCAAAGCATAAAGACAACCTATGTCACTTCCATGTTGACCCAAAAGCTCCTTTTACTTTCTTTTTTTTCACTTTTATTTTGTGTTTTCCTTTTGGGGATGATGCAAAGCATAGAGATGCCCTATGTCTCTTCCATGTTGACCCAAATGGTCTTCCTTTCACTTTTTCCTTTTTCGCTTTTGTTTTGTGTTTTCGTTTTGGGGATGATGCAAGACATTGAGACTAAAATGTCTCCTTCATGTTGACCCAAAAGCTTTTCCTTTTCTATTACCTTTTTGTTTTCTTTTGTTTTTTGTTTTCCTTTTGGGGATGACATAAAGCATAGAGATGCCCTATGTCTCTTAAATGTTGACCCAAACGGTCTTCCTTTATTTTTCCCTTTTTGCTTTTTTTTTTTTTTTTTTTTCCTTTTGTGGACGATGCAAAGCGTTGATACATCCTATGTCTCTTCCATGTTGACCCAAAAGGATCTTTTCTATTTATTTTTTTTTTGCTCTCTTTGTATCATGCTTCCAAGTTCTATGTGTATTGTAGAATGATGACAGTTCTGAGCTCTTTAATAACAATATTGTTGCAATGAACATACTGACCCCAAATCCATAGATCCCTTATGTGTTTGGTGTGTTCCTTTTTGGGGGAAACCCCTCTTTATTTTGTTTCTTTTTCTCTTGCATGATGCAACCTTACTTGAAAATGTATGACTTGGCATAAGGGCTTTCCAAGTTGGCTCTCATGTCTTGTTTCTTTTTGCATTTTTCATTCACTACTTTAAACTAATTGGTCACAGAATGGTGTGTAGCAATTCCTTTAAAGTGGGGACATACATTCACATAATTCATTTGTATTTTTCTTTCTTTTGGTTCTTAGTGTAGCCTTGTTACTTCATGCGATGAGTTTGTAGCTTTGTGGATGACATTGTGTGTGATGTCCTTCATAAGTGTGATTTATCTTAGCATATTACATTCCTCTTAGTGGCCTAATGCAATGCACTGCATCCCCTAAGTTGTGAATCTTTTATTCTTTGATTGGTCCTCTCTTGGAGACATTAGACACAATGTTCCCTAAGTTAAGACCTTGCATGAACTAAGCAATACTCACTTGAACATTCCTTTTTCATGTTGCATTTTGCATTTACATGGCCACCTTGCATAACACAACTTGCATGCCCATGGTGCCATTGCATTTTTTCATTATTACTAAACATACAAATCTTTGCTTGTCTCATGAAGCACAAAATGACATTGTCTTTTGTGGTGCCTTATTAAAGTTATTAGGAGGTATAACTTTAATATGGTTGAGCGGGGAGCCCATTCTAAGGCATGAATTTTCACCATAGCCACCTCATGTATTTATCACCCCATGGACAACCAAAAGTTATGTGGCCCCAGAATGAGTATACTTGGGATTTCTCACCCTACGGACAACCAAAGTTGTGTGGCCCCAGTGTGAGTATACTTGGGATTTCTCACCTGGTGAACAACCATGAGTTTCGTCACCCTAGAGTGAGTACACATTTTTTTTCCAAACAAAAAACCTAGATCTAATCCACAACAATCTAGACAGATGATCAAAGCTTTCTCTTCTTCATTCTTTTTTATCACTTTCATGTGTGTTCCTTTGTGCTTATGATTGGTTTGCTATGGGATCTTGATCTTGGGGGCTTGATCATCCCTCTTGGTTGATGTGGTCACATCTTACCAAGTGTTAGTACATTTGGACCCCTCCTGAGATGCATTGCTCTACTTTAGTGTGAGTTTGAAGCAAGTTCATACTCTCAATAAAGTGGAGGCGAATTGTGGAAATAGAAAAAGTAACCCTTTTACTTTTTCTTGTTTTGTCCCTCCTTGTGCTTATTTGGCTTGATTTTTCCTTGATTTAATGTTGTAATCTGGCCCACATATTCACATTAGGTCTTGAATATTCAAATTATTAAGACTTTAGGATCTCTTGTGAAGGTGTTGTGAAGTGTTATAAAAAATTTCTATACTTTTCTAGACTCTTCTTATTATAATTCATTTAAATATTCCCTTTTTATCACTTACCAAGTCTTATTCTAAAGTGTTGAAAGTCTTGTCACTAAATTTCATACTTTTTTTAGACATTTCATCACCTAATACACCTTTCTTATGCTTTATTTTTCCCCTTTATGCACTTATAGTCCTTAATTAAGTGTGTTTTTGAATAAAAACCTGAAAAACAACAATAAATACAACTTAATTTCTGACAACCATTTGCATGCCTTGAGTGGAACCCATTCACCATGGGTGGTGAATGAGTCCCTCTTAGAACAAAATTCAAAATAATTTCAAATTTCTTTCAGGTTTTTATTCATTAAGACCTTAGGTCAGCCTGTGATGTTGTATTTTTAGGAAATTAGGGCATAAATGTGTATAAATAAGTGTTTTTCCATCCATTTTAACCCCCATTCACCCATTCATTAATTCATTAATTCATTCATTCATCCTTGCATCCATCTAAGCATTTGAGCATCATAACATCATTCAATCAATTAATTATCAAGCATCTTGGAGCAGCCATTGGCATATCTTCAAATTTCAACAAGGGTTTTGTGAGTCTATGACATTTGCATGTTACTTTTTCATCATTCCTTTATTTCATTCCATTTCTTTATCAAGGGTTTGATTACCAAAGTGGGGCTTGACCAAGGCAAACCCCTATACTCTAACCCTTCATCATTTTCCCCCTCTTTGCATGAGTGTTTGTAGGTCTTGTAGGTATATTTGTTAAAAAGAGAGGTGTTTAAAAGTGGTAAACAAGTCATCAAAGCTTTTCAAGTCAACAAAGACCTAATTCAAGCTTGGATACATCATTCAACCCATTTTCTACAGTTTCAGTTTTGTCAACCCAACAAGAAGACAACTGCAGATCTGGACCCATAGAGTTGACTTCAAAATTTTCATATTTTTGTAGGTGGAATGGTTCACCATCAGTGGAGAATGAGTTCCACTACTAAGCTGGAAAAAAGTGTTTCCTTCATATTTCAGTTCTCGACACTTCGAAACCCATTTGAGCAAAATTTACCAAAACCTGAACTGATTCGCCATTATTGGAGAATGAATCCCAATGGCCATCAACAGTGATTTTTGAAACATTCTAGAACCTTCCTGCATCATAATTCTATCTCCAGGTTCACTCCATTCAGTTTCATTAAGCTTTGTTTTCATTTGTGCATGTTTCTAGTTCATGTTTGCATAAAACAATGAATTTTCAAACACTTCATATTTCTTAGTTTGACATACATAATCAATAGTATTTTTTAGTTCTTTACATTTATTTTACTTCATTTGGGCATATTGCACCCATATCGCATCCATCTTTGAATGTAATATTTCATTTTTGCCTCAAATCTAATCTCCTTTTAGGTGAAAAACCCTACAAGCTGCATAAAGCATTTAGGTGCCAAAAAATTTGTTTACAAGGTGCACTATCAGGCCCATCATCATTCATTTCACTATGCATTACCTTATCACAACTATCATTATTCACTTGTGTTCATTATAAATTGAATTATCATTTTCATTATCATCTTAAGTTATTTAGATTAATATAGATTTGTTATTCTAAGCATCTTAAGTTCATTTCATTTCATCCCATTTCATTGCATTATCATTTTCACTATCATATTAAGTTGTTTAGATTAATATAGATTTGTTATTCTAAGCATTGTATGTTCATTTTATTTCATTCCATTTCATTGCATTATCATTTTCATTATCATCTTAAGTTGTTTAGATTAATATAGATATTTTATTCTAAGCATCTTAAGTGCATTTCATTTCATCCCATTTTGTTGCATTATCATTTTCATTATCATCTTAAGTTGTTTGGATTAATATAGATTTGTTATTCTAAGAATCTTAAGTTCATTTCATTTTATCCCATGTTGTTGCATTATCATTTTCATTATAATCTTAAGTTGTTTAGATTAATATAGATTTGTTATTCTAAGCATCTTAACTCCATTTTTATTATCATTTTACGTTGTTTAGAGTTATTATTCTAAAAATATTAGTTTATTTCTCTACATACATTGCATTACATCACATTCATAACATCTATCCATACCATGGTCACATATGCATACATCATATATTTTCATCCATTACATGTTTTCATGTCACATCATGTATACGTAATTAATCATTACAATGAAATCATCCATACCATACTCAGTCATCATATCATATCCCATATGCATACATCACAAATCACAACATCGCCACCTGCATGACACACCATTAGTATCATGTTACATCACATAGACATAAGCATAAACCATCATAATCAAGTGCATACATCATAATCATATTCATAGCATATATATATATATATAGTGTCTATCGCATCAAAGTCCATCATAGTCCATAATAAAAGGATCATAAAAAGTCCACAAAAGTCCATAATAACATAGTGTCCATCATAGAGTCCATGAGAGTTCATCAAATAAAGTTACAAGTGCAAGGAACTACTGAAATACAGATGACTACATCTGACACATCATGGTGTCCAAAATCAATAAGGAATAAGGAATGAATGAATGCATGAATCAATATTTGCAATTTGTACATAAGAATTTATAGTTTCTGCCAAACAAATCATCCATCTTGCACCTGTCAAAAATTGGAATCCTATAACCATCTCCCTCTACCCACTGCTCCCTGCATTTGATCTGTGTAGGGAGACCAACTTGGTCCTTAGCCATGAGGAGTCTCGCGTCTACATCCATTTCCTACTCCTCTCTCCCTACCTCCTCCATCTCCACATCCATTGCCTCTTCCCTCTATCTTCCATCCCTCCTCCTCCTTCATGGCCTTGACTGCTCCTTCTCATCCCCCTCACCAAAACCAACAAATGGTACGATCGAGTCCACAGTAGTAATCCTCCTAGGCCTAGGCTAGGACCACCATGTTGAATATCGCACTGGCATACCTGCATCCTGCAACCCTCCCCTCCATGTCTATATAGTAATCAGGACAGTCTCCCTCATCTTTCATGCATACTTTGCAGTTAGCCATTGTCCCCATATTGTTGTCGACTCGCAGCTGATCTTTCTAAACATCTAGGGTCCTACAGGGATGTCCTGCTATAACCTGTACTGATGAGTGACCATGTTAGGCCTGTGCAACTCAGTAATAAATGGATCTCTACATATCAAATAGCACTAGGAAAACATATATCCCCTCCATCATCTGTCATCCTCCTGCCATCCCTAAAACCGCTACCCCATATAGAGCCTTCAAATAATGTCTCCATCCACCAATCCATCTATCCTATGTTGCCACTCCTCCAAGATCCCTACCTCCTGGTAGTGTAACCTCTAGCCATACTCTGACCCCCACCAATATGCCACTGGTAGCATGTCATCCCTAGCTCCCACAATCAAGATATCCAGTTGTGCCACTCTGATATGCTCTAAGGCCCATACTTGGAGTAGTGTGACATGAATGATTCTCAATGTCCACCTATAACAATCAACATGCATATAGCGATATAGTTGCACTAATACACATGACCCCCATGCAAAGATTCCCTCTCTCCTCACGAAAATATGCCTGACAACCTTAATCATCTTGAGGCTAAAAACTTGAACACTCCTATTAGGAAGGAGGATCTCACTGATGAGTTCACACATGTACAAAGGTAGTGGTGCATGCACTGTCCCCAAGCATGCATCAATATATATCTAGCTCCTTCCCTTATATGAGAAGATCTACATCTTCAAACACCACTCATAGGCTCCTCGCCATTGAATTGGAGGGAACTGCACTTATCAGGTGGCCTCAAATCAATAGTCTAAGAATCTGCCATAGGTCCTCTAGGGTCACTGTCATCTCCCATGTCAGGAGATGGAATATTGAAGTCTCAGAGCTCCATTGCTCCATCATGTTGTAAGCAGACGTTTGTGCTGCCAAATGTTGGGATATCCCAACATGTGGAGTAGTCCTACCTATTCTTGCGTCACATGATCATCCTAGCTCATCGCCTCTAGAGTCACTTCAAGAATGGTTGAGTGTCTCTCTCACATCCTTAGAGTCTCAAAACTCTGCATCCATGCCAACCATCCTATCAAATTTTCTAACAATTCATTGTTATCTTCTTTCTTTTTCCTCCCTACCCAGGTTTGGCAGGTTCGCCTATCGCTTTTCTAGCATGTTTTCCTATCCATCTCATGCATTCACCCCTATGGTTTCTTTTCATGGGTTTTCCTATTCTAAAAGTGCACCCACCCCTTTCTTGTTTGGGAACACATTCACCCTTTTTATCCCCAGAGGTGAACTCACATTTTCCCTTTCTCTCCCATGGGCGAGTGCACACTCACCCCTGTGCTTTTTCTTCTGAAGTGGCGAATATGAATTCACCTTCCTTCCCAAGAGGTGGATTCACATCTACTTATCCCCCTTTTGGGTGGATTCAAATCCACTTGTTCCCCTTTGGGTGGATTCGTGCCCACCCTTTCTCTCAATAGGTAATTTTTCAATTGCCTATTCCCTTAACCCAATTGCCCTTGCGTATGCAGGTTCGTCCTTTTCGGAGAGAGGTGATTTCACAATCATCCCTCTTGAAGCGTATCCACCCCTATGGTATATCAGTTCACCCCTTCCCTCAAAAATTCACCAGATGGGTGAATGTGTTAGCTGAAGGGGTGAATCTGCCCTTCCATGGAAAATTTGTACAACATAGCTACCCACCTAGAAATTAAAACATGTGCTAAAATTCAAATCAAATCATGAAGGATGGATTCAAATCCTACCTAGAGGGGTACGAATCACTCATAGTAGTAAGCCTGAACCTCCTCTCCTCAATGGATCAGCTCATTTCCACCTTCCATGTCACTTGTCAGCAATAACTGTCACTCTCTCTCTCTCATCCAATCATGCGATGACAAGTGTGCAAATGAAAATCAAGTGACTAGTGAATGTTCAAATTTACTATTTATAATTTTTATTTTTTACCCTATTTAGCCTTTTAATTTTTGGGTAGTTTTTACCCTTTAATTAACCTTCTTTAATTTATTTCCCCCTTTTCTTCCGAGGGCTACCATTTGCACCCTATATGTCCATTTTCCTCCTTTCTAAAGGTATTTTTCATTATTTTTCACACTCTATCATGTGATACCCTTTGTTTCTTCAGATCGAGAATTCACCCAAGGCCCCATTTCTTCCTCATCTACCCTCTCGAGGGGGAATTCCCTACCATATATCTCCATTTTTTTGTGATATTAGGGCATTATCTAACATTATTTTCTTCTATCAAGGCATCTGTGTTTTATTTTTCTTCAAAACACTGTTATTCTAACAATATTTCAAATAGGAGAAAAAAGTAGACACCTGAATGTGACCACTCCCATATGGTCAAATTCACCCTTGCATTCCTATGAACTACATCCTTAAGCCATAGTAATCAAATAATTTATTGTTTGATTAATATTTCATGTCATCCTAATGTCCCCTAAGGTATTTAATTAATTAATCAAATAACTTACCCCATTCCTCTCTAAATTAAAAAAGGGGTTCATTTATATAATTTAGTCACTTTATCTAAATGAATTAAATCATTTTTTAATTCATCTTCTTCTCTCTCCTTATGTCGACATCCTCCATAATCCTCTTTAAATCTAGATTAATCTAATTAATTTATGATTAGGGTGTGCACATCCCTAATCATAATTAGGTTCACATCCTCTATAATTTTCCACTTACCCTTCAGCTTTCATTAGCCCATTTAATCCTACATTTGCACAACCTTAATCATTGATTTAGGAAAAACTAATCCTCATGCCATTTATGGCATGTGCCCTTAGTCAACCATTATTAAATTATTTCTCTATTTGGAGAAGGAATCCTCTTCCCCATGTGAATTTAAAATTCACATTTATTGCTCCCATGCATTTTAAGGAATTTTTAATTCCTTCTCCCATCCCCATGAGGATTTGTGAGGAATTTTTAATTCCTCATTTTTCCTTTCAAGGTACATGTGGACAAGGACCTCCTTTATGAGGAGATATTTTCCATTCCCAAGGTACTTCATAGTACCTCCACCTCACCGCCACTTCATCTCCTTTTGTCCACCTGACCTGACACATACATCAGCATGAGATGTCTTGTGAGTTCTCAACTCACCCTAACCATTTATTTCCTCCATCTTGGAAGCATCTCAGCCCTCCATTGGTTTAGAGGCACTTCCCCTAAAAGTAGTGGAATTTCCCTCATTTGACCATCACTAAGAAAGCATTCAATCAAGCCAACACTTAGCCAATTTTCATACACACACACAACCAAGCATCCTTCGTTGTTGCAACATTTTAGACCCATCATATTGCATCTCATCAACTACCCACATCCACCATTGCGATCTCTTTCATCTTAGCTTCATTTTTCACTAGGATTTGAGTCATTTCAGAAAAGAATGAATTAAATGCCACTTGGATCAATGCACAAGGACATGTAAGATGAGATAAATGATTTGTTGGAAGGACAAAGCACTTGGAGAGATTTTCAAACTTGGAGGAATATTCCCCTAAAGATGCCATGTTGAGAGAAAATAAATATTTAATAAATCAATTAAATGTATTTTCATGTGCAACTCGCAAAATCTAGAGGATTTAGGTGATTAGGATTAAATTAGTCACGATTGGATTAATTTAATAGGAGATTAGTTGATGTGACTATTTGATTTAGATTTTTGGATTGATTTAAATCAAAGTTGAGAAGAATATGATTTAGATTTAATTAAATAAAATATTTTTGATTTATTTAATTAAAGAGGGATGATGTTAGATTAAATCAAATAATGTTTAATTTATTTAATTTAATAAGGTGACTTTAGAGATTTAATCAAATAAAATGAATTATTTAATTAAATAGAGACTAGAGGGTTAATTAAATATCATTGATTTATTTAATTAACACGAGAGAATGACTTAATTAGATAAATGATGATTTATTTAATTAAGGGACGAAGAGTGATAACAAGCAAATAAGATGATTTAGGACGAAATGATGTTAGTAAATCCGGATCAAGTGTGTCAGTATATTTTCCATATATACCCCAACATTGCATAATTCTTAGATTTTTCATTCATAATCAGTCAAATAGTTCATTAAGTTGCACTTAGACAATCTCATTTAGCCTTAATAACATCATACACATCTTAATTCGAGTTAACAACCTAGACTTTTGAGTGGGGTTTATCTCTCTCCTTTTACGTGAAACATCCTAAGAGTGCAAGAGTAGCCTATAAGCCCTACCCAAAAATCTACAGTTCAGGTAAATCCAAACTTTTCAAAATATTTCATTTTGTGTGCCATTGGTAGCATAGACACCATTTCTGCAATGTTGGTACAACAGAATGATGATGGTTTAGAATAGCCCATTGCCTTTTTTAGTCAAGTTTTGGAAGACTATGAACAAAGGTATAGCTTTGTTGAGAAACATGTATTGGAAATCATTAGGAGTTTTTAAAATTATAAACACTTGGATTCTAAGAATAAGGTGTGTTTAATGGTTTCTCACCCTAGTGTGAAAGAGTTTTTGTTAAGCAGAGACTTGAATGAGAAAAGGGTGGGATGGATTACAAAGGTCATGGAATATGACATTGACATCAAAATTACCAAGCTTGTGAGGGGTAAAGGGTTGTGTGAATAGCTTGCTTCAGGGCCTGAAAAATGGGTTGGAAATAGAGAAGGAGACAATTCAGGTCACTAATGGTGAGCCTTAGAATGCTACATCAGTATTGAGTGCAAGTTCGATGTGAAATATGATTCATTTCTTGTAGACTAGTGAGTTCCCACAAGGTTTAGACAGGACCAAAAGGAGGTATTTTATATTACAGTCAATTCCTTGTGTTGGTTAATGATGTGTTGTTTAGAAAATATCTTAATGGTGTGTTGCTGAGATGCATTGATAATGATTAAATTGATAATGTTCTTCATGAGTTCCATGATGGAATAGCTGGGTGACATTTTTCCCCAAGAACTAAAACATGGAAAATAATGAGAGTTGGCTACTATTGGCCAAGCCTTTTTAAGGATTCCCATGCTTGGAAAAGAAAATGTGTTACGTGTTCCTTGTTTGTAGGCAAACAGAGGCTACTAGATTTTCCTTTGCAACCTATTCAACTGGAACAACCTTTTATGAGGTGGAACATTGATTTTATAGGACCTATTAATCCAACTTCTAGTGCAGGTCATAAATAGGTCCTCACTACAACTCACTATTTTACTAGATGGACTGAGGCTGTGGCTTTAAAAGAATCCAATGAAACTATTGTTCTCAACTTTTATGATGATTTGGTAATCTAATTTGGAGTTCCTGAGTCAATTATTCCAAACAATGCCTTAGCCTTTATTGGATTGAGAGTAAGCGATTGGGCTATCAAGAATGGTATTCACCTGAATACATCATCAAACTATTACCCTCAAGGAAATGGTTTGGAATAATCAACCAACAAGAATCTAATAAGGATTATCAAGAGAATCATGGAGGATAACCAAAGAACCTGGGACACTAAGTTAAAATTTTCATTATGGGTAGATAGGATAACTCCAAAAAGATCCATTGGAAACTCCCCTTATATGTTAGTGTATGGTAAGGAGGCAAGGTTGCCTTTATCTGTTGAGCTTCCTTCTCTTGATATTATGAATCAGCTTGAAATTTTTGAAGAGGGGGATCCAATGGAGGTTAGATATGCACAACTCATGGAGCTTGAAGAAACAAGGGATAAAGCCATGAAAAAAATGGGGTTACATCAACTCCAGAAAAAGAGAGTTTTTGATAATAAAGAAACACCTAGGGTGTTTAAAGGAGATGTTGTGCTTAAGTGGGATGAATTAAAGAGCGGGCTAGGAAAACAAACCAAATTTGATAGTATGTGGAGTGGCCCATTTTTTATTACTGAGTGCAAAGAGCATGTGTAATGCATTTCGATTTTCAAAAATGGATGGAAAAGTTTTTCCTATCCCAGTTAATGGGATACACCTCAAACATTGTTTTGAGGTATGATCTACCTTGTACATGCTATTTTAGGAGTTTCATTTCCTCTAAGTGCTACTACACATTAGTTTACATTTAGTATTTCAATTCGTCTAAGTGATGTTTTGCATGGTTAGTTATTTTTTTTGAGTGTTTTGGTGTTTAGTTTAGGTTTTCAAGGTATCATGCATTGGCCTAATGAGTTGCAATAATGTACAAGATTTTTTTTCAAGTTTTGTCAAGTTTCCTAGTGACTCTGTGCCCAATGGATAAGCTCAGGCAACTGGTCAAGATGTTTAGCAAGCAAACATATAGTAGATGTCAACAATAAATGTTACCTAATTTTGCTTCTAGCTAAATCAAGTAGAGTTATGGTTGTGTTTGCATTTAAACAATAAAAGGTTTACATTTAATTTTGCTATGTTACATCCATATGCATAATTTTTTTTATCAAAATACTGTATTATTAGATTATTCAATTACATACAATAGAGAAGAGATTCAAAGTTTATTGCAAAGGTAGGACCTTTATGGATAATCATAAGTGTATAGTGTTCCTCACAAGCCAAGGGACTGACTATTTTAATGCAAATAAGAAAAAAATTATACATTTACAAATATAAGAAAGAAAAATACATATGTAATGAAAGGGGACCCATCATTTCCTGAATGACAAATCCTAGTTGAGTTTCCTTTGCATTAGCTTCAGCCCTCCTACTTATCTAGCTTCCAATTGTTGCTACCTCCCTGTTGCTCTAAGGTTTCCTACATTTGTGAGAAGATTTTTGTTAGAGTAATCAAGGATCACCAATCAATACATATGAAGGCATCCATAGACATATATTTTTATCCTCATATGCATTAAAATACCTTGCATACCATAGATGTGTAGGAAACAAGAGATTTATCAAACACATCTATCATATGCTCAATTTTATCTAACATGTTTTCTCATTGTGCAAGTATAGATCAAATATTTGTTGTTGTTTTGTTTCATCTAGTTACAACATGTGGAGTAAAATGTGGCTCCCATGAGGATTGAGCCTGGCATGCTTCCCTCTTGTTTTTTAAGAGGGTTAAGAATGTTAGCAAAATTGAGCAACTTGTTCAAGTTTATGATAAACCTATTCTTGATGCATTAAATCAATATGGAATCATACCACTTGATAAAATTTCATTATTAGATTCAAAATATGCAACAAAAATGTGTGAATTATCAAGAAAGATTACTCTGACATCATTTCACAATGAACCAAATAGTAGGCTACCATCATGTGGATCAAAGGAGCAGTCCTGAGAAAGGAAAAGCATAGTGATGCAATGAAAAATATAATTCTTTCACTAATTGAGAGAGATGAGAAGTCATTTCAAACACCATTAATAGGGAAGCCTACTTATCGATCATGTTCCTCAATAACTTTTGCTTCTTGGAAATCTTACTCTACTGGATATGTCTTTCAATCTTCTTAGTGGACCCATTTTACATGAGTTTGCAAGACTTCAAAATTAACACATATTTCTGATCCTAATCAATAGGAGCATGACACAAAACTTATCTATGAAGATTCAATGATGTTTTTTTTATTTTAAACTCATATGTGCAAGGCTATCATGATTTTGTGACAAAATGAGCTAGTAAGTCCTATCAAGAGCTATCATGAGCTACATGGGGCAACTATAGGAGATGTGTGAAAGGAAATGAAACTCTTTAAGACAACCATGTCAATTTGTTGTCCTAAAGAGAATATACGAAGAGAATACAATGATATTAATGCATGAAGATAATTAGAATCCATGTATTTGTGCATGTAAAATTTCAATCATAGATATGTAGCTACTGTGCTAGCAGAGTTCCGCAAAGGAACATTTAAAAGATGGAAAGTCTCCACATAAATAGAAAAATAATGAGGGTTTTGCATAAGCAGAGGATCTATACGCCATACTAATTCAATGGAGAAATCAATGATGAACCTATAAGGAAAACTTTTTGTAAGTGCAAGTCTCAAATGCAGAATGGAGCAAAGTCTAGTTGAGAGAGTTAGTACCATCATCTTAAGTATCATTGTCATAGGGAAAAAAATGACAAGGAGAAGGATGACTTCCAAAATAAATGGAAATCCTTATATTTGTGTGCATAGAAGTCCTAAAACATGCTTGTATTCATGACATCTTTTAGTGATAGTTTAGAAAGAGAGGATAATCAAGGCTTAGATGGTCTAAATGAACATAGTGTTGAACGATAACATCAATTAAAATTTGCAAGATGAAAGTGTGTTAACACTTCAAATGATAGTGGGTCCTTGATAGTTCTTTTCCATGACAACACTATTTTCTATTGCACTGTCTATGACAGTCATGTAAGGAAGCCACACAAGATCGTATTTTGGTGATGATTAATGTTGTTGGGGGACATAAGAAAAATGAGTTGGATGAAAGTTATGATAAAATTATGAGACACAAATAGATGATAGTGCATTGCAGTTAGAAGTAGGGGATAATAGAGGACTTTCTCCAATTAGCATAGATCAAAGTGAATGAAGGAAAACATTTGAGTAAAATACATATGAATAGTGCACAAATATTAGAGGTAGAGACACCTATAGTATGCAAAAGGACTATCATAAGAAGGCACAAGGTACAGTAAGTATTGAAACATAGTAAATCCAAAGTCAAGTTAAACAATGATATGATTTGTGTATTCATTGTCATCATTTTCAAGGGTCAGTAAAGTAGGATGCAAGTGCAAGGTTTATAGGATAATAAGATGGTTTAGATTGAAGACTTCATGCAATAATAGTTAAAGAACATTCCTAATAGAACTAATGGGAATGACAATGAAATATTTATATACAATGTACATGACACTATGACATGTCCAACATAGTCCTATCAAGATTTGAAGGTTTAACAAGAGGACAATGACATTTTCAACAATTTCAGGTTGTGGTAGAAAGTCTATGACCTTGATTGCAATTCATAATAGTGACCTAGTCTTTATAACTTTGACCTTGTGATCTGTGATCAATGATTATAATGAACACACAAAGACACAATACAGTACAATGTATGACTGAAGTTTAGGATTTTATGACAATCAAAGTAACTATGATTGAAGAGTGACTTCCGTATGTCTAGAAATGCTTAGACTAAGTGTATGGACAGCGATACTTAGTGAAGATGAAAGTCCTCTAGGTGTAGGCAAGGTTACAAATCTGTTAATGGTGTAAATATAATGGAGAAGGCAGAGTAAGCCATCTCCAAAGTCACAAAGAGACAGTCACAACACTAAAGACTATCATAACAATATTTCAAGTAGTTCATAGCAATCTAAAGGGAAACATTTTAAAATTAAAAAGGTACAAATGACAATGGCAGGGTACATGGAGGTAGGGTTGATTCAAGATATGCAATGATAGGAAAATGAGAAGAAAACATCATGAAGGTGAGAAATGCAATACAATAAAGAGTTAGTGTAACAGTCAAAGGAGGTTTTAATGTATTAGAGAGATATTGAAATCAATTCATAAACCAAGCTAATACACAATGATAAGAAATCCATTGCTACAGTGAAAACATTAGACAATTAGGTCATAATGCATAAAGAAATGCCATGGTTGAAAAGGGAGACTGGTCCAAGAGATTTTTTTTGGGGGGGTATCATCTAACAGTAATATGAAAATCTTCTTTTGTGCTAAAACTAAGGACTCAAAAATGTCCATGGCTTAGGAATAAGGAGGTTTTTTTGTATTTACAAAAATAACAACCTCAAGTATATGTAAAGAACTGAGTAAAATCTCAGCTAGAGAAGGATTTTCATGGAGCTAAGTATAGAGAATTCATGGAACTAGTAAAGTACAAAGATGAAATCCCATTGACACACTAGAGTTTCAACAGAAATAAAAAAAACCTCAAAATATCTTTAAACAAGAAAATGAAGCTCTCGGCCATGGTAGAAATAGGTCTTTTTATTAGTAAACCCTAGTGGCCATGATTGAAAGGAATTTTTTTCTATGTTTTCTAGAGGAATACATATCCATGGCATGACATAGAAATTTTGAGAAAAATAGAGCTTGAAGTGAGTACCTTTTCTATAGAAATGCCATAGGAAAATAAAAAAAATGTATACACAAAGAGCTTTTAATTTGTAGAAACAAAGAAATGCTCAAGAGATGCATAGAAAAATCAAGCATATTCATCATTTCGTTGCCTTCCAAGCTCTAGTTTCTCAAGAAAAATACAAAAGGTTCAAGGTTTGAGCATCTAGGGGCTTACCCAAGCATTTCCTGTCGATTGCCTATACAGAATGCATACATACTCCAGTCGAAACCTCCATAGAAAATCCTCATTGAAACCCTCAGTTGGCAGCACTAAAACTCCCTAAATGAAAAAAACATGAAATGAAATGCTTTGCAAAAAATTTCCCACATTTTCTTCTTTAGGGTTTCTTTTACCCTATTCTATGTCGATTAGAAAAGGCATTTTTTCCTATCATTTTACAAATTTTGCAAACCAACTAATGCACCTGTGGTAAACACTTCAAGTCTATTCCTTGTGTTCTTTATTGCCTTATGTATGCTCTTGCATAGAGTTTGGGAGACTTATGAACTTTTTCATTTTGATCTCCCATATAGGCTAAATCATGGCCTTTGTTATTTTTCATTCTCTTGTTAAATGTAAAGTATTTGAGTTAAGTGATATTGTTATAAATCACTTAATCAAATTGCTATTTTTAAATTTAAAATAGAGAAGGATGTGTTGATAAGGCCATGTCATAAAGGGGATATGGTTGACCACTTATTTGCTTGCATTCACTTTCAAATGTAAAATATTTAGTTAAGTGGTGTAGTTATAAGCCACTTAATTAAGTGTTATTTAAATGCAGAATAAGGTGTATTATGCTTTTGCAAGCACACGAAAGGTATGAGTTAGAATAGTTTGAAGAAATGTTTGAATAATAATGACTTGGGTCATGCATGTAGGGAGGTTGGAAAAGGTTGACCAACATGTGGAAAGTGTGTTTTTTTTTATTGAGTTTTGGGGAGAATGAGAGCATTTGGAGGTAGTTTCTCACGCTTTTAGTGTGGGTAGGGTCATGACTTAAATTTTTCTTCACTTTGGAGACATTTTGGAGGGGTTTTGAGTGCTTTATTTTTGGATTTTCTATTGCATCTGACCAGAAAGATTCTATAAGGATTTGTGTGGGGTAGGTTTCAAAAATCATAAGTAACTTCAAACAGAGGTTTTGGAGTTAGTTCTTTCTTTCCAACAGTATGGCAACTCTTTTTTGGAGTTTTCTTTTAGCAGGAGCAATATTGTAACTCTTTGACAAAATTTTATTACAGTGAGTACCTTGGATATCAATGATATTGAGTATTTTTCCTTCTCATTTTTTTCTTTATTCTATGCATTTGTTTGATTGATCAAATTACTTGTGAATTTTATCTCTTTCCTTGTAATTTTGTCTCATGTTAAGCACCTTTTTATAGAAAAGTATGTTGTTGCAAGTTATAAGCTGTGTTTAGAATGCAAACACTTTTAGTAGTGAAACCTCTTTCCTTCTAATAGTTTATCATTAAATCCTCCTTATAAATTATTTATGCATGCAACATACAAAAGTGAGTTATGTAAGCCAAATTCGGCCATTGTTAAATTGTGTAAGTAAACCGAGTTTGCAAGTCCTAGTTAGTTTTTGGTGCATCACCTTAGGAGTTAGTTTCATTCTCATGTTTCCTTCTCACTCTTTCCTTGGAAAATAATTAGTTTAGCAGTAGTTTAGATAACACCATTTAGGAGTCAACCTTATCTATAGGTCCACTCCAAGTTTAGGTGACCCATAGCCTAGGAGTGTTCCCATGTTACTCCAAATTGCTAAGTTCTACAACTTAGCAAGGGTGCAGATTTGAGAGATAATAATATCTATGGTGAATAATCAATAGGATGAATAAAGAAAACATCCAAGAGCTTTTCACTTCCAACTTTTATGAATAAAGCTATATTAGGATTCATCTTGTGTATATATTTTGTCTTATAGGTTTAGCATCTTTTTCAAGAATGATATTGTGCATGACTATCTTAGCATCGATACCTAACATATTAGAATAAGTCCAAGAAAATATTTTAGGAAAGTCATATAATAATGTTGCATGATATTATTATGCTTCATCATCAAGAAAATTTCCTATTTGAATCACCTTCTCTTCATTAGTTGTATCTATTATTATGTTGATTGTATCTCCCACAAGTAATGCACTTTGACCTAGAATTTCAAGAATTTGTTCATTGTCATTTTGTTCAATATCACTTGTTTTGGTTTCTTCACCAAAGTATCCCTTAATACTTAGGGTACAACTGAATCTTCATTTATGATGATGAGTTGGTAAATTATCATAAACTCCCAAAATCTCTACTAAAGATTAATCATGTTCAAAGTAATCCATTGACCTGAAATAGATCTTTATTTACAACATATAATTTCTTCATACATTATGGACTTGACCATTGACTCATGAAATTATATCTCATATTTTTGATTATCCAGATCACTCTTGCACATAAGATAAGAGAATACATCTAATGACCCTAAAGACTCTAGGCTTGATCTCCAACTCTGAATGTCGCACCTTAGAGCCAGTTCCCTATTTTATAGAGGCAAAACTAAACTTTTACCTCTTAGGTATAGATTTGGGTTTGAAATATAACCATTGGAAAATGATACATGCATTGGACTAAGTTAGGAGGTAGGTATAAATATAGTCTATCATGAGCACTAAACTTAGTGGTCCATCCAAAAAATATAAATAGCTAAGGACACGCTAGTTGTAATGCAGTCACTTTACAATCGAAAGTGAATACGATTTAAACAAGTGACGTGAGCGTCAAGTTCCTGCCGAGAGGTAAAAGGCATATAGCTAGGAGTTAGGAAAAATTTAGGAAGAGCAAATAGGAGTATAAATGTATTTTAATTTTGTAGGATGCGTGGGGAGCGTGTTCCATAGGGACATGTGAAATGGCAACACATGTATCATGTATACGTGGGGTTTTGTATATGGAAGGAAGAATGCATTATTAATTTCTATTAATTATTTATGACTAGTGCAATGTTTTTTTTATTTAGAGAACCTAATGACTGAAAAATTTATTAGTTATTTTAAATGGAACAAAGTTTTGGTGTAGAGATATTTGTAATTGAGTTATTTTATTTTATCATATTACAATATGCAAGTGCTAATAGGAACAATAGTGTTAGGTGGAAGATTGATAGGGGTAGCTCATTTGAGTATAAACTTTTGTAAGATTAAGGAATGTTTTTTTATTAAATGTAGTGTGAAGATCAGTACTATATAAAGCTATTGATTTTTTTATAACTAAGATTTAAATCTTGTGTATGTAATATGATAAGATATTTTTGTGTATAGAACAATGTCATTATATTACAGTGAATTGTTAGATTAGTGACAAGAACGGTATTGATTTTATTATAAATAATATTTTAATATTGTTTATGTAATATGAGTAAAAAATTGTGTTTATATAATAAACAATAAGTAATTTGTAAAATTATAATAAAGAAGCTTAGTACCTAAGATTAGATTTGTGTAACTATAACATAAAATGTAATAGTTTAACTTTTGAAAATGTAATAAGTGTAAAAAATTTTACGATAAATTCTTAGATGAAACTATACAAAGGTATTGATTTTATTGCAAACTAGATTTGAATGTTGCTAATGAAATATGAATGATTATTTTTATGTGTATATATTTTGAAAAAATAATAATTAGATAAGATATAAAGCATTTTATATTGGTAAGATAAAATGCAAATACAATAAAACAATGAACATGTATGTAGCACTTTGTGTAAAAACAATAAATTATTATAATAATGTATAGTAAAATATTGTTACAATGTTCATAGCAATGGTTGAAGCATAAATTGTACATGGAGGCATATAGACATTTAGCGATGTGCATAGAATGGAAAAAATAGTGAAAAGCGTTGTCGGCACTGGAGCAAGCCTAAAGGCGTGATGAGACTGAAATTGCATTTGCAGTATTAAATGAAAGAAAACAAGATAAATAAATGAGTTAGTATGAATGCATATATGGAAGGAAAGCATTAAAATATGGATCCTCGTAAAAACATTTGCATGCACGAATGTGTACATGTGTCCATTTAACCTGGTATGTTAAGAAGAATCTATATATGCCTGCATCCATAAAGCTAGAAATGTTAGAAACAAGTTACAGCTTGTACAAGAAGTAGAAAAACATTACAGATTGAAACAAATGAGCAATACATTAGTAAACAAGAATGTATAAATGGCTATGTGAAGAAAGCTAGGAAAATTTCTAAAACAATTTGCATTTGACAGATATAAAAAAGAACATTTATGATCGAAACAAAAGAATCATACATTATTGTTTTTTGACCAAGTGTATTAAGGATATCGAACTATGCACTTGAATGCATGGATATATGTAAATATTTATGAAAAATGACTATACATTTTAGCCTCCAAGAAACCTTGATAGTTATTTTGAATACAACTCTATGTTGTCATAGTTATTTTGAAAGCCCTCAGTGTTAAATTGCATAACCTTGATATTTTTTTGAATTTTTCCTTTGGTATGGTGTGAATTTTGTTCTAATGGATGAAGGTATATTTGAGCTATAGATAGATAAAGATATGTAAGAGTGGTAAAGAAAAATGAGTGATGTAAGTGCAACAAAGAGAAGGAATTGACAGAATGATGTAATGCAAGTAAGGTATATGAATCCCATATAAAAAAATTGAATGAGTGAGTTGGATTGAGAAAAAAAAAGGAATGCAAGACATTGATGTGATGCAAGAGAAGTGTATAAATGTATTTTGAAATGTATTTGATTTAAGAAGAAATAATGTCCACGGGTGGAAATGGAAATGAGTGGATTCGATAGTGTGTGAAGTGAACTTTTGTTCCAAGCAAGGGTGGAAGAATGTGTATTTTGTTATTGGTTATGCTTTTTTAAAATCATCATAGGGCTGAATGTCTCAATACAAATACAAAAGAAATACTAGTGTCTCATTTCTCACTCTCCTTTGGACTAAACAAAGTTCCAAGATCCTTGAGCTTCCTCGAAATGTGACAAGAGATGAATAGATATAAAAATATAATGATATTTAAGGAGGCAAGAATGAAAAGAGAAATACCAATGAACATTAGCACCTTTACATGGGTGCATGTCCACATTTCCAGTAACTAATTTGCTTTATGACCTTATCAATGAAGCAAAAATGTATTATTATTTTGTTTGAAGTTTTGAATGCAAAAAATCTTACACATTTGTAACAATGCTTGAGGCATGCATGTATAGATGTATGCATGTGCACAGAATGGAAAGAGTATAAAGCATACATGACATGTGAGCAAGAAATTTGAATGGAAAACAGTAAACTGAAGTAGAAATACAAATCTGTGAAAGCATAGCGATGCTCAAGTAGCATTTAAAGTAGGAAGCGAAAGGAAAACATGGAAAACAAATTATATACCAGCAAAGCATATATGAAAGGAATGCATAAATATATGGATCCATGTGAACATTTGGGCATGGAAAAATGTATAGATGTGTCCATGTAATTTGGTACAGGAAGCACAATCTATAAATGCATGTGTAACCTGTTGAAATTGTTGTATAAACTTTAAAGCAAATGCATTTTCCCTTCTATTTACTTTCATTGTACATCTTAAATGGAACTTGGGTTTGGCATTGTTGCAATGCATTTGGATACTTTGATTGTAAAGTAATAGTTTAGATCATTTTAAGTGTTATTGATTCAAATTGTCCTTGAAACACGAAGGATTCATGTGAGTCTTGTAGGCAATGCACAGCTGTCGTATAGAGAGAGCTTTGGAACCAATGAGCTGTTATCAAGGATAGAGGAATACTGTTAAATATTGTGGTTATTGTCGTCATAGGAAGACATGGAAAATATGGAAACATATAGAAAGCAAGTTAACTCTTCAAGTATCCCATGAAACATAGTCTTTGTATGCATCCATGCATACAGGTTTGCATGTATATGTGTATGCATGCAATTATGTATATATGAATGCATGTATCTATGTTGCGGTGTATGTGTGTCATTGTTCCAATGCATTTGGATACTTTGATTGTAAAGTAATAGTTTAGATCATTTTAAGTGTTTTTGATTCAAATCTGTCCTTGAAATATGAAGGATTCATGTGAGCCTTGTAGGCAATGCACATCTGTCCTATAGAGAGAGCTTTGGAACCAATGAGCTGTTATCAAGGATAGAGGAATACTGTTAAATATTGTGGTTATTGTCGTCATAGGCAGACATGGAAAATATGGAAACATATAGAAAGCAAGTTAACTCTTCAATAATCCCATGAAACATAGTCTTTGTATGCATCCATGCATACAGGTTTGCATGTATATATGTATGCATGCAATTATGTATATATGAATGCATGTATCTATGTTGTGATGTATGTGTGTCTGTATATAACAGATTGCTATTGCATTTGCTTGAAATGCTTTTGTGTGGATGGTGCCAGCTAGCCATTCAGTCATATTGTGATTAAACAATTAAGAATAAGTGCTAAATAATTGAAGTAAAATGGCCGCATTCAGTTAGAAAATCAATTTTTCTCAGGCCTTTGCATGTTAACTGAGAGTTTTGAAGGTTTTGGTGTTCATTGGCAGTCTTTGAAGCTTAAATGTCACATTATATGTAGCATTTTACCAAATAGTTCTATCATTCACGATCATTTAGGCAAGTTCATATTTTCTTATTCATCCTTGTATTGTCCCATATCTAAATAATTAGGAAATTGCTAATTAGCCTTTAAGTACCTAGCAATTGAAAGAAAGAAATGATTTCAATTAGCTTTGTGTGCATTTGAACTATTAATCAAAGGAAAGTAACAAATAAGGCCTAGAAAACCATGTCTGTGTTAATGTGTTGAATACCATGTATTTGTGCATGGGTGTATATGAATACTATGAGTTGTGATTTCTACCATTGTGTAGTGCTTACTATTGCACGTACAACCAAGCGATATGCAAATAGAATTCATAGTTCATAGTATCTAGATACATTGAAGAACAAATACAAATCAAGGTTGTTAGCATTCTGATAAGAAAGATGATGAGATACATCCAATTAATGTATGTCGCAACATACTATAAACAATAATTTCTATTAAACGCAGATAAAACCTTCGCATTTGAACAAAAAGAGTCAAATAAACAATACTAAAAGTAGTTTAAAAAGTGAATTTATAATCAAAGCATATAATTGCCTTAAAGCACTGTGAAACCCTACTTGGATTTCTTGTATGAGACAGACTAAAAAGCGGAAAAGCAATATTTGTTAAATCTGAGTACACATTACAAGCTTGAAGAAACTGTCATACGCACTTTTAGGGATCTGTAATAAACAAGGTTTACAAAAGGCATTATGAAAAAAACTCTTGAATAGAACTATATGTTATGAGTGTTATTTTTGAAGCCCTCGGTGTTTATTTGCATAACCTTGATATTTTCTTCATCTTTTTCTTTGTTTGGTATGGATGAAGGTATATTTGAGGTGTAGATAGATAAAGATATGTGAATGTTAAAAAGAAGAATGAGTTATGTGAGTGGAACAAAGGGAGTGAATTGAGAAAAGGGTGAGATGCAAATAAGGTGTATGAATAAGTTATGCAAAGTATTTGACATGGGAGGCAAGGATATGGGATGGTGCATATGAGAATGAATGTGAATGTAAATGGTATGAATTTATCATTTACAAGTTATATGCTTACAACTAAATTGAAGAAATGAAAATTTCAATGAGAGTGCTGGGTTTAGTGAAAAAAGGAACACAACACATTGGTATGAGGCAACAAAAGAAAATAATTGGATTTTGAAATGCATTTGATTTGAGAAGAAAGGATGTGTGAGGGTGGAGATGGAAATAAATGGAATCAATAGGGTATGAAGTTATTATTTCTTGTAACAAGAGGTGGAAGAATGTGTAGTTTGGTATTGGTTATGCTTTTAAAAATCATCATAGGGTTGAGTACGTCAATATTAACACAGGAAAGAGACCCATGTTGCATTTCTCACTCTCCTTCATACTAAACAAGGTAATGAGATCCTTGAGCTTCCTCGAAATGCAACAAAAGAAAAGTGGATATAAAAATATAATGATATTTATGGATAGAAAAGTCAAAACAGAAGACAAAGTGGAAGTTCTTATGCATAGACTATGGAAAATATAAATATGGAAGAACATAAAAAAAAAGAACATGTGAATGTTGATGGAGTGGAGAACATTAAATACATGGAGAGATAAATACGTAAAGCTAACCACAGGTATATGCATGGCTGCATCAACAGAGACATGTACACACTGAAAAGAGAACTACATGGAGAGATGGAAAATGCAAACACATGGAGGGGTGAAAATAATTGAAGCAAATGCATTAAATGGCATGTGGGTGGTGGAGAAGGCGCTGGAATTGCTTGATGGCTATGGGTGGCCAAGATACTTTGGCGAGTAGGGGCCATTTGGCTAGAGACAAAGAGAAAGACGAATACATGGATGCATCAATCCACACATGCATATATACATGTATCCATGCAAAATATTAGTAGATGCATATATAGGTGGATGTTTGTATGCAATTCATAGGTGCATATATGCGTAGATCAATGTATACATGCACCCATAGATACAGTCGCACATATATAGACAGATGCATGTAGAGATGGCAAGATATGCATAAATCGTTATATGCATGGCTGCATCTATGGATACATATATACATAATGAAATAGAGGAAAAGACATATTTATATATTTGTATACTTTGATTATAAAATCATAGTTTAGATCATTTTAAGTATTATCCATTTGAATCTCTTCTTGAAATATGAAGGATTCATCTGAGTCTTGCACGCAATGCACAACTGTCTTATAAAGAGAGCTTTGGAACCAATGAGCTGTTATACATACTTGGGTGCATGAATCCATAGATGCATATATACATGTATCCATGCAACTTATTGATAGATGCATATATGCATCGATGTGTGTATGCAATTCATAGGCGCACATATCCATAAATGAAGGTATACATGTACCCATAGATACAACCATACATATATAGACAAATGCATAAAGAAATAACAAGATATATGCACAAATCGATATATGCATAATTGCACCTAAGGATACATGGATACATTATGAAATGAAGAAAAAGACACATTTATATATGCATTTATTTTGAGAGTTTGATTCTGAATCTATATGCATACTTCAATTAAAAGTAATGGCTGAAAGTACACAGTTCATTGATACAAAATTAATGCATTGAATAGCATTTGACTAGAGGGGAGGCTGTTTCGATTGCTAATTAGTCTTTGAATATATAACAATTAAAAGAGATAAAAAAGTATAAATATCCTTGGGAACATTTCACATTTTGAATTTTCAATGAGAATGAATTAACAAAATAGCAGTCAGACCTAAAGAAGGTTGAAGGTCTATGCTAATAGAAAACTATATGTTGGACAGTGGCCAGAAAATCTCTTGAAATTGCTTTAAAATTTGTGAAGCAAATGCTTTTTTCGTTCTGTTTATCGTCATTGTACATGTTAAATGAAGTTGGGTTTTAGATTGTTGTAGTGCATCTGGATACTTTGATTATAAAATCATAGTTTAGATCATTTTTAGTATTATCCAATTGAATCTTTTCTTGAAATACCAAGGATTCATGCAAGTCTTGGAGGGAATGCACAACTATGCTATAAAGAGAGGTTTGGAAGGAATGAGCAAGTAAAAGAAAACTGAGCAAAGAAAGTATATTTTCTCAGATTGCTAATCTGACTATGTGCTTTAAACCTATAAAGTAAAAGAAAACTGAGGAAAGAAAGTATTTATTGCCTCAAGCAACTCATTTCTGGTTCTGGATACTATAATTATTGTCCTCATAGGCACACATGCAAAGTGTGGAACCATATAGAAAGCAACCGAACTCTTTAATAATCCCATGAAACATAGTCTTTGTATGCATCCAGGTATACAGGTTTGCATGTGTATACGTGTACATGTAACTATGTATATATGGTAGGCAGTATGTATTTGTGCATAGGTGCATAAGGATCGTATGTATCTCTAGAATTTAGATTGCATAGGTCACATGTAGTTCACAGTCATGTAGTTAGAGTAATATGATGACTCTATGCATACTGGTATTTAATTCTGGAAGTTGATGTTTCCAAAGTTGTTTTTTTTTAATCTGGAAAGTAGTAAAGACATATATATATGCGTGGATGCATCTATAGGTAGAAGAATACATATATGCTTAAATATACATGTATGGAAATATCCATGGATTGCATATGAAACTGCATAGATACTTATATCCATGGTTACATGCACACATAGGTATATGTATTGCAATGGACATGGATGCATGTAGGAGTGTAACTGTAAGCAAGATGCATGGTTACATGTGAGGCTTGTAAAGTTTGTTTTTTTTTTATTACTGCAAAGCGGTCTCATAAAGAGAGGTTTGGAACGAAAATTATGTCAACATGTGTGGTAATGAAAGTTTTTTCCTTGAACTTTGTTATATATTCAAAGAGTAACTAGGAATGCAAACAGCGTTCCCTTTAGCCAGATGCCATTGAATGTATTAAGCTTGGATCAGCGCATTATGTACCTTTATCCACTAGTTTGAATCAAAGTATGCATATGGATTCAGAATCAAAAGCTCTTTCCTATGAACGTATACTAAATTTGCGTATGCATTTGCCCAGAATGCTTTTAACTGACAGCATTGGCCAATCACATTTTGCCATTTAACATATTTTTTTTTTTTGGTATAGTTTGAATTTGGAGAGCTATTTTATATATTGGAAAAATAGCATTTATCTATTTTTCTATTCGTCCGAGTAGCTCTATAAAGCATTTTCATTTTAAAAATTTGGGAAAATGCGAACGCATAAATTGATTAAATAAATTTAAGCAAAGGCATAGTTTAAAAGGTGGAGGCTAGAGGTACGTAATCCATGAACGCAGATTTAATGCATTAAAATATCAGGAAAATGTTAGCGCAATGCATGAATGCAAAGTAAATGCATTAAATGACATCTGGCTAGAGGTGAATGTGGTGGTGTTGCTTGGTGAACATGCAAGGACAAGGTACTTTGGCCATTTAATATAGAGTTAAGCTACTTGGTATGCATCTTTATTACTTTGTGTGTGTTGTTTTTGTGTTCTGTAAGCTTGTGCTATGAAAACCTATAATCTACAATTGCTTTGAGCTTTCATTCTATGATGAAAGCATACAGGATAAAGGAATTTTGTGACCTGTTGTGGTTAATGTGCTCATAGGCATATATGAAAAATATGGAAACGCATAGAGGGGAAGCGAATTGTTCAAAAAAACTTGTCAAAGAAATGTGGTCAAAGAAATTGATTAAATAAATTTAAGCAAAGGCATAGTTTCAAAAGGTAGTGGCTAGAGGTACATAGTCCATGAATGCAGATTAAATGCATTAAAATATCAGGGAACTACAAGCGCATAAATTGATCAATTAAAATTAAGCAAAGGCATAGTTTATCAAACTGGTGGGTAGGCGTATGTGATACATGAATTAAAACTAAATGCATCGAATGGCATCTAGCTCAAGGTGAAGGCAGTGAAATTGCTTGGAGGTCATGTGTGTCCAGGGTACTTTGGCTAGGGTACAATGTTGCAGGTAGTAGATGAACAATAGAACTATTCAAAACTCAACTCTATGCTTGTAATAATTATTGGAAAAGTTGTAAATGCCATAGATGGAAATAATATGAATAAAATTCTAGTTTCTGGTATTATTGAAATGCAATGAAAAAACTGCTATAAAGGCATAAGACCAGGTTGTGTAACATATTTCCATTCCTATATCTAATTTCTTTGAACATGAATGCTTTACACACTTGATTGCAATAGTAACATGTCTACGAAAATGAGACAATAGAGATCGTAAATCAGTAGTTTTTTGTGTTAGTATATATGTATCCTGATACACATAAGCTTATATGGCATTCATGAAAACAGTCACTATGTATAGCGAAATAGTTAATTAGTGTTAATTAGTGTTAGTATATGTGCTATACATATAACATAATAAATTGGTACAAGGCTAGAGTGACAGATCCATAAATACATGGACGCATGTACACGCAGTTGTATACAGGAATACATACAAGCTTAAACGAGTACATGGACACATGAATATGTGCATATGTACATATGGACATAGAAGCATATATACACATGTATATGCATATATGCAGTGAAAGCAACAAATGGATTTGTGTATAGAGGAGTGTGCTCTATACATTGGAATACATGATGAAAAGGTGACTATAAAGTACAATGCATAGAAGCAGGGGTGAGACTTGGTTGCAATAACAGAAAAAAAAAAAAAGGGAAAAAGCCAAAGGAAAATAACCATTTACTGTCTCAAGTAACTTGTTAATGGGTCTAGAGTGTGCAACCATAATAACTTCTAATTGGTAACCATAAATTCTTGGAAGCGTAAGAATCATAAAACAAATTTTGGAAAAAGGTAGAAATGACAGAATGCAAAAGCGAACATTTAAACTATATAGTTTGAATGGAATTATACATAGAGGGATTATAACTATTGAACATATATGTCAGATGTACATAGAGAACCATTGTCTTCATAGGTGCGAAAACAAAATTAGAGTTTCAGATGTCCATATTCTACAATACTTTAACATAGTAACCTATAGAAGTGTCTATATGTATAATAGCAATAAAATTTTTTAAAACCAAAGATATCTATAACATGTGACAACTAGTGAAATGTCTTGGAGCACGGAAAGGAAAAAAAGTAAAAGTCTGAACAATGTAAATCTCTGCTCCTCTATTCCTAGTCTCCTATAAAGCCAACAAAATCCTATGTATTAGAAACATAGTTTGTATGGATAATGATTTAAGGTACTGGTTGAAAAGAAAAAAAAGTTTAGATATAAATGACTTTATTACCTTATGGTGATGTTTCTTGTCTATTTGTTAATGCAAATGGCTTCAACAATGCCATTGTTTTGGTCAAGGCTAAAATTTCCTTCAGCACTGAAGTCTCGTAGGATGAATATCACTGCTGACTTGTCCTTAATGTAGTCTTCATAGTTGAGCCTTTGCAGTGTGGGCAATAGATGGTGCATAGTGGACTGGTCAATTGAAGACTGAATTGTTTGATTTTCATAAGTTGTTATGGTGGTTTTAAGTTGTAAACAAAATGTATAATTGACTTGCTGGTTGCACTGTTTGCAGTGAGCAGTTTTTTCTTGGAGTGTGGCATAAGCAGTAAATTTGAATTTTCATTTTGGACAACATGCATGAAATGGATTGGAAAATGCATTTGCTGCTTTTAGAGTACCAGAAACCTATAGAATATGGTTCAAAATTGTTAGAGGAGACAAAATTACAAGCTTGGATGAACTAGATTTTTTAAAAAAGATTGTTGTTACCTTGAAAGTTGAATGTAGTAGGCTGTTGAGTTTTTCCAAGCTTCTTTTGTCATTCAAGGCACAGATAAATGTTGATCTACATGTGTGAAACGTGTTCCTTTGATATGTTTTTCTTACAAAATTCTTGAAAAGCATTGCAGGTGTTTTATTTGTATGCAATTGGTCTTCAAGTGCAAAGTATTGTTGTTCATATGTTGACCGTAATAGCAACTGAAATTCAATGAGACAATTAGATTTTGTTCTGGAAATTGTTATAGAGACGATTGCAAAACATTCAAATCTTGAAATTGAAAGGAGAGGTTAAAGTTATGTAGACTGAAATACCTGTGCCCTGTCTATGTCAGTGTGGCCATCTTTGATGTCAATTGAAAATTGGGTACCCATTTTCCTGGCACCAACTACCAGTGCAGCTATTGTGCCAGCTGGGTACTCATTTACAGTTGTTAGCAATTGGCTGATAGTTGTACTTGGGATGAATTTGTACTCTTGACAGAGGCGGGGGATGTTTTCAGTGCTGCTTATGGCTATTAAAATCAAAATGCAATCACAGTCACCTCTGTCATAATCTGTTGTAGGTGCAACTTGGAAATCTGATATTGAAATAGCCGATCCTGGGACTATTTTAGGCTCATGTTGATAGACGAGGTCTCCACTAACATTTAATGTAATTTTCATTTCTGCTTTGTGATCAGTCAAATCAGCACGTAGCATTTCGCGTGTTTTGTTGGCCTTATCCAATGTTGCTTTTTAGACAACAAGGACATCACCCTGGAAGGTGTCTCCAGCTCTTCTTGCATTTATCTGTTCGATCGAAACAATTCTAGGTTTCTTGACTCTTGTCCTACAAGGAACAAGGACAGTGTCAGCAAAATGGTAATTTTATATTAGCAGCTTGGGCAGCGGGCAGTACACTGTAGAACAAAGGACTTTATTGCTGTGCTGAGTCTTCTTGTGTAATTTGCACCTGTTTGGCTTGTCTTTTGGATAAATCTTTTGGTGTCTTGCAAAGAATTGGAACAATGTTATTTGAATATTCGTGATTTGGGCGAATGAGTATGAAGGAATAATACTATGGGCACTTTACCGTTGTATTGATTCTTCTTGTGTGGTTTGTATTTGCTTTGTTTGCCTTTTAGTTTCATCCATAGTTCTCCTGCAAATAATGGATATAGTATTGGAAAAGACATTGCAATGCATAAAGGTGATATAAGGCTATAAGTTCTATAAAGTTGAATCTGTCTATTGTGCAAGATGCAATTTTAGGAAAATTGGATTGTGATCAGTCCAATATGCTTCTGATATATAGGTAGTGCATATATTTGTAGCTGTGTTGGACCAAATGTGGTCAATGATTGAATTGCCTATGCTATGTTGTTGGTTCAACATAAATTCTATGTTGTTCTGTTGCATATAACTGTGAAGCATTTTTTTGCCTCTGCTTTCTGAAGACATGTCAACATTAAAATCTCCTAAAATGTATAACATGTTTTCTGAATTTGTGGACCCAATTATTATTTGCAACATTGCAATTACTTCATCTATGGTAGTTGCAAGTCTTGCATAAATATTACAAACATTGAGTTCATTGTTAGATAGCATTACTGTTAATGTGATAGCTTCAATATTTGAAGTTTCATGTTGCACTGTTTTTGACAAGAGCAAATGTTTCCTGGTGAAAGTTGCTATGCCATGTATGTTATGTACAGAGAAGCTATCAAAATTTTGTAGCAAGGTATTTAGCTCAAAGGGATGCATATGTGTTTCTTGGAGACATAATATATCAGATTGCATAATGTCATAGTCATTGATAATGTCTTCTGCATGTGCTTTCAAGCTACGAGTGTTCAATGTACATAGGAGAAAATGTGATTTGTTTTTTGAACATGTGTCTAGATTATCAAGTTTCCATTGTGCACATGTGTGAAGATGAGACATTTCTACTTGTATTTTGTCTTTAATTTTGAATTTTTTTGTAGTTAAAGGTTGTAACAGGAACAATGATTCTACTAATTTTGTTCGTGATAAAGTTGTATAGGTTAGTCCATGCTGTCTAATGCCTATGGGATCAAAAGCTGAGGACTCCATTGTTAATCCTTGGGATCGATGTATGGTTCGCACACATGCTACTTGTACTGGGAATTGTTTTCTAGTTGTAATTTTCTTGTTTATTGTTATTTTCTGAATTGGCCTAGCAATGCGTTGTATAGGCACCCAGTCTTTGTGAATGATAGTAGAATAGCAATGTGCTAGTTTTGTGCACTGGTGATGTCCAATTGATGGGTCATTAAATTTAATCCAAACAATATCAATATTGTTTTGTGATGTATATGCTTTTAAAACTCCATCTGATCCGTTGATGAGGCCATCTTGAACATTGTAATTGCCTGCATAAAGCTCAACAAGAATGTTTGGTTTCAAGCATATTTGTGATGGGAGGGTCATTGTGTGACTATACACTCGTATTGCACTAAGGTCCTCATTAACTTCATCTATCACATCTAGGACAACCATTTGGGCTGGAATGATTGATAGCATTTTGTTGTTATGTGCTTGAACGTCTACTCTCCTATAGAAAAGGTGTGGAAGCAATGGATCTAATGGTACAGGACGAAAGAAAATTTTGTTGATATAGTCTATGTCATGAGTTGTCTGAATGCCTACTCGTAGTCTATTAAGAATTGAAATAAAAATTTCATCTTTTTGTCTCATGGTAGTCACCAATGAATAGCATTTTATGTGGTCTTTCCAGAAACTGTAAGGCATTAATTCAATTGGAGTAGGCCTATTATCAAAAACCACAGAGTCAAGGACATGTTGTGCCTGGTAAAGGTCACCACAAAATATGGTATCAAGGTTCCCAAAGTATGCTGTAGGCATTTGCATTATGTCTTGTAGTCTTCTATCAATATACCGTAGAAAGGTTGAGCCAACTAATGATATCTCGTCTATAAGGAGTATGTGCAATTGATCATAGTGCTTTGACATAGTGTCAAGTACTTCAGTGTTCAGGGGCAGGAATTCTGATGTATTAAAAGGTATGTGAAATGTTGAATGTAATGTGAATCCCCCTATGTTATATGTTGCTTTACCTATATATGCAGTTAATAAGCCCTTGGGTTTGTCTGGATTATTGTCAACAGAATTGCTATACATGCAAATGAGAGCTTGGTAGATGGATTTTTCTATAAAAGTCCTACCTATTCCAACTCCTCCAGTCAAGAACAAGTGCAATGGATTTTGTTGATTTTTCATCTTTTTAATGAGAACATCCTTAACAATTGCTGCTTGTTCTTTATTTAACATGTGTCTTAACTTGTAGTATTCATTGTTATCTATAATCTGTGGGTGCTTTGTAATTTGAAATCCATTGGAGTATGTGGTATTTGGGTTAGAATGGCTTATGTTTGGAAGGTCTATTTGAATGTCATATAGTTCTTTCTTGGAAAGCTTTGCTTGGACTGGTAGGTCAATGAGCTTTTCATCTTCAAGAGACTGAAGTTCATTTATAGCTTTGTCAATGTCATCCCAAGCGGAGTTTGGGCTGTGAATGAACTTTGCACTGTTTGTTTGAATGGTTTGTCCATGGTACATGTATGCATGTTCCCAACAATCAAAGTTTTGTTTTAGTGTATTTTCATTAATGGTAAATGGAACAGAGAGAACCAATTGCTCTCTACAATGATTCTCTAAATCAAAGTGTTTGTTGAAATTGATAAACCGTATAACATTGGGTTTGGCCTTTGGTTCAATTTTAGCACCGTATTTGTTGTATCTTGAAACAAACTCTGCAAGACATATGTCCACCATTGTTTCAGGGTGTTTTAAATAGTAGTCTATAATAGATTTTGCAAGAACGTTTTGTGATTCATCTGGCTCATTGCTCAATTGTTTAACATATTTGAGTATAAATGTACGATCATTGTCAGATCGCGTATCAATGAATATACATTTTCTTGAACTGCAATTTAGTGGCAATGACAAAACAATATGTGCAGCTTGTTGTGCTGACATTTGCTGCAAGTTAAGCATGGCATTGCCAAGTTTACTCACCATTCGTATTGCATCAATATTGTCTTGCTTGTGGTCTGTACGTATTCTTTTGAATGCATATGTCATTGACTTGTCTACTTTTGCAATATATGAGCTACAATACACAGCAGCAACATATGCATTTAGGACAAATTGTGCATCTGTATTAGCCTTCCAAAGTTCCATAATTTTTCATGAAAAACTATTGTTCCATATCTGTGATGGTTTTCTTTGTAAGAAAAGTGTGGGCTTGTTTAATGTTGAGCTCAAAGCTTCAATGTATTCATTGTCAGTTAAGTTTAATTCTTTTAAGTACATTTGAAAAGTGAATGTTTCGTCGTACTTTGCTTTTTGGAGTTTTGAAAAGATATAAGTGGCATTTGTAGTTATCGCTTCAGTCTTTTGGACTATTGGTAAAAGTATAGTTGACTTTTGCATTGGTGGGAAAGGAAAATTGTACCTACAAAGTTGTTTTCTTGATCTCTTGCATTTCTTTGTATGATGGTGTTTGTGTAGCATTGCCAAAGGAGGTTCCAAATTTTGAGTGTCGCAAGTAATATACTTATCAACAAAATCTATGACGTCCGTGTTGTTATTTTCTATATAGATTGGTGCATTTTTAACCCATATGAGGAAATGATCATGTTCATTTCCTCGATTTTGGAACTCAGTTACTGAAAAGTAATCAATGACATTTCCAAAGAGAGAGTCATATGTAAGTATCAATTTTTTAATTGCATTGATCCTATGTTTATAGTAACGTGCATAAGTGATAGGATCTTTCTTGATTAGTTCAAATTTTTCAATGTGTGTTGGGTGATTAGATTCTTGGCGGTTTTGTGCTAATTGGTGTAGATTGTGCAGCTCTTGTAATGTTTGAATTAGTGGATCCCAATTTTGCTCAGCACTAGAGAAAGTGATGAAAAATCTTGGTGGTCCTAGTTGTCGAATCATAGAAAATACATTTTTCTTAAGTTGTTGTGAATAGTCTGGAGAGATTCTTATTCTTTTGAAATCAACGTATCCAATATCTGATTTAAGGATTTTTTCTAGGTTTGGTTTGTGTTTAACGTCTTTCGCAAACAGCTTCTGCCCTTTTAACTGGCCCTTGCGGATTCTTATTGTCATTGTGGATAGTACCTGTTGTATTAGCACCTTTATAGCTTTGAAAAAAATGTTTGTTGTATGATATGCAAATTGTCTTTGTGACTGTAAGAGCTCCCAGCGTACTATTTTTTGATACGTAAATTTTTCTAGAATGTCATTATCACGTGGCTTGCCAAAGAATAAAGTTGGGAAATTCATTTCTTTGGCATAAATGTCCTTAAATATTCCAATTGGATACTTGTGCTCTACAGGTGCAATTTCAATAATCTTGTCCTCCATGTTATGGATACTTCTAGACTCAGTGAATCCATGTATCAATGTTTCTGATGGATTTTCATTTTCCATTTCACTGTCTGATTTTATTTCACTTGTATTTTGTGGACTATTGGCTTCATTTTCTTTAGTGCATTGGAGAACTTCTTGCCAATCTTGGTTTATGTGGACTTTGTGCATTTTGTATAATGGTGTCCTTGTTAATTGAGTCAAAGCTTGCATGATGACATTTGGACGCACCATGCATTTTTGAAATGCATTTTTGTATTGTAAGCATCTCTTCAATGAAACAACAATTGTTTGTGTGTTGTTAATTTATTGTGGTAATGCTCTCTATACAATGTTCATGTCAACAGGAACATTTATAATAGAACCTGTTAGGCCTATTTGAGACCTTTTGAACCCTGGTTCCCAAATCTATGCAAATGCGATTCTAAGTGAGACAAGTCGTTCTTCTAGATGAGTTAAGTTTTGCACATAGCACAATGGTCTGTTAGTTCTTATTTTATGTGGTGTAGCATACTTTGGAATTGTGGCTTGTTTCAATGCAAAGTAGCATACATTGCATATGAGATATGTGAATGGTAAGAAATCTAATTGTACTAGTTCATAGTATAATTGTTTTTGTTTTTCTTTGAAAATCCTAATGTCCTTGTTAAAACAAAGCACTTGGAAAATTGCACATGAGTGTTTTGGTGTATCTTGTATTGCTATTTTATAAATTTCTATTGGTGTCAATTTTTTTTTTTCTTTGGGCTGCTAGGTACACTTTTTATGTGCTTTTCTTTTCTAATCAAATTCTTCAGGTGATTAAGTCTTATTGTTGATTTATGTTTAAAATTGTTTGATATGACAGATGGTATCAAATTTTCCTTGTTTTTAGGCAAAGCATGTGGCTTGGTCAAGTAAGTATTTTTGTATTGTGGACGATTTCTGATCAACTTTTTAAGTTGGAGTAAGCTTGTTGAGCATAGGTGAGTTAGATTTTGGGCTTTGATACTTAGGAGCGGCTCAAATGTCCAGCCAAAGGGTTTGTATCATGGAACAGTATAGAAACTAATTTTGTATATCCAGAATCATTGAAGTCTAAGTAATTTCTTGATGTTGTCAATGACCAGAGGCATATCTGTATTTTCAACCATTTGGATATCCAGTGAATGCAAAACAAGTCACAGCACAATCCACGTTCATCATGGTCTTCACATGAGCTTGCAGAAAATTGCATCTTGCGGAAGTATGTTTCTTGATCATGTACTTTGTGCAATGTATATAAAGTATCAGGATTTAGTTCATTGTTATATGATTTAATTGCTTCTTTGTCCTTTTTTTCAAAGCAAGCTAGGAAATAATCTATAGCTCCATTGCATAATTGAGTTGAAGTGTACTGGTTGTTAAGTAGAACTTGGAGCGAATCAAACAAACAATCACCAACATTGTATGCAAATGTGCTTAATCTACAAAGGCCTTTAGCTCTAAGGACATTGTCAATGTTTGTTATCCAAGGATACTTTGGGCACAACTTTTTTATTTTATGTGAACTTATGGGCTGCTTTGAACTTATGGTTTGTGTTTCAATTTCTAACAATGGTTCAAAGTGTCCACTTAAAGAATTCATGTCATGAAATAGTATAGAAACTGATTATGTGTAGTTAGAACTATTGAACTGTAAGTACCTTCTTGTTGTTGTTCTTGACCAAAGGGAGATTTGTATATTCAACCATTTGGATATCCAGTAAATGCAAAATAGGTCACCCCACAATCCACTTTCTGTGCAATATGATTGTGGCTGTGTAGATAATCACATTCTGCAGAAGTATGTTTGTGGATCATGTACTTTGTGCAATGTATATAGAGTATCAGGGTCTAGTTCATAGTTGTATGATTTTATTGCTTCTTTGTCCTTGTTTTGAAGGCAATTCAAGAAGTAATCTATAGCTCCATTTCATAATTGAATTGATGTGTACCGATTGTTAAGCAATAGCTATAATGAGTCAAACAAACAATCACCAACATTGTATGCAAAAGTACTCAATCTGCAAAGTCCCTTGCTCTTAAGCACATAGTCAATGTTTGATATTTGGGGGCACTTCATTAATTCATAGGTGTCAACGTTTATCATTTTCTTTGTTATTCGTGTAACCTAATGTGTTTGGGTATAGCAAATGTTGGGTGTAGATAGCATTTAACACTAGTATCTAGATTACAAAATCTATAATTGTAAACATTGTCGCCTATGTGCTTTCACTCAATAGGATTTGATAGTATGAATCATGTTGTCAAGGATCTTGGAAGTTAATATTCTCTATGTATGTTGGAAAATGGAGCTTGAGTAGAAGCATAAGCTTGCATAACATACCCCACAACAAACAATTTAATAGAAGCATAAGGGGAAGATAGTATTAATTCTTCAACCTGACCTTGTTATCGATTGCCCCCTAGCAGAATTGTATGTACTTATTCCTGTTACAGTGCCAAAGTGTATAAATGAGTACAATGCATGATGTACACTTTTAGTGCCACAAACACAAAACAATATTTTCAGGTAGCTTTGTCTACATGCAACAATTGGTTGACAAGAATCTTTTTTGCTCATACTGTCAATCTCAATCTATGGTATTTAAATGTTTTGTGTTATTGGATTCCTTTGATTCTATGTACTTCTAAGCGACCATTTTTTTTTCAAAGAACAAATGATTTTAAAAGCTATTCAGGTAAACATGAATTAAGTGGTACGTAGAGAATAGTTTGACAAATCTTTTCTGCTTATAGAAAGACAGGAAAATGCAAAAGCATTGTTTGATCAAAGAAGATCTATGGCTTTTCTTATTTGTGGGAATAGCTTTTAAAATCATTTGTGTATAGACAAATTGAGGGACATGCAAAGGCATAGGTCCATTGAGCAAAAGTGCAGTCATAGATTGATTAAATAATTTTTACAAGAGATTGAAACTCAGAGGTACAGGCACACAGTGCATACATGCAAAGAAAATGCATTAAATAGCATGTGGGTCGATGAAAAAGCTGTTGGAATGGCTTGGTGGATAGGTATAGCCAAGTTGCTTTGTCCATTGGCTATAGACTTAAGTCAGCTGTTAAGCATCACTATTACTTTGTGCAGATTGTTTTTCTATTCTAGAAGTCTTTGTTCTGGGAGAGTTTATAGCGATTAAGAAAACTTTGTTATAGTTACAGTATCCAGAACCAGAAACGAGTTACTTGAGACAATAAATAGCTTCTTTCCTTTCCTCAGTTTCCTTTTTACTTTAGAGGTTCAAAGCACATAATGAAATTGGCAATATGAGCAAAAAAAAATTGTGCTTAAAGTCATTTTGCATGCAAGAAAGACCATGGAAAAATATTGCATCATGTCTATGAGGGATGTAGTACATCATTCATTGTACTCATCTACCATGTCAGCTTTTGGAATTAACTTTGTAGGCTTTTATTTGTAAGACATGAACATTATACATACGTTAACTTGCAAACTGTATAGCAACATGCTACAACTATAAACAGATCTATGAAAAAAAATGCCTTAAATGCATATAGGAAAAAACCAGTTCACATAAAACAAAGGCCTATGGCTCTAAACGCTATTTGGAACTGTAAATAGGATTTAAAATTTATATGCTACCAGTTTATTTTATTCTATAGATATTGTATAGAGGAAGTATAACATACTAACACATAAGAAAAACCTATTCTATTGCTCGAAGACAATTACTATTGCAATTGTGGATAATGCATTTTCCTGTTTGTATATATGGAAATAGCCCTCTAAATCATTTATGTTCAAAGAAATGAGGAATAGAAGATAGCAAAATGAATACATGGAAAAGAACTCTATGCAGTTATTATATTGAATAATTTCAATTGCATTTCAAGTAAAGCAAAAAAGGAAAATTGGAGAACTGACCTTGTAATCTACTATCGAATGATCAAGTATACATGTACAAATGTACAAATTGTGATAGGGACAAGCAATTTTTGCTAGTGTAGTTTGTGCATGATTGTTTAAATACAGTTGAGAGAATTGAACCCTGTCACAAGGACAAAATAGAAAAATGAGTATAGTGAGTGACATATACTATGTTATCCATAAAAAAAAACAGAATTCTTATGTAGATTCATTCAAATGAGAAACAATCCAAATTAGAACTTTTTGTTTCTTAAAATACAAATTGCATTTTTCAATTTATTTTTAAATACTTGTTGCTATTTCTGTACCCTATAATATAGAACATTTTATTGGATATGTATGCACCAGGGTAATTCTGTTATTGCAATGGTGGCATAGGCTCTTTAAGGGAAATCAATGGAATAGATCCCATATTTGCTTAAGCACCTAAAAAAGTGTAAATAGGCCACAACAACTAATCAATACCAAGGAAAAAAACAACACTGACTTGTGCTAACACTGTTAAGCTATGGTAAAAACAATTTCTAGCTATTGTTTAATTCCAAACTAGCTATCACTTAATAGGGAAAGCGACGTAAATATTGATTTTCTAACTAAATGGGGTCATTTCATTTCCATATGCATAAGTTTATTTTGTACCATTATGTAGCATTTAATATTACTTGTGCAATGAAGCCACATGCAAGTAGAATTCATAACTCATGGCATTTAGATACACCCAAGAAGAAATACAAACCAAGGTTGTTAGCATCCTGATAAGAAAGATGATGAGATACATCCAATTAATGTATGCCACAACATCTTATTCAATGAAGATGATTTGGATAGAAATGTTACAAGTCAGAATCCTTATTGGTATGTGAGTAATCCTCTTTGTCAAGAATTTTCAAGGAAATTGCATGCCAATACTATCAGTGAATAAGTGAAATTAGATCTTTTAATTGACTTTGTTTGATTCATCAAATGTGCACAGGGATAGTTATAATTATTTGTTTGTTTTAATTATTATGTATATAAATACTATTCAATAGTTATGTAATTAATTAGATATGAAATGAGAAAAGGAAAAAGAAAATTAATTAATTAAGATAATTTGATTCATTAATTAATAAAATGAATTATCGTGTAGAAGTAAAAAAATTAGAAGTTGCGAAAAAATCCTCTTCGCTTTATGGTTTAATGACAACGAGAGACATGAAAACAATTGTGGAGTTTAAGCTTATATCTGTAAATTGCATTAGCCTGACAGTTTGTAAAGTGCTTTTAACACAATGTCCTCATATTGTTTCTAAGGTCCTATTATGGGACATGCTAACAGAACAGTGGCTCAAAAACTTGTACTATGGAACAGTTTTACAGCAATTGAAGATATGCAGTCTTTGGAGAGCTCATAAGTGCCAAGTTATTGTTAAGATGTCAAATTCTACATTGGACAAAAGACAATTGCTTGCCCAAGGAACTAGTTCCTGAAGAACAACATAGGCTAAGCACTATGAAACCCATCACATTTATTGCCTGCGAAAAAATCCTCTTGTTCATTTTACTGTATGCATGTGAGTCGACAGTGAGTTCCTTTGAGCTTTTCCGTTTATTAAACTACTTTTAGTATTATCTATTTGAATTTTTTTGTTGAAATGCGAAGGTTTCATGTGTGTTTGATAGGTATTATGTAGAAATCCTCTTGGTCATTTTGCTTCATGCATGTGAGCCCTGTAGAGTTTGTATTTCTTTTATTGTTCCAAGGTGGCCCCATCAAGAGGACTTTGGAACCAAAATTATGTGAACATGTACGATAATGAGAGCTTTGCAATAGTGAGTCATAGTGTGTTGCTTTGAGCTTTGCCGTTGCAATGAAAGCATAAAGGATAGAGGAATTATGTTAAAAGTCATGGTTGTTGTCCTCGTAGGCATAAATGCAAACAATGGGAGCATAGAGAATATAGTAAAATCCTTTTACCTCTCAGCAAGCATAAATTTCTGTTAAAAGTCGTGATTGTTGTCCTTGTAGGCATAAATGCAAACAATGGGAGAAAACTGATGAAAGAAACTATTTATTGCCTGGAATAGCTTGTCTGGAAGTGTCCTTTTTTGGAATCATGACAAGCTTTTCCCTGTCACTGTAAACTATTTTTGTAGAAAAGACATATCGACACATACATATATGTATACATATGTATATATATGTACAAATACATCCATGCAAAGACAGATTAATGCATCTGTGGACATAAACATTTTTTTTGCATCCATATGATTACATGCATATACACATAAATGCACCTATACATACACACATATATGCATAAACACATATACGCATAGATATATCTAGAGCCAGATGCATACATGCATATATGCATCTACAAAGGTCTACATAGATATACACATAGGTAAATGCATATCCACATAGAAACATGTATACATACATACATGCACTGACCCATTAAGCAAGGAGTGATTGTGATAGTGAACTAAAGTGCTATGAAAAAACAGCCCCGCGATGCACTTGAATACAAAGGAACTGTGGAGAGTAGCAAATTCTCATGTAAAGTAACTCATTTCTAGGAGTGGGGCTTGCAACCGTAACATCTCTTGCTTAGTGGCTATAAACTCTTCCTCAGAACAAGAGCTTACAAAGCACAAAAAAACAACACACGCAAAGTAATGGAAATGTATACCAAGTAACTCAACTCTATATTAAATGACCAAAGTACCCTGGCCATGCGTGGCCTCCAAGCAACTCCACTGCCTTCACCCCAAGCCAAATGCCATTCAATGCATTTTTTTTTTCATGCATCACGTACGCCTACCCGCCAGTTTGATAAACTATGATTTTGCTCAATTCTAATTAATCAATTTATGCGCTAACTGTTTCCTAAAATTTTAATGCATTTAATCTGCATTCATGGATTACGTACCTCTAGCCACCACCTTTTAAACTATTCCTTTGCTTAAATTTATTTAATCAATTTATGCGTTTGCATGTTCCCAAATTTTTAAAACAAAAATGATTTATAAAGCTACTCGGACGAATAGAAAAATAGATAAATGCTAATTTTCCAATATATAAAATAGCTCTCCAAATTCAAACTATACAAAAAAAGCAATATGTTAAATGGAAAAATGTGATTGGTTCATGCTGCCGGTTAAATGCATTCCGGGTGAATGCATAAGTATTCATGCCTACTAGCAGGAACTAACAAAAGCATTTCAACCAAATGCATAAGTATTCTTGCCTTGACACTACGAGCTAATTAAATTGTCACTATAGGAAAACAGTCTATCCAAGTGAGTGCTATTAGGGTTGTTATCTTCAATTTCAAACTCCTTTGACGTTAATGCATTTTCTTTGGTAGTAGAATATGGAGTTTCCTTTTTAAATGTGAGTCTGGAAGATAATGACATATACAAATAAAATTAAGCAAAGGCATAGGCTACAAAACTAATAGCTTTTATCAATAGAAAGAGGACGTTTACAGTGGCAAAGCAGAAGCTGTCATGCTCATCGAAAGAACACCAAGAGACAAGTTACTCAAGGCAAAAAATGGCTATTTCTTTTTCTATTTTGCTTCATTATATCCCAAAAAAGCAAGCTAGGTTTCACAATGCATGAAAACACATTTGTGCAAACAACTGTCAAAATTATAATTGCAATGGATGACAATGATGGTGTAACGGACACTAATAGTGTAAACATGGTCCTCTATAGGCTTTTGCAATGCATTTTAACTATATTTTTGTTTCGCATCAAGCTTGAAGAACCATTGCAAACATGGTTTTGAAATAGATTTAAATCAATGGATGTAAGTCAAGAAAGGTTTCAAGTTACACTTAATACTTGAAACATGAAGCATCATTGCTTCATGCTATAGCAAAAGTGCAGATAGGGACACTCAAGTAAATTCAACTATGACATCATCAAACAAGGATTTTTTTGCTATCACTATAACTAACTGTTGAACTCAATTGACTCATTAGTCAAATAGCTTTATTCATCACTGACCTAACTTGTCTCAAATCTATCTTGTTAAACTGATTCGTTAATTTCATTAATGAGTAAAAGATAGAATTAGCTTAATTTGCACAAGCTAACTGTAAAATTGACTTGTTCGTTAGTTGAATTTGATTAATGGTTCAGGGACAAATGAGACAAATTAAATTGTGATGAGCAAAATGTAAGATGGACTTATTGGCTCGTACGCCACATATACTATGACATTTCAGCTTTCATGAAATAATACCGAAAGCAATAAAATAAACAGATGGATTTAACATACACGAAGAGATACAATTAATATGGACAGCTATAAGCTATTGAATATTTGTAGCATAAGGAACATAAAGGAAGATGTTGCCAAATATTTTGCAATTTCGGTTTACAGTTGTGTTTGCTTCCTTGTCTATAAAGCCTTTTCAAGAAGTTCCTTTTTTTTTTGCATATGAATGGCCATGATTGGTTTAATTGATTTGGTGTATAAAGATGTTTTATAATTAACCATAATTAGGTTTTCATATAAGCTTCTACGTATCCCTGTATGCAACTGCGTATACATGCGTCCATATTTTTTATTGGATGTGCCACTATAGTCATGCACCAATTTACTTTGTTATATGGCAGTCGCATATAGTAACACTAATAAGCTCTTTCACTGTACATAGCAACTATTTTCGTAAATGACAGGCTGAGCTTATATGTATCAGGATACATATATACGCACACAAAAAAGAACTAAACTATGGTCTCTATTTTCCCATTTTCGTAGACACGTTACTATTGCAATCAAATGTGTAAAGCATTTGTGTCCAAAGAAATTAGATAAAGGAATGGCAATATGTTACACAACCTTGTTAAGCCAAGTAGCTAATAGACCACATTTAGTATGTAAATTAAGCCAATTCTATCATTAATCATAGTGATAGCAAACAAGCACTTGTGAGATGGTCTCATTGTTGAGTCAAGTGCAAGATTGACTTGTTTGTTAATTGACTTTGATTAATGGTTTGGAGATAGCTGAGACAAATAAAATTGTCATTAGCACAATGTAAGATGGACTTATTAGCTACTACGCCACATAAACTATGACACTTGAGCTTTCATGAAATCACCTCACAATAGCTCCATCAAATCATGGAAGGGCTATTCAGTGGCTTCACGTATGGTCCCCCTGTCATTTGAATGAGGACAGAAAAGTAAAAGAATAAAATGTAAAGAGTGAATCTGATTAGGATGTTGAAAGACTTGTTAAATGAGAAATGGAAACTAAAAAATTGAATTTGAGTTTCCATTATCTATTTTTGTTTACTTCTTGACTACTTTTTTGTTAAACTGTAGATTTTAAAACACATGGTGTTGTAAAAACAACAACTCACAGACAGTTGTAAGAGACAACGTGTTGTAAAGTATTTTGTATTACTCTTGATTAGTTTTTTATTGGAATTATTTTGTACTACTATAATTACTTTATTACTTTCTATTACTGTATTTCAGTATAGACATTTCAAGGTGAAGAACATGAGACATATGCAATACAAAATCACAGGTTTAATTACCAAGGTATCAATGAGCAAGAACTTTTTAGTAGATAAAGCTCATGAACATTGAACTAATAGTATCACAGTCACCACAACGTTTAAGGAAACCTATGCTCAACACTCTCTTTTCCATTATCAATTGTATTCCCAATGTCATCCATTAAGAATATCCTCAAAGATATAGAATACATGGATGCATAGCCAAAAGAAGTTCTTCATGGATCAAAGATATGCAATTCATTGATTAAAGAAATGGAAATCATGGATCAAAGAAATGGCTAATAACAGATTCAAGAGGTTGACAAAGTTCTTCATGGATGAAATTGGGAATAAAATTGATAATGGAAAAGGGAATCTACACCATAGGTTTTCTTAAATGTTGTGGTGACTGTCCTACTATTGGTTCAATGTTCATGACCTTCATCTACTCAAAGGTTCTTGCTTGTTTTCCATGCAATATAGATTTTAGTGACTAGAGATGAATTGTGATTGCTTTGAGCGTTTCATTTTTTGTTATCTTCCAGATCTGTGTAGTCACATGAGATGTTGTTGCTGCAAAGTCAAGACCTGGGAACAAGTTACTTGACACATGTACCCATACACTATGACATTTGAGATTCACATAAGTGTCATTCACACAAATCTGCTATCATGGTAAAGGCATGCAAACAACGATGTTCCAATTCCATGGGGTAATTCTATTTCCATTTGTCCAAGTTCATTTCGTTCCATTATCAAGAACCAATAATTAAATGTTTAAACCAGGTACATGCAAATAGCAATGGAAGAAAGGTTCCATAGTGCTTTAAGACATTGTTATACTGTCATTATAAATTCATATTTTAAGCTATTTCTAGGATTATTTATTCGAGCTTCTTGCTGAAATGCAAAGGTTTCATCTGCGTCTGAGCTTATCCGTTGGCATCAAAGCATAAAGGGTAGAGGGATTCTGTTAAAAGTTGTGGTTGTTGTCCTCATAGGCATAATCCCGTATTTTAAACTACTTTTTCACTTTATGCTTGTAAGTCGATAGTGTATTGCTTTGAGCTATTCCATTGGCATGAAAGCATAAAGGAGAGAGGAGTTCTATTAAAAATCATGGTTATCATCCTCGCAGGCATAAATGCATATATTAAACTACTTTTAGTATTATCTATTCCAATTTTTTGTTGAAAATACAAAAGTTTCATCTACGTTTCATTGGTATAATGCATAAATCCTCTTCTTCATTTTACTTCATGCATGTGAGACCTATAGAATTTGTATTTTTCTAATTGTTTCAAAGTGGTCCCATAAAGAGGACTTTGGAACCAAAATTATGTCAACATGTACGATAGTGAGAGCTTTTCATCAATCAGTCAATAGTGTGTTGCTTTGAGCTTTCCCATGGTCATGAAAGCATAAAGGATAAAGGGATTCTATTAAAAGTCGTGGTTGTTGTCCTCATAGGCATAAATGCAAACAATGAGAGCATAAAGAATACAGTAGAAACCTTTTTCCTGCCACCAAGCATAAAAATTATGTTAGGTGTGGTCGTTACTATTTTTTGTATCTTGGGATTGTAAAAAACTATGTCAAGAAATGTTGTAGAATCCAAATTACAATGTTGCCATAGAGCAATCAAGTAATATTGCTTTTCGCTTTTTAGTCTGTCTGATACAAGAAATCCAAGTAGGGTATCATAGTGCTATAAGGAAATTGTATACTTTGATTATAAATTTTTATTTTAAACTACTTTTAGTATTGTTTATTCAATTTTTTTTGTTCAAATGTGAAGGTTTCATCTGCGTTTGATGGGAATTATTGTTTTTAAGATGTTGTGACATACATTAATTGGAATCTCAGCATCTTCCTTATCAGGATGCTAACAACCCTGATTTGTATCTGTCCTTGAATGTATCTGGATGCTATGAACTATGAATTCTACTCGCAGATTGCTTGGTTGTACAAGTAATACTACACGTTACAGAATGGTAGACACCACAACTCTTAGTATTCATATACACCCATGCACAAATACTTGGTATTCAACACATTAACACAAGCATGGTTGTCTAGGGCTAGTTTGTTAGTTGCCTTTGATTAATAGTTTAAATGCACACAAAGCTAATTGCAATCATTTATTTCTTTGAATTTGTAGGTACTTAAAGGCTAACTAGCAATTGCCTAATTATTTAGATATGGGACAACACAAGGATGAATAAGGAAATATGAACTTGCCTAAATGATCATGAATGATAGAGCCATTTGGTAAAATGCTACATACACTGTGACATATAGGCTCCAAAGACTGCCAATGAACAGCAAAAGCTTCAAAACTCTCAGTTAACATGTAAAGGGATAAGAAAAATCAATCTACTAACTGAATGGGGTCATTTTACTTCAATTATTTAGCACTAATTCTTAATTGTTTAATCACAGTATGACTAGATGGCTAGCTGGCGCCATCGACAAAAAGGCATTTCAGGAAAATGCAACAGTAATCTATTATATACACACATACATACATGGAAACATAGATACATGCATTCATATATACATAATTACATGCACACATATATACATGCAAACCTGTATGCATGGATGCATACAAAGACTATGTTTCATGGGATTATTGAACAGTTAACTTGCTTTCTATATGCTTCCATATTTTGCATGTGTGCCTATGAGGACAATAACCACAATATTTGACAGTATTCCTCTATCCTTGATAACAACTCATTATTTTCAAAGCTCTCTCTATAGGACAATTGTGCATTTCCTACAAGGCTTAGATGAATCCTTCGTACTTAAAGAAAAGATTTGAATCAATAACACTTAAAATGATCTAAACTATGACTTTACAATCAAAGTATCCAAACGCATTGCAACAAGGCAAAACCCAAGTTCCATTTAACATGTACAATGAAAGTAAATAGCAATCATTTATTTCTTTGAATTTGTAGGTACTTAAAGGCTAACTAGAAATTGCCTAATTATTTAGATATGGGACAACACAAGGATGAATAAGGAAATATGAACTTGCCTAAATGACCATGAATGATATAGCTATTTGGTAAAATGCTACATAGACTCTGACATTTAAGCTTCAAAGACTGCCAATGAACAACAAAAGCTTCAAAGACTCTCAGTTAACATGTAAAGAGCTGAGAAAAATCAATGTGCTAACTGAATGGGGTCATTTTACTTCAATTATTTAGCACTAATTCTTAATTGTTTAATCACAGTATGACTAGATGGGTAGCTGGCGCCATCTACAAAAAAACATTTTAAGCTAATGCAATAGTAATCTGTTATATACACACATACATACATGGCAACATAGATACATGCATTCATATATACATAATTACATGCACACATATATACATGCAAACCTGTATGCATGGATGCATACAAAGACTATGTTTCATGGGATTTTTGAAAAGTTAACTTGCTTTCTATATGCTTCCATATTTTGCATGTGTGCCTATGAGGACAATAACCACAATATTTAACAGTATTCCTCTATCCTTGATAGCAGCTCATTAGTTCCAAAGCTCTCTCTATAGGACAGTTGTGCATTGCCTACAAGGCTCAGATGAATCCTTCGTATTTCAAGCAAAGACTTGAATCAATAACACTTAAAATGATCTAAACTATGACTTTACAATCAAAGTATCCAAACACATTGCAACAATGCGAAACCCAAGTTCCATTTAAGATGTACAATGAAAGTAAATAGAAGGGAAAATGCATTTGCTTTAAAGTTTGTACAGCAATTTCAAGAGGTTGTCTAGCCATTGTCGAAAATATGGTTTTCTATCAGCATAGTCCTTCAACCTTCTTTAGGTCTAACTGCTACTTTGTTAATTGACTTTGATTGAAAGATCAAAATATGAAATGTGGCCAAGGATAATTATAGACAACTGCACGTTGCCTCCAAGATTCAGACGAATCCTTGGTATTTCAAGGAAAGGTTTGAATCAATAACACTTAGAATGGTTTAAACTATGATTTTAGAATCGAAGTATCCAAACGCATTGTAACAATGCAAAACCCAATTTCTATTTAAGATGCACAATGAAAGGCCAAAATGTTAAATGTGGCCAAGGACAATCATACTTATTTATCTCTTTTAATTGTTATATATTCAAAGACTAATTAGCAATCCAAGCAATCTCGCCTCTAGTTAGATGCCATTAAATACATTGATTTTGTATTAATGAATTATGCACCTTTAGCCAGTAGTTTTAATCAAAGCATGCATATGGATTCAGAATCAAACTCTTAAAATTTGAGAAGATTAATTTTTTGAAACAAAGATCTACTTTTGAACCTCAAATGCTTAATTTTTATGAACCATATAGCATATTCCACTCACAATACCCATTTGCAAAGATTGTCCTTGTAACAAAAAGCAACAATATGATTACAAGTGCAATCAATACAGTGAGAATCTTGAATTAACCTTTTTCTCTGTTTACTATTTGCAATTGTAAACAAAAGAGAAGGTTCATTCTAGAAACTCACCTGGAACTACTTACTTGAAGGATTTTCCACAGCTAGAACACTACACGACCTCTTTTCTTCCAACGAAAAGCATTGCACCATGTAAAAAGCTTTCATCAGAAAACAAAAACCATGCCTTTGTTTTTTCTAAAAGAATAGCAATATATAGTACCCCTACTGTGATGGATACTAATAGCAAAAACCATTTTAAACACTATCAAGCATTTTCCTAGGTTCAAGAGACACAAGTATCAATGAAAAGAAGATTACCTACACAAGCTAATTGTCACAGGTTACTGGACCACAAAATCTCTTAGCAATGAATTTGACTACTCTTTTGCATGAAGTGTAAAACTGTTCTATCAAGCAATATTACTTAACTGCTCTATGGGAACATTGTAATTTGGACTCAACAACATTTTTGGCATAGTCTTTTACAACCCCAAGATACACAAAGAGTAAAAATGACAGCTGACAAAATATTTATGCTTGCCGGCAGGGAAAAGGTTTCTACTGCATTCTCTATGCTCCCATTGTTTGCATTCATGACTACAAGGACAACAACCACGACCTTTAACAGAATCCCTCTATCCTTTATGATTCCATGACAACGAAAAAGCTCAAAGCAATACACTCTTGACTGATTGTTAAGAAGCTCTCATTATCGCACACGTTGACATAATTTTGGTTCCAAAGCCCTCGTTATGGAACCACTTTGCACTAATAAAAAAAAAACACAAACTCTACATGACTACATGCATGAAGGAAAATGAACAAGAGGATTTCTACATAATACCTATCAAACGAAGATGAAACCTTCGCATTACAACAAAAAATTTGAATAAACAACACTAAAAGTAGTTTAAAATACGAATTTATAGTCAAAGTATACAATTGCCTTAAAGCACTATGAAACCCTACTTGCATTTCTTGTATCAAACAGAATAAAAAGTAAAAAGCAATATTACTTCACTGCTCTATGGGAACATTGTAATTTGGACTTGTCAACATTTTTGACATAGTTTTTTATAACCCCAACATACAAAAACAGTAACGACGACATCCAACAGAAATTTATGCTTGCCAACAGGTAAAAGGTTTCTACTGTATTCCCTATGCTCCCATTGTTTGCATTTATGCCTACGAGGACAACAACCATGACTTTTAATAGAATTCCTCTATCATCTATGCTTTCATGGCAACGACAAAGCTCAAAGCAACACACTATGACTCATTGTTGCAAAGCTCTCATTATCGCACATGTTGACATAATTTTGGTTCCAAAGCCCTCTTTATGGGACCACCTTGCAACAATAAAAGAAATACAAACTCTACAGGGCTCACATGCATGAAGCAAAATGACCAAGAGGATTTCTACATGATACCTATCAAACACACATGAAACCTTCGCATTTCAACAAAAAAAATCAAATAGATAATACTAAAAGTAGTTTACTACACGGAAAAGCTCAAAGCAACTCACTGTCGACTCACATGCATGCAGTAAAATGAACAAGAGGATTTTTTACATAATTCCCATCAAACGCAAATGAAACCTTCGCATTTCAATAAGGAATTCGAATGAACAATACTAACAGTAGTTTAAAATACGAATTTATAATCAAAGTATACAAATGCCTTCAAGCACTATCAAACCCTACTTGCACTTCTCCTAGTTTTTTATAACCCCAACATACAAGAACAGTAACGACGACATCCGACAGAAATTTATGCTTGCCGACAGGTAAAAGGTTTTTACTGTATTCTCTATGCTCCCATTGTTTGCATTTATGCCTACGAGGACAACAACCACGACTTTTAACAGAATTCCTCTATCCTTTATTCTTTCATGGCAACGACAAAGCTCAAAGCAACACACTATGACTCATTGTTGCAAAGCTCTCATTATTGCACACGTTCACATAATTTTGGTTCCAAAGTCCTCTTTATGGGACCACCTTGCAACAATAAAAGAAATACAAACTCTACAGGGCTCACATGCATGAAGCAAAATGACCAAGAGGATTTCTACATAATACCTATCAAACGCACATGAAACCTTCGCATTTCAACAAAAAAATTCAAATAAATAATACTAAAAGTAGTTTAATAAATGGAAAAGCTCAAAGCAACTCATTGTCGACTGACATGCATATAGTAAAATGAACAAGAGGATTTCTTACATAATTCCCATCAAACGTAGATGAAACCTTCGCATTTCAACAAGAAATTCGAATGAACAATAATAACAGTAGTTTAAAATACGAATTTATAATTAAAGTATACGAATGCCTTCAAGCACTATGAAACCCTACTTGCACTTCTTGTATCAAACAAACTAAAAAATGAAAACTTACCTCTTCTGACCTCAAGCAATTCGTCTGTCATTGTCCACCGTTTTAATGTATCGAAACTCTGAAAATTACCAAATTATCACTTCAAATAACTCGTTTCTGGGTCTGGACTCTACAACTATAACATATCCTACTCAGTCGCTAAAACTCTCCCTCAGAACACCGCTCACATAACACAAAAACAACACACGCAAAGTAATGGAAATGCATACCAAGTAACCCAACTCTATATTAAATGACCAAAGTACCCTGGCCATGCGTGGCCTCCAAGCGACTCCACCGCCTTCACCTCGAGCCAAATGCCATTCAATGCATTTAATTTTTTTTCATGCATCATGTACATCTACCCGCCAGTTTGATAAACTATGCCTTTGCTTAATTCTAATTAATCAATTTATGCGCTCACTGTTTCCTGATATTTTAATGCGTTTAATCTACATTCATGGATTACGTACCTCTAGCCGCCACCTTTTAAACTATGCCTTTGCTTAAATTTATTTAATCAATTTATGCGTTCGCATTTTCCCGAATTTTTAAAATGAAAATGATTTATAAAGCTACTCGGACGAATAGAAAAATAGATAAATGCTAATTTTCCAATATATAAAATAGCTCTCCAAATTCAAACTATACAAAAAAAAAGCAACATGTTAAAGGGCGAAATGTGATTGGTTCATGTTGTCGGTTAAATGCATTCCGGGCGAATGCATAAGTATTTCTGCCTACCGGCAGGAACTAAAAATATTTTCTTTTTGACACAAGAAGGATAACTCATACCAACAATATTGTGAGTGGTTTCATGGCTTTAAGACACGAGGTATCATCTCATACTACTTTTTTTAACCTAGGAAGTAGTTAAGAAAGATAACGAAAAAAACCACATTATTATATAATAATCATAATCATTTTCGTTTTCATCAATTATTCAAAGTTCTTTAAATCCTAAAGGTTCTCTATCATGACCAATTCAGATTGGCATGGAAGGTAAAATATTTTCAGGAATTAGAATGAACACTTCTTTCCAGTTTTCACCACAGATCTAAATGCATAATTAATCTCGATTTGTTGTTCACCTGAGACATGGTCTTTTTCTATCCTTCTTGTGAGTATAGCAAGTTGGAGGCAAGGCTCACCATCTCCTATCAACACTTTTTAAAACCACTAATTTTTTAATGGATAGAACTCAATCCTTGAAATTTGGTATGTAGGAGCAACTAAAACTTGTACCATTAATCTCCAAATTTTCTTATATAAACCCAATTTTATTGAATTAAAAAATTGTTGCATATCTAGATGAAAACCTAGAATAAAAATGTTAGCATAATCTTCAAATTAATATTGATGAAGAGTAATACTATTAATTAATCAAAAATTTCAGCATTTCAATAAATTATTTTTGGTTGCTATAGTCCATTGTGTTGAAAGGAGTTGAGTGATTTGAATATCCATTGAAATAACATTATTGATAGCAAATGGGAGCATCATGCAAACCAAAATGTTTCAAAAATATTTGTTCATCTTCTAGAATTAGAAAACCTTTTTGATAGTGATGATATTTAGCTTCATAAATCCCTTAACCATTTTTCCAGTAAATAAATGTTAGTTATCAATTTGATTATTGGTTCAAGTAACTGTGGGAGCATGATTCTATTCTTTCTAATATGAGTACCATCTCCAATAATAATTGTTGTTGCTAATTTTCCAATTATGATGTTTGTAAGAGGATTTTTCTCACATTTTATCCACTATATGTCAAAGTCATAGCCTAAAAATTCAAAATACCATCAAGCAATTCTCCCTTGTGCTATATTTTTTTTGGGCTTCTTTTTTATTAAATTCCTCATGGCTCAAGGCTATCAATTCTTATCACAAAATTATTACGTTTAAGGAATATCTTAAATTTCTCAATCCATTTTCTAATTGCTATTGTTTTTTTTTTCATATATGTGGTATCTAGATTCAGTATCTGTGAAATTACTTGATTTGTAACCACAAATTTTTGTGTCCTTTTAGAAATTACTAAATCATAACTACAAACCAAGTATAATCAAAGGTATTTGTTTAATGGATCAATGGTATACCTATATTTGGTATTTAAGAGATGGAAGAGTTTTGCATTTTTCTTTAATTTTTTGAACTTCCTCTCTCACACTTTTATCCCATCCAGATATTTTATCTTTTAGATTACCCTATGTTCTTTTCTTGTCTTTTTCCAAATCTTCATAAAATGGTGAGATATAATTTAAACAACCCAAGAATCTTTGAATTTTCTTTTAATCAGTAAAAATTTCAAGAAACTCTTATATCCTTTGGAGCGCATGGGGTTTCAATTTAATTTTACCTTTATCCAAATGAAGGCCCAAGAAATCAATTTTAGATTTACCAATCTGCATCTTTTTGGTTGAAATACAAATTTTATTTTGAGTGATTATTGGATATAATTGTTCAAGTTGATTCAAATGGATTTAAATATCACCAAAAAAACAATGATATCATCTATGTAAATTGCACAATTTTTTTGAGATGTTGTAGAGCCTTGTCCATTCTTCTCTAAGAAATATGTTAGATTAGTACAAAGGCCAAATAGAACTACCTTCCATTCATATAGTCCTTGAGGGAATGCAATCTTATACTTATCTACTTCCTCCACCTTGATTTGCCAAAACCTAGATTTGTAATCAAATTTTGAAAATGCTTTTTTCTTAGCATCTCTTCTAACTAAATCAACACTAAATGGAATTAGATAATCGAATGGTAGAATAATTCCATTTAAAGGCTTATAATTAATGCAAAATATTTTCTTCCCCCTTTCTTTTTCTTCTCTTTTATTGACTAAGAATGCTTAGAATGAAAAGGGACTCTTGCTTTGTTTGATGAATCCTCCTGCCAATAATTCTTGAAGGTTCTCATCCATTTATTTAACCTCTGAAAGGCTTAATAAATATGATAGTTCATGTGGAATAATAGAAATTCATTATCTCCTAATATGAATCTCACATTATTTTTTATCTTTAGTCCAGAATTCTAATGGATTCATGGTACAAGAATTATTTTCAATTATTTCTCTTATTTCACAAAAATAATCTTTTTGATCTAGAACCTTTGTATGATGTTCTTGGATTTTTTATCCATTCTTTTCCTTTTTTCTTTTCTTGTTCATCCTCTAATCTGTGTGTGACTAATGTGAGATATGAATTCTCAATTATTCATCATTTTTATTTAAAGACGTCTATTTTTTTTAGGATTAAAGGTTAATATTTTGTAAGGAAAAAAAATCCTAGTAAAATGTCACTATCCATGTCATTAAATTTAGAAAAATCAGTGATGAACATTTTACCATTAATTTTGATGTGAACATCTTGTGCATATCTTCATATATCCAACTTTTCACCTATAATATAATTAGCCTTGGAAATTTTAGGTCTTTACTTCCAAAATTCATCTAGGATCACTTTATCTTTTTAGAACACCTTGCAGAACTTGAGTCAATGAAAGCACCATATTGTAGTGGTTTGTAACTTGGAAAAAATAATATAGTTCTGATATAAACACTATTATTTTCAAGATATACAACATATTCTCTTTTTTTTTGTACGTATGACTCTGTTTCTAATTCTATAGAAGACCCGGCTTTTGCTTTGAACAAAAAATCATGAATTTCCCCCACTAACTGATTTAAGGTTCTAATTTTCTTTCATTGATATTTGATCAATCTTGTCAATTTTTATCATATCTTATTGGATCAAGTTTCTTAAAAAGAGCATTCTCAGAATCATCAGTGTCTGAATCAGAAAGCTTTAAATGTTTTGTCTTACTAGAAGATGGTTTGGACTTTTTCTATGGTAGTATGGCACACCTAGCTTGTCTTCTTTCGTAATCTTTTAGTTCTTTTTGTAATCTTTAAATTTCTTCTGTGAGCTTTTTGATTCTTTGGAGATGAGCTCTTCCTTGTGCTCTCCTTTGTTCCCTTGTTTCTTCTTCTTTATATGAATCCTTATTTTTCTTAGCTTCTAATTTCTTTCGGATTTATTTTAAATTTTCTTTAAGGAGAGTTTCTATGTAATACTCTTCTTCATCAATGTTGGAATTTATAGAATAATATTTCTTACCCTTTTCTTTTGCCATATTGTAATGTTCTGGTTCAATTTCCATTAATTCATAATATTTCATTTTAGGTTTCTAATAGCCATAAGAAGCATAAACTATATCCCATTTAAAATTGAGATCTTTTTCTTGGAAAGTAGCATATACCTTTGTTCCTGGATTAAGATTTTGTGGGAAATCAATTGCATAATGAGTTCCTTTATATATTTAAAACACTTGACATGTTTTGGAACCTTTTGATCAGTTGATTTCTTGAGGTGGTAAAGTGGAGGATTGTATGCTTTCTTCTTTATTTTTTTGTTTGTCATTAATATTGATCTAAAGTTGTCTAGCAGACTAAAATTTATTGGCATATATAGATCAATCATAATCTCCCCAAAAATGAGTATTAGCAATAAAACCTTTATAAGCCTTAGATTTTTCTTTGAATCTACATTTTGTTCTACAACCACATTTTTCTTAAATTTTTTGAGATTAGCAAATCTTTTGAAGTCATAATTTGGAGGTTGAATGCAAAATTCTTTAAGATTACATGTAGAATTTTGTTCTTGAGTATTTGTATTCATAGCAACCAACAAAAACTATTTTTGCATCTTATAAGAAATTAAATTCTTCATACCAACAATTGTACACAGATGAACTATAGTTTCCTTTTTGTCAATTATATAATATTCTACCCAACTACCCAATTAATAAGGTATAAAATCAATATAATATATCTTAGTAGCATCATCATTTTGTAACCCTGTTGCAAATAGATATTTTTTAGAAACTAAATATTACTGATGCAAGAGACCTAGAATTTTAAGCTTCTGACTATACAAAATATTTATGGTTTCTCTTAATACATTTTTCCTAGTAGCACAAAATTGATAAAGAATTTAAAAACTTTAAATGAATAAAACCACTTATGGCTATGTCATTTTCCCATATCCAAATCTCTAAAAATTACATTAGTTTCATTAATCGCCGTTGAAGAACCATATTCTACAAGACCTTCCCACCAATCTCTAAGCTTTCTTGAATAAAAACCTAACTACATAATAGACCCTTTGAGAGTCATTCCATGATGTTCTAGAATTAAAGAATTTTTATAAAGTGTCATACAATGAAAAAATCACATCATATGGATCTATTAATTGGTCAATGTTTAGAACATATCCATTGGAAAAAATGGCCTCAGATGTTTTGAGTGTGCATTAGTACTAAGAGTTTCTTTCATTATCTCATCTTCTATTTTTGTTAAACCTTCCCATTCCTCTGGTCCTGAGATTTAATATCTAGATCTATATCTGATACTTCTGACATGATATCTAGATCTATTTCCAAAGTAGATTCATATTCTTCAAATTCTTCATGTTGAGGCATTTTTGCTACAATTCCTATTTCATTGAGCCAAAAAAATTCTATTATTACATTTGTATATTTTTTTCCTTTAGATACATTTTTCCTTGAAGATTGATTAGGAATTGAAGGTTTATCAACATCAAACAAAATTTTACTCATTTGTACAAATTTTTTTGAGGTTGTTCGTGCTCCATCTTTATTTTCTTTTTATCATCTTCAAAATTTTCATGCTCTACTTGTGTAACTTACATATTTTCAATATAAGATCTTACTTTATCTAGTTTTCTTGTCACTACATCTATAAGTGATTTGTTATCAGATAATTTAGATTGCATATTTTTTTCTAAATTATATTTTTTATCATGAACTTGATCAAGTATTGATTCTAGTCTTTTTGGATGTTCAACATATTATGCAGAGTTGCAATTATAGTTCTTGTTTCTCTATGAACACCTTATGTTTCTAAAAGTGTTGAGGAAGAAGTTTGTTCTATCCTCACCAATTTTTCATAAGAATTTTGAGATATAGACAAATTATTTGAGACATCTATTTCTAAACCATCAATATTATCGTCAACATAAATTAACCATTGAGATTTCTAATTACATTGATCTTTTGAATTCTTTTTCTTTTTTCCAATGTCAATATGTAATCTTAACTCATACCTTCCCCAAAGCCTTAAATATAGAATAATGACAGTGAAGGATTCAGGTGTAGGCCATTGACCTAGCTCATAACTAATTATTTCCTCCTTATTTGCTTGTAATTCTAACTAAAATTTAGTCATTCTTTCAAATTTAGCTCTAGGTAAATATTCTTTCATCATTGTAGCCTTTTCACTCATCTTTATAATTTTTATCCCTTTTCCTTTCTTATCTTCTTCTTCTTGCTTAGAGGTTACTAAAATTTTTAGGCTTACCTATTGAAAAATGAGATGTTTTCTTAGCTTAATACTCTGTAAAACTTTAATAAATTGTTGATCTAAATAATATTTTCCTTTGTTGCATATATTCTTTGTGGGTGATTATCTTGATTAATCCATTTTACTATTGTAGAATATAGACAGAAGTTGATCGAAGAACTAGACAGGATATTAGAAAGATTACACAAGATGTATCATGGAGAAACCCTTTCAGGAAAAAACTCCACCAAGAATTATTATATTATTCAATCTCTAAATTACAATAGCTCCAATTATTTCTTGAGAATGCTTCCTTTTCCTTAGCCAATATTTTTCACAACCTGTAATAACAATTATGAAAACTCTCTTCAACTTGAATGAGATATAGAGGCAATAAGCAACCTTGTAATCTCCAAAAGGTGACAATTACAATCCCAAGCCCAAGCCCTAGAAAAGGTATGCGATATTGCTCAAAGTTGAGTTCTTCTATGAAAACCAAAGCTTAGAACATGTGCTTCATCCATTTGGGAATCCCAAACTAAAGCTACAACTCATCCTTCACTTTGATGATAATTCCAAAGCTCCTCCTTAAGGGATGGTGCCCAAGAGAGGGTCCCTCTTAACTGAGCCTTCAGAAATATCATATCATGCAAGGGAGTTAATTACAAGAAGCCAAATTGGGCATCCAAGTTCGGTCCAATTTATTTCTTGTTAACTAAAAAATTACTCAACACCATTCATGCAAGAATGGTCATCTCTTGTTAACTAGAGGTAGTCCATGTTATCTATCATACAACTCAAGTTATTAGGCATGCATTCCAAGTTAACTGAAGTCAACTAGCATACAACTAAAACTAACTGAAGACAACTAAACCATAACTAAAGTGAACTGAACTAAATTGAACTAAACTAAACTAATCTAAACTAAACTAAACTGAACTAAACTGATCTGAACTGAACTGAACTTCATGAATGCAAACATCAAACCCTAACTCCTAGGATCTTTACATGCATTCATAAGTGTTATATGTTACTCTAAATAGTTAACTGAACTCAAGGTGAGTGGCACCTTACCATGTGGGTGCCCCATGTACCCCTATTATTTAGGAACTCACAATAGACACCCTCACATGCTCCTAACATTTAGAATCAATTACAAATTTCAATAATTTTGATTATTTCATCAAATATTTATCTCATCCTAATCTTAGTGTTGTTGAACACATTCCAAGAACTTAGAAGATACATGAAATAATTAATGTTTAGGATTTACAATTAAATGGCATCCTATTTCCAACATTATTCCACTTGACATTATACATTGAAATTATTCTAAACAAGGAATAATAATTTAAATCAAGTACAGGACTCAAGGCCAATGGCCTTCCTACACCATGAGAACTTATCTGTTGGAACTGGCTTTGTAAGATAATCTACAACATTAATCAAAGTGTCAACTTTTTCAATTAATACTTTCCCACTCTCAACCATTTCTCACACAAAGCGATACTTAGCATCTACATGTTAAGTACGAGCATGATACATAGGATTTTTAGCTAAACAAATAGCACTCTGACTATCACATTCAAGCCTAACTTGCTTGCAATTAAAACCAATACCTGACCCAAGTCTTTGTAACCAAAATTCCTCTTTAGAGGCATGTGTGGCAGCCATGTACTCTGCTTCTATGGTGGAAAAAGTAACCATGGGCTTCCTCTTACTCATCCAACTAATCGCAGCTCCAAACAAAGTCTACACATAACCACTAGTTGACCTTTGATTGTCCAGATCTCTTGCCCAATCTGAATCAACAAACCCCTATATGTCCAATGACCTATTCATAATATCAATATTATTAGAACCATGATAAAATAAATAGTAATTTGAAGTCCCTCGTAAATATCTAAACACCCTCTTAAAATATGCCCAATGTTCTTTACTAGGGTTAGACATAAACCTACTAAGAACTCCCACTACTTGTTCTATATCTAGTGTTGTATATACCATTGCATAAATTAAACTACCAATTGCACTAGTATATATAATTTTAGGCATTTCCTCAAAATCAAAATTAGATTTAAGACTCATATCTAAACTTAACTTCGTGCCAGCTGGTAAAGGAATATTAATTGGTTTATTTTCTTGCATCTTAAATCTTTTCAAAATAGTATCAACATAATTGCTCTTACTTAAGAAAAGCTTTTTGTTTCCTCTATCTCTATTGATCTCCATACCAAGGATATATTTTGTAGCCCCTAGATATTTCATCTCAAATGTGCTCGAGAGTTGTGCTTTCAATTCTCTGATCATTACCTTGTTTTTACCAATAAACAACATGTCATCAACATATAAGATAATAATTAAAAGTTGATCATCAATAACTTTTATGTAAACAAAATGATCTTCCCCACTCCTAGCATAACCAATTTTTAATATGAAAGCATGAAACTTTTGGTACCACATTCTAGGTGACTGTTCCAATCCATATAAAGATCTCTTTAACCTACAAACCAATTCTTCTTTTCCTTTTACAACAAAACCTTTAGGTTGCTTCATATAAATCTCCTCATCAAGATTCCCATGCAAAAAAATAGTTTTCACATCCATTTTCTCAATTTCAAAATCATAAGTAGCAACAATAGATAAAAGAATATAATAGAAGTTAATTTAGCAACAAGAGAGAAGATTTCATTAAAGTCAACTCCCTCTATCTAGGAGTAGCTCTTGGCTACTAATCTAGCCTTGTACCTATTGAGATTACCATCTACACCAATCTTCCTTTTAAAGATCCATTTACAACCAATAGCCTTTCTATCTTTGGGAAAAATCTCAAGATCCCATGTGTCACAAGTATCCAAGGATTCCATTTCCTCATGCATTGCTTGTGACCAAATCTTGTTCTCATTTGAGGACAAAGCTTCCCTATAAGAATTGGGTTCATCATTAATACTCATTAAAGAAAAAATACAACAAAAACTAGGTGGGCTATACATATCAATGAGATTATGTTGTCTTGTGGATCTCCTCAAAGGGGTTTCTACTTGTTCCTCGATATGCTCATCTTGAGAATCTATTTTAGAAGAACTCTCTGAACTCTCCTCTTCTAATCCATCTAATTATTCTTTAATATGTGCATCTTGTTGCTTCTTAGTATTTGTCTCAAAATGCACTGTTTGAGAAGTATCCTTCTCCTTTGGTTGTTCTCCTGAATAAGCTCTAAATTCCCTAAAAATAACATCTCTAGATAAAGAAACTTTTCTTGTTAGTGAATTCCAAAGCTTGTATCCTTTTACATGGGTATGTACAGGATCATCATGGAAAAAACAAGCCCTTAAGTGGCAAAAAATTTAGAAAAATCAGAGTTAGGAAACTTGACATTAAAATTTGAATAAGTTATCTATATTATTTCAAAAGTATGTAAGAATAGAATTTGTAGAAAATTGAATGTAGTTTCTAAAATACTAGGTTTATTTTAAAAAAAAATCTGTTTGGTGAAAGTTTGAAATTTCAATACAGTAGCACTTAAATTTTAGGGAAAAAATAAGAAGTAGGTGTTTGTCTAACCACCCTAACCACAATAAAATGATAATATTTTTTTATAAGATTTTAGATATAAGTGGAGGACTCATATCCTAATGTGATGCATACTTTTTTGTATTTTTTTTCCAACTAAATAATTAATTATGAATTTTTTATTACAACTTTTAAAAAATATAAAAAACTTGTATGTCTGACCACCTTAACTTGGTCAAAACATCATGAAATTCAATTTTTATTCTTTTTAATCCTATAGTATGCGAAGCATAGAATGTGACACATATTTTGGATTCAAAAAGTGTGATACCATTTGAAAACTATAGATGCTTTTCAATCATCGTATCAATTAGGACTTTAATCGTAATTCAAATAGAAAATGAATAATAATTATTTATTAAATTAAAAGTAAAGCATAATTTATATTGGTGGAAAGCTAAGAATATCCTTAAAAATACCTTTTTATTTCATCAATTTTGGGTAAAAAAAAGTCACCAGCCACATACCCATCATATCGCCACTTTTTTGCCCATCATGATCCTACAAATACCCACATTTTCACCATAACCTATGAATATGCATTTTTGTGCATTAGGATCCAATTTAGATTTCTTTTCTTGAGGTATGTGAAAATAATCCTTATACCAAAGATCCTTAAATGTGCAACACTAGGTTTCTTACCTAACCACATCTCATAAGGAGTTTTATCTTCAATAGATGAACTAGGGGATCGATTGATTAAATAACAAGTACATGTTGCTTCAACCCATAGGGACCATTCAAGCTTAGCACTAGTTAACATACTCCTAGCTCTTTCCATTAAGGTTCAGTTCATCCTTTCTGCTACTCCATTTTGTTGAGGTGTATATGGAGTAGTTTTCTATCTCACTATTCCTGCATGCTTATAGTAATCATCAAATTCCCTAGAACAATACTCACCACCATATCTTATCTCAACACTTTTATCTTATGATCTAATTATTTCTCAACCAAAGCTTTAAATTCCTTAAACTTATTAAACACATCAGATTTGTTTTGCATAAAATATATCCAAGTGTATATTGAGACGTCATCAATAAATGTGACATAGTATCTAGATTTTCCAATAGAGTCAATATCCACAGGGCCCATTACATCTAAGTGAGTAATCTCTAATAATATTTTAGCTCTATTTGTACCACTAGGAAATTTAGATATAGATTGCTTTCCAAACACACAATGCTCACAAAAGTCATTTTTTCCAATATTATAATTAGGAATACCATCAACCAAATTTTTATTAAGAATGGTCCTAACACCTTTTTCACCTGTATGGCCCAATCTATGGTGCCATAGCATACATGTATTTTCAGCTTTAGTTACATTTGATAAAATATTTACATTGGAGGTATTCAACTTTAAAAAAGTCCCAATTTGAGATCCTTTAGCAACCACCATATTCCCTTTCACCAATCTCAACCATCTTTGTCAAATGTCACATGCATTACATAATCATTGAACTTAGAGATAGAAAGTAGATTTCTTGCAAGTCCTAGAATATGTAAAAAGTCATTAAGGGTCTTAACATTACCATCACTGAAACACAATTTTACCTCTCCTTTGCCAACAACCTTTGTTGTGTTATTGTCTCCAAAGAAGACATCTCCCCCATCATATGTTGTATACTTAGAGAACCACTCCTTTCTAGGAGTCATGATAGGAGCAACCTGAATCAATAAGCCAATAGTTATGAACAATAGTATTAGAAGAAATGACTAATGCATCATTACTATAATTGGATTTTTCTATAGAAGAATCAATACTCTTTTTATTTCTCTTACAATAATTTGTAATATGTCCAGGTTTTCCATAATTGCATCACTTTACCTTACTCTTACCAGGGGTTTTTGACCGTCCTTTTGACTTACCCTTTCCTTTCTTTTCTGCCTTAGATTCCTTCTCTTTAGGCCTACCTCTTACAAACAAGGCATCTTGGGAGCTAGTTTTAGATGTCCTCCTCATCTCTTCTTATAGGAGAGTAGGAATGATGTTGTCCATCTTTGGATCTACATAATTACCACTAATTTCAATGATTATATTTTCCCAAGAATTTGGTAAAGAGAAAAGCAATAAAATGCATTTATCCTCATCCTCTAGCTTTACATCTACAAATGCTAACTAAATGAGAATTAAATTGAAATCATTTAAATAATGTGCTACTGAATCACCATCTTTCATTTTCAATGAATATAACTACCTTTTCAAATACAACTTATTTGTTAGACTCTTTGTTTGATAAATATCTCCAATTCTTTTCCATAATTTATATGCACTGGTTTCCACTGAAACATTTAAAAGAACATCAACAAGACACAATATAATTGGTCCTCTTTCCTTTTTATCTAACTTAGCCCAATCTTCATCTAAAATGGTTGTAGGTGTCTTTATCTCATTATTAACAACTAACCGCTGTTCTTTTTCTTCAAGAAGATATTCCATTTTTAATTTCCACATTTCATAGTTAGAACCATTGAAACTTTTAATATCTAACCTTGAATTCATTGTAACAAAAACTTAATTCCAAAATTAGAAAATTAATAAAATAATAAAAGCTCCCACTAAGCCAATAAATCCTTCAAAATTTAAGAGAAAGGTGTGCCAATACTCTACCCAACCTCAGCTCTGATACCAAATGTTGAAAAATGAGATGTTTTCTTAGCTTAATACTTTGTAAAACTTTAATATTGCTAATCTAAATAAGCTTTTCCTTAGTTACATATATTATTTGTGGGTGATTATGTTGATTAATCCATTTTATTGTTGTAGAATGTAGACATGAGTTGATAGAAGAACTATACAAGATATTAGAAAGATTACACAAGGTGTATCATGGAGAAACCCTTTATGGAAAAAATTACACCAAGAATTATTCTATTATTTAATCTTTGAAATACAATAGCTCCATTTCTTGCTTGAGAATGATTCTTTTGTCTTTACCAATCTTCTTCACACCTGCAATAACAATTATGAAAACTCTCTTCAACTTGAATGAGATTTAGAGGCAATAAGCAACCTTGTAATCTCCAAAAGGTGACAATTATAATGCCCAAGCCCAAGCCCTAGAAAAGGTATGCCATGCTGCTTCAAGTTGAGTTCTTCTATGAAAACGAAAGCTTAGAACATGTGCTTCATCCATTTGGGCATCCCAAACTGAAGCTACAAATCATCCTTCATTTCGGTGATAATTCCAAAGCTCCTCCTCAAAAATGGCACCCAAGAGAGGGTCCCTCTTAACTGAGCCTTCAAAACTGTCTTATCATGCAAAGGAGTTAATTACAAGAAGCCAACTTGGGTGCCCAAGTTCGGTCCAAGTCATTTCTTGTTAACTGAAACATTACTCAACACCATTCATGCAAGAATGGTCATCTCTTGTTAACTAGAGGTAGTCCCTGTTATCTGTCATACAACTCAAGTTATTAGGCATGCATTCCAAGTTAACTAAAGTCAACTAGCATATAACTAAAATTAACTGAAGAAAATTGAACCATAATTGAACTAAACTAAACTAAACTAAACTGAATTTAACTAAACTAAACTGATTCTGAACTGAATTGAACTAAAGTGATCTTAACTAAATTGAACTAAACTTCATGCATTCAAACATCAAACCCTAACTCCTAGTATCTTTACATGCATTCATAAGTGGTATCTATTACTCCAAATAGTTAATTGAACTCAAGGTGAGTGTCACCTTACCATGTAGGTTCCCCATGTGCCCCTATTATCTAGGAAATCACAATGGATGCCCTCACATGATCCTAACATTTATAATTAATTATAAATCTTAATACTCATGATTATTTCATCAAATATTTATCTCATGCTAATCTTAGTGTTGTTGAAAACATTCCAAGAACTTAGGAGATACATCAAATAATTAATGTTTAGGATTTGCAATTAAATGGAATCATATTTCCAACATTACCTATCTAGCTATTGAATCCATCAATTGTGGATTACTGCTCAAATCTAAAAGAGTATCAATAAAAGATCTAGAAGGGAGCATATTTATGGATGAATGTGACCTTGGTAACAAATGAGAAGAAGAGGAAGCTAAATCTTCTTGAGGACTAGAATAAAAATACTTTGAGTTATAATGAAGATATGGTTTATTATTTGAGTAGGTGATAAGTTTGGAATAATTTTGGTTGACTTGTCTCATTGATCTTATTGTAATTTCAAGGTAGACCTAGGAGTTGTTCTAATATAGTTTTATCAGAACTAGTCAACATATCAACAACAAAAAATCTTCTCCTTTGTATTCTAGGAATATTTGATAAAATAGAGTGAGTAGGTACATCAAGATCTCTTAATCTTGGTTCATTATTATTTATCAATTTCTCAATAATAGGGAATTCTATATTAAATAATTTATGGTCAATATTTCTACCAAAATATAATAGGTTTGAATTTTCTTATGGATAGGAGACTCTAGCTAAAAACTTGGTAGGTGGAAAGACCGTGTTTAAAAATTTGTATATGCATCAACCACCTATTGTGAAATAAAGTGAACCAAGTTGAAGATCAACTCCTTTAATTTAAAAAAAATAAAAAAATGTAGAGTTTATGAGTTTATCTTCTAAAGAGATAGTAAAATTTGGATGAACTAAGCAATGACCATAACCATGTTCAGGGTCAACAACTCCTTTGAACTAATATATAACAACTTTATCCCATATTTGACATTGGGTATCAATTAGTTTTGCAAAATACTCATCTCCTATATCATAGTTGGATTTTGGGTAGACTCAAATCTATATATGAAAAATGAACATAAAATATCCTTTTTCTCTCCATCTAAGGACATCTTAGGGGATGAAAAATGGGAGATATCTACTAGTCTTATACCTAGGTCTTGGAATTGTAGATTTAATTCAGTTTGACATACAAAGGTCATCATCCTAGCTTTTATCTCTTTCTCAATCTATGCTAACTTCATTATCCTCAATGATTATATGTATAGAAAAAGTACTAGAGTAGCTTGCATTCATATTTCTATGGATAGAAATTTCTAAAAATATAGAGTAAGAGTTCTTACTTGGAATTTGACTCTTGTTTTTCTGCTACTTAAAATCGATTTACTTTTTCCCTCCAAGTACCTTCCTGGTTGAATAGGGTCTTACTATTGTGACTCCACCTATATTACAAAAGCTTACCCTCAACCTATCAAAAACCTCTCATTACATATTATAAAAATAGAAAAATATGGATTATTCATGGCTTTAATAACAATTAACTTAATATATATATCATTGCAATAGAACTTTATTTACAACATAGAATTTCTTCATATATTATGTGTTTATCTTCTAAAGAGATAGTAAAATTTGGATGAACTTAGCAACAACCATCACCACATTCAGGGTCAAGGACTCCTTTGAACTAAGCTTTAACATCTTGATCCCATATTTGACATTGGGTATCAATTAGTGTTGCAAAATTCTCAACTCCTATATCATAGTTGAATTTTGGGTGGACAATCAAATCTATATATTAAAAATAAACATAGAAATATCCTTTCTCTCTCCATCTGAGGACATCTTTGGGGATGAAAAATGGGAGTTAGACTATTCTTATACGTAGGCCTTGGACTTGTAGATTTAATTCAGTTTGACATACAGAGGTCATCATCCTAGCTTTTATCCCTTTCTCAAGGTATAAATATGAGATACTTGTAGTGTAGGAAAATGTATCCCTTTACATTTTCACACTTATTCGATCCCTTGTGAACTAAATGGACTTAATTGAGCCTTATTTAGGGTGTTTTCAAGTGTTTTCTTACACTTTTACTCTAATATAAGGTTTAATTAATTAATTGGGCTTCTTTATGCTTTAATTAGCCTTATTTTTGTTAGAATTGACTATGGCTACCAAGATCTTGAGACCAAATGGAAAGCACAAGAAGAGAGAAAAGAATATGACAAGCATAAACTATATTATTATCAATATGATTCAATGATATGAGATGATTGTGTATAATGAGAGACCCCTTGGTTATATAGCCAAGGTGAGATGCAAGATGTCATAGAATTATGACAAGTGTCTTAATCATATGACATGAAACAACTAAGCACACTTACCTAGGTTCACATGCAGTAGTTGTCAAAAGATAAGATAAAAAATAATGACAACTAACACCTTCTAGAAAGATTCCTTCCTAGGACCTAAGTAAACTTAACATGTGTAAATAAGTCCCCTAGTAATGAATGAACTAGGTACAATACTTTATTTACACCAACATCCCCCCTTAAGTGCAACTAAGGGAGTAGCAGATTATTATACAAATGACACAAAGATGCAAAGATGGGTCCTAGATATGAGGCCATGTTAGGTACCCATGTACATATGCAATGAAATCTCTCACAAATGGAGAAAAGGAGATAACCCTATTGAACAAAAATCCTCCCCAAAAGAGAGATGAAATAAAAAAAAACTGAAATATTCTCAATGATGAATGAGAAGGTAAAAACCCCATCCCCATAAGAGAGAAGTAGAAGAGAGACATGGAAATCCCCCTTCAATGTTGAGTCTCCTGCAATGATGATAGAATCTTGACATTGAATGCTAAAGATGATCTAATCTCATCGAGCAACGTTCCTCCCCTTAGGAAGAAATAAAGCCATGGATTTATGTAGGATGTCAGGATGATATATGATGTATGATATCTCTAAAGCATGCTCAAGTGTCTCCATGTTGATGCTGAAAGCTGATACACTCCAAATAGGCATTCTAGGCCACACTTCAGAAGAGGACAATCCAACATCTAGTAGAGATGAATGTAGAACATGATCCAAAGATGATGATATCCCCTCTAACAATAATTAAGCCTCCTTAAATTTTTGTCCGAAAGTATCCACACTCACGCTAAACTGCAAAGAATGATCATGTAGAGATTGAACAAGAGCGTCAAAGTGTTCCCTCACAACAACTAAAGAAGTGACATCTTCATCAAAGAGAAGATGAATGCTATCAATAGTGTCATCCAAATCCACAATATGAGACTCCACAAAAAACTCTAAAATACCTGTCAAGAAGCCATCCAAAGTAGCCATATTTGGATAATGATGTATGTCCTGATGCATTGAATCACAAGGAACCCAAACTATGGAATCACAAGCATCATCAATTGCAACAATAGATGGCAGAGATAGAATGCATGGCTCAAGAACTGGATTTGATGTGAGAACTCCCAAGTTCAAGAAGAAAAATGTTTCTTTGGAATCATGGTTCATATCAATAGTTGAAGGAGAAATGTCACCATCAGAAGAAAAATTTGCAAAGGTATACAACCGAGATGAATGATCAACCACTATATTAGAAATGATCTCTCTGCTATCCAAGTCTCGAATGATAACTAAATTAGGTGTGAACTCCATAGTTATCCCATCTCCACCATGTGTAATATGATATATGGAAATAAGATTGATCATCAAATGAGGAACATACAAAAAATCCTAGAAAGTGTTGTCCCCAAAACTAATAGATCCCTTTCCAATTACACTCATGTATGCATTGTTTCCCATCAAGATAGGAGACATAGTACAATGCTAAAATGAAGAGAAAATTGACTGCAAAGATGCCATATGATGAGATGCTCCTAAATTTAGAAGTCATCTCCCTGATCCTAGACCTAAAAAAGAACAAAGAGCTTGACCTTTATATCCTAATGTAGATGCTTGACCTTTGTCCTTTTGAGACTACTTTGAATTAGGAGAAGTAGATTCAGACATTTTAGAAGGAAAATCAATGTGATTCCTTTTTAGAAGATTTTTCAACTCATCAATATCCTTCGTATAACAATAATGTTCTTCATGTCCATACTTCTTGCAATATGGACAAAAAGGCCTCTCCTTCTTAGATGATTCTCTTTTCGAGGATTCTAATTCTTTATATGGCTTGTTCTTTTTATTCTTTTTCTTCTTGTCAAGATTCCCTGATTCTTTTTGTCCCTTAGACTCATTTTCCAACAATACTTGTGACTTGGAAGACTTGATTAGACTCATGTTCATTAACTTAGCTTCCTCTTGGATTAGGAGATTTGCAAAGTCATCAAACTTAAGATAAACATATGATGCTCCCATAGAGAGTTAATGGGTATGAAAGCTAGAAACAAACACTAAATACTTAGGACCAAGCTTCAATAACACATTCATAATCAACTATAAATCCTCTTTTTCAATACTGCATTCTTTCAATTGTGTTCGTAGTTGCTTGATTTTAGAGATGTAGTCTTGGATGTGGTAAAAAGTTTTAGGATCAAGATTCATCAAATCATTTTCAATCTAATATCCTCTAATGTTATCTGTTTTACCATATAATTTTTCAAAAGTCTCCCAAGCGTCTTTAGGTGTATTACATGATTCAATATCAAATTGCAAATTAAATGAGACTAATGAACATATGCATCGAAGTGTTTTTTCATGATCAATCTCCCACCTTTCCAATTCTTTAGCATCAGTAGGTTTTTTAGTGGTTTCCTTTAGATAACCTATTAGACCTTTCCCCATGAGATAGTTCCATATTTATTTTCTCCATGTATCATAATTATATGGAGTTAGGAGTTCAATTTGAGATTTCCCCATTGCAATAACACAAACCAAGTAAAAGAATGCAATCAACCACTACAAGATTACCCCCCCCCCAAAAAAAATAATAATAATAAAATAATCAATCAAGGAAACCCCCAAGCAATATCTAATTTGGCACTTTATATTTAGTGCATTTACAATTGCCACTTGCCAAAAACAATGAAGTGGTCTTTGATCTTGGTACATGCAAATGCCAAATTTGACCACAAAATCAAGTACAATTTTTGGTAAAAAATGAGATCAATATAATCATACCACTAAGAAGTACATGAAAGATCATGCACTTTCAAAAAAAATTGCACCCAAAAATGTTACCGTAGAAGCAAGATATGAGCTCCCAAAGTTCTCAAAATGAGGACAAAGTAGCAACACCTGTGAGAATCATCAATTTTTGGAAAAAATAGAAATGAAAACCAAATTTTGATTGCACCATTGTGTGGAGTACAAAAAATTAGCCCAAATTAAAAAAAATTCTTGAAAAAAGGAGTCAAAATGACCGAAATATGGCCTTCTGAAGTCGGACTACAAAACTAAAACTGCAATTGGAGAAGGGGGAAATTTTATTTTGAAAACAGCTAATGTCAGCAATCCATGAGCTTAAAATTGATGTTTCAGTGGCCGTCACTAGTCAACCCAATCCACCACCAAAATATTCTCCTTTTGACGGAATATACTGTCGCTCACACCAAGGAATCTCGTAGAATCTAAGGACAATCTTCAATTTTTGGTGGATGACTTTGACCGCCAATTATAAAGAATGTTCTTGATTTTCTCTAACCACTAGTGGTGCTTTTGAGCAGTGAATAGAGCTATAAAATACTGCTTGATTTTTGAAGAAGACACCACCATTATTCTTAAAGCTTGTCAGTGATTGACTGGCCGACAAGGTGGGTCCACTAGTACAAATGTGTGGCCTTGTGAAGTTCCACCACATGTCAATTGTCTGAGGGGCTCAGCTAGACAAGCAATACTATGGTACTCTTTTATAGAGTACATCTACAGTATGCAAAAAATAAATTTTCTTCTTTTTGTTTCTTTTATTTTTCAAATAAGAACTTTACAATAAAAATTTATAGGTTTAAATCGTCATTTTTCTAAAAAAAATCAAAAAAATTTCAACGATTTAAATAATATTATTTTCTTCAAATCGTACCATCGCTATAATTATAATTACTTGGGGGTCATACGACTCCTTGGGAATTTTTTTTCCTTCACTAGATAAATTGCTCGGATTTAGAGGAATTGGTAGTTGATCTTAGGGTTTTGGCCCTTGTGGACATGATGGCAGGGTTGGATTTGACCCAAAATGCTCCAAAAATGTAGCTATCTATTGTATCTGGTAACCACTCTTCAACTTCAAACCCTCATAGATTTAGCCTCGTATGTCTAATTTGGATGAAACAAAAGGAAAAATCAACTTTCTCAAACCTTTTGGACACAATGGTGAGCTCAATTTTGCACCAACAAGCTTTGATATGAACCTACAATAAAGAGTCAAAAATGGAACACCACCAAATCCAACATCTCTCTTTAGAAAAAGACTCTCCAATGGCACCCAACTCGCTTTGATACCATGCTAGAACTAAGATATAGCTCAAATACCATGTTAGAATTGGCTATGGGTACCAAGATCTTGAGACCAAATGGAAAGCACAAGAAGAGAGAAAAGAATATGACAAGAATACACTGTAGTTTTATCAATATGATTCAATGATATGAGATGATTGTGTACAATGAGAGACCCCTTGGTTATATCACGAAGGTGAGATGCAAGATTTCATAGGATCAGGATAAGTTTCTTAAACATATGACATGAGAGAACTAAGCACACTTACCTAGGTTCACATGTAGTAGTTGTCAAAGATAAGATAACAACTAACGACAACTAACACCTTCTAGAAAGATTCCTTCATAGGACCTAAGTAAACTTAACATGTGTAAATAAGTCCCCTAGTATTGAATGAACTAGGTACAAGACTTTATTTACACCAATAATTTTGCATCCACAAGCCTTGATTAATGCATATTTCTAAGGATAATCTTGACATATATCAAGTGACGAATAAAAAATTAATGCATCTTGATTGTATGGCCTATATTTAGTGATTTAGGAATCATAAAGCACCTTGGGCATATGGGTCGCACCTAAGTTTCGAGGCCTCAATCTGGATTTCACATAAAACTAAGCATTTATTGAAAAATATGTCACAAGCTTGACCTAATGGGACTTATACACCCTGACTGGTGTATGATTCCTACTTAGCTTAAACCTAATTTGAACTCAAATTCTTGGTGGGATTTTATTCTCCTAGGTCTAATGTTGGCTTGCAGTGTTGTAATTTTGGGAAATCTAGCATAAACAACTATAAATACAAGGTTATTTCACATATTTTTCACGTAACAACTTTAATGAGCACATGTGATCAAAGAATCTAAGAATTATAGCATTTCAAGAGCCTTCAAGAGAGTTCAAGAGTGATAATCAAGCATTTTGGAGCATTATTCAAGTATCAAGCATCAAGTTGAAGTCATCATGCATCAATTTTATTTTTGAGCTAACATTCATGTTGTAGGTATCTTATGATTCAAGCAAGCATTCAAGTCAATATCCATATCATTCAAGCAATATTCAATATCCAAATTTATGCTAGCCATTTCATACATGTTTGTAGAATCTTGTTTAAGGGTTTGGTGAGTTGCAATATTGCATAATTGTTCATTCATCATTCCTCCTTTCTACTTCATTTCATTTCAAGGTTTGATTACAAAAATGGGGTTTGACCAAGGCAAACCCCTATCCCCTAACAAAACAACATTTTTTTCATATGTTTGATGTGTGATTGTAGATTTAGGTGATTTAGGTTGAAGATCCATTAAAGAGCAAGTTTGGAGAAAGTTTCCAAGTTGTCAAAGTTATCATCTACATTGCAAGATTGTGGAAAGTCACATACAAGTTTTGTTTTAGTGATTCAGACTTCGAGATTTGGTAGGAAAGAAGTTACAAGAAGCCATAAGAGGGTATCAAATTTTTAGAGCAACCCTGATACTAGGAATAAATCACCACTTGTGGCCTATGAGTCTCAGTATACACATTTTTTAGATATTTTCTATAGATCCTAATTCAATAGTTCCAGAATCTAGTTTGTGTCAAAAACCCTGATCTAGGACTAAATTGCCCCTACTGGTGTATGAGTCCCAATGACCATAAAAATTGAAATTTCCAACATTTCAAGACTTAATTTAAGTCTCTTCAGTTTCTAGGTGTACCTCTATCCTTTCTCAATCTTTTATTTTGCATTTCAGTTTCATAATTTAGGTCATATAGTTAAGTTTTGCATATCATTCGGTTTTGCATGTTACTAGTCTTTCTAAGCCCTAGCTTAGTGGTGAACCCCTCTTTAGTTTTTAATCACATCCTAGGACAACCTTTAGCAAATATCTTTCCTTTATTACATCCCTAAATATAGATCTTTAGGATTTCCTTAAGTGAAACTATGTGAAATAGGAGGTTCCTAAAGCCTTAGTTCCATCTCCCAAAATTTGGAACCCTATTTATTAGCCTTCATTTTTGTCAACCTATCCTTTAGAATTCCTTTATTTCTAATTTGGACTGCATAAGAGTCCTAGATATAGCTTGCATTAAATTTGCATTAGGTGTTGCATTAGTTAATTTGCATCTATGGTTTCTAAATCTTGCATTAGTGAAAGTGCATATAGGTTGCTTTTTTGCATCTTGCATCATTGAATTTCATTTGAAAACTATAATTTCACTTATTCTAGACATCACTCAACTTAGAAAATCTAGCATTCACTTAGAATTTTTTGACATTTGTGCAAAAACCCTAATCTAGGACTTATACGCCCTTCTATGAAATTTAGTCCCAGTATAGGTGGTTTTTTCTAACTTATAGGTATTCTATGTTGACTTTTTATCAGCATCTAAACCCATGAAAAACCCTAATTGGGACTCATATGCCCCTCTGGGTGATTTAGTCTTGTTTCAAATTTTAAACTTCATTTTACAACATTAAATTCTTTATTTCTGTGTTTTAGTTTATTGTTGTTACATTTTTGTTTTAGTTTGTATAATTTTTATTTCATCCATTTGATTTTTCTTAGTTTAATTTCACTTGAAATTTAATTAGAGCATAGCATTTATCTTGTGTTCCTTGCATTTATCTTGCATTCATAGGTTACCCCTTGCATGAGCTTCACAACTTGGTGTCCTATTGCTAATACTATAGTGAGATGAAGTTCAAGACTCATGTCATCCCGCGATAAAAAAAATCATCATGGATAGTGGATTATCTAGCTCTTTCACTACTAGTGTTGACACTGGCTCACTAGGTATGGACCATACCCTTAACAACTCTTTGCCTTCAAGTAGTGTGACAAGTGCTAAAACAATGGTTGCTATTATTCCACAAGAAAACATAATCCAAATCCATGAAGACTTAGCAAACCTACAAAATAAAATAAGTACTAAAAAAATTCAACCACCACTATCCCTACTATAGATAACATACATTTCATGATTGAAAGTGAAGATGCAGTTGACCTTGTGCATAACATAGTTCATATTTTTGGAAAAAATATGACCTCAACCACTAGTTGTGGTTTACCTTTGAACAATGTCCAAACCAAAGGAGGAATTAAAATTTCTCCTCCCACAACCATTTCCTCTATTCATACCTGTACCAACCCTCATGTTATGACAATGATGTAACCTACTAGAAATGTCATTCCTACCTTGGATATTTCCACTAGCATTCCTAGTACCTTTGTGGCATCACATGACATATCTCCTACCACTTTATCTCCCATAAGAATTTTGTTCACTACTACCTTGAACACACATACACCTCCACCATATTCACCTCCATCTCAAAATACAACCAATGAAACCATCATAAATAAAATTTTGTAAACTATTTCATCCCTTCAAAAGAAAGTTTCAACTATAGACGAAATTAAAAAAGGCCAACCTACAAACTATGTCAAAAGCAATCCCTTATCGTTAGAGATATTGAGAATTTTGATACACAAGGTCTAGAAATTCCTAGGTACAATAAATATGGAGGGAAAGGATATCCTTCTAACTATGTTTCCTATTGACGACAATTTTTCTCCCAACAAATAGGGAAAATAAAATCTTCATAGTCAAGATTGCAAAGAGCCTATCCTTCTTGAAAGATATGGAACAAAGACAACCTAAAGGAAGATTTTTCTTTAATAAGAAAAGATTGGATTTAGTTCAATCCCAAGTCTCTGATAACTTGGTCATGATTGCACTAGCGTCACTCTCAGGTTTTGATGTGATATTGTTGTTAATCTCAAATGGACTACTGTTTTGGATTAAATATTTTAGGCAATGAATTTTCAATTGGATCATCAAGACAAGTATCATGAAATCAAAATTTTTTCAATAATATTCCATGAACATCACAAATTCTTTTCTATCACTTAAGTAGATTTAGCATTAAGCATTTAGCAATTTCATAGAAAATGAAATATTTTCAATAAGATTCCATCCATTCATTTAAATTTTGGAACATTTTCAAGAATTTAAACATCTACTCTAAAATAAAGCATAAAAAATACTGAAAATTAAAATTTCTCCCAGTTATTCTCCAAGCATGCCCCAAAGAATCAATTAAAACAAATCAAACCGCTTTATACTTCACCAGATTGATTCACAGCTACATATAAAATAGTGTAATGTTTTAAAGAGAAGGGTTTCATTTATGGACAGTGAATAGGTTTTGTATGCACTCTTAAATGTTTGAGCATATAGTCCTGTTCGACTGAACTAACAAAACCAGCTACAAAAGATTCATGAGATGGGTAGCTATCTAATAGGCTCTAATATTAATCAATGTCTCTATGCATACAAATTTTTATGCCAGAATGATTTAGAAAATGGGAAAAAAGAACAAAACTTGATAATGTCTTATGCTCTTCTGACATCCACAAATCCTAAACTTAAAATAAAAAAGGGGATCCTCTAGCCTTTTAGAGAACACAAGGATCAAATAGGATAAGAAAAATACATGAGAGAAAATCCAAGGGACCAATCACATCAAGGCACATGGAATGTAGTGACCAATAGGAGAATTGCAATTGAAGTCAATGGAAGTCAACTCCAATTACACGTTGAAGCCCTTCGGGTGTTAATCTTTAATCATTAGGGTTCTTTCTTTGAACCAAAAAAATCCTCGCAAACAAAATATAGAAACTTTCCACAAAATTAGAGTGATCAGGTGGAAGTATTATTCCTACATTTTAGGTTCCTCCTTGATTTGAACATTCCAGGAATGAGTCACTCGCAAAATAAGCACACTTCTCTGCTACATGCTTGAACTCCCACATCCCGAGATTCTAGTATTTGACACACCTTTGCAATGAAGTATATTCTAGCATGAGCTTTTAAAGTGCATCATTGAACTTGGTAACATCATCAAATTTTTTCACAAATACAACTTTCCTGACCCTCCATACCCGAACTTTGTATCACAATCTATATCTCCTTCAATCACAAATTCCACACATTAAATCCTTTTTAAAGAAAGAAAACATTTATAACATCTCATGTAAATAAAACCATTATTAAAATGTTAGTAAAAAATCTCTTAAATAATAGGCTTTCTAGAATATCATAAATCCTCACATATATATCGGATGACTGGAATCATTAAATAATCTCAAAATTTTAAAAATTTCATTTCACATTGCAACCCGATACCTGGTACACGGTATTCAACTTTACCCACGAATTTTCCCAGACTTTGGTTATACTAGACTTCTATCATACTAGACTCTATTTTACTACAATACAAATATCAGACTGAAGCATTCCATTCAAACTCATATTACCTTTCATGTTTTCAAATGTTTTCGGTTCCTAATACCCAGTACCCATAGCACTTACATTACAAAGTACTTTTATTAAAGATTTTCTCTTTTCTTTTCACTTCTGATGATCCTTCAATTTGCTAGCTCCTTCCATAGGATTTATTTATTTTACTTGGGTCCCCAAGTCTTTCAATCTTGGGGCATGTTGTGAGACCACATAACAACTTACAACTAATAAAACCAAATTTAAACCAAATTTGAAATTACATCACCAGTCGTAAATTAAAATTTATACATAATTTAAAAAAATATTTTTTACATCTACCTAGATTCTGAAATAAAAAGTAAAACTCTACTGGAAACATCTGTGTGTGCTTTGATTAATTCTAGTTTTCAAAACTCAGTGAAAAAATCAATTCATTAGCATTGAACTACATAATATAGTAATCCTCCAAAGCCAACCAGGGATAGAGCCTTGCTGTCAATCAAGCATCCTTAGCTCTGATAAGGTTGCCTCTGTAATTCCCCCCAAACATAGCTCTACTCCCAGTCAAGCATCTATAGCCCTAGTAGAGCTATTTGGATAGCCTAAAGAGTTGATTTTTTTATTTTTTTTTAGATATAGCAATGATTGCTCATTTTTCTCTTTTGATATTTCAATGATAGCTCTTTTATCAACTTGCAAGCAATGAATCCCTTCTATTAGGTTGGGAATTACAGTGGTAGCGAAGGTTACTTTTTAATTTTTCATTCAATGCAAATCCCTTCATCAATTCACTACTTCCCAAAAAATTATTTAATAATTTCCTGCAAGTGTGTGTTTCTAGCTAAATTTCACTACTTTATGCCAAATTCTAGCTAACTATAACTCACTATATGTTAGAAAATATGCATAAATTAAAATTTAGCAACCAACAATTTAATCACCAAATTTAAATATAAATTTAGAAACATTAGTTACCACCCTTCCAATTAATTTTTATGGCAACTACTAAAATTTCTACTAGCAATTCTGATTTGATGTTATTGCACTTCATTAATGGATCAAAAATGTCATGATTACCTTGAAACATGATCACATTATTCTGCATTAAATTTGCATGCCTTATTTCACACTTATTATTCTCTCAAATTACTTAGGTGATGGCATGTACTGCCCTTCCAGCTGCATTTTCCTTTATATTATGCACACATAAGCAGCTCCATAATTAATACAGCTCTTAAAAATATGAAATAACCACTATTAACTTCAAAATATTCAACTTTATTGATTCACAATCTTCGTACTACTCAAATTTGAAACAATTTATCACAAACAATGTGAAAAGAATTAATTTGATTTAACCTTCCACTTTGAAGATAATTATCTAGCTACCACCTTCCTTACGATTTGAAAAAAAGATCACTAAAGGAAACTATATACCACAACTTTCTTATGACTATAAATTTTGCATTCCTTCTCAAATTCTTCACCCTTTTCTTTCTAGCTTTCTTGTTTTACTTCTATAATTTTTCTCTTTGTATTTGCATTTGCTTCTTGGCCATGGATACTCCGATTTGATTAAGTTTTTCTCACTACCAAAATTTTTTCTTAGGGAGCATCACACCGCAAAGGCTTGAAAAGGTTTTCTTCATTAGGACTTCTAGTTTCATTGTACCAAATTTGTGCTTAGTCCTTGGGGAAATGTATGTTGAATCTAGCTACTACTTTCACTTCTATTCTGATGTGGCTTCTCATTTTATACCATCACTTTTGGATATTGGGCTACCTGTTGAAGATGTTCGCTTGGCTGCCAATTTGATAGTGAAGCCTAAGTATCTGTAGAATCAGGATACTATTTTATCTATTGCACACCCGACCATTAGGATTCCCTCCATGGATGATATTCCTCGGTTCCTAGAACACAGGGAAGTCGTTCCACTATGGCCTTTCCTTACTGATCTCCATATTCATGACTTTTAAATTCACTGGGAGCTCACCTATATAGGGTATTTAGCCCTAATAGAAGAGGCATCCCACATCGATTGAATGGCTACAACCGTCTACAACTTTTCTCACTCTCTTTTTTTACTTTTTTTGATCTTTTGAAACTAGGATTTTTGATATCTTGTGTATATACATGACATACACATGCACACACACATATATAAAAATTTTATACATCTTAAAGTGTGTTTTACTAGGCATGGTTTTATCATTTTACATTTTATAGTTTAATTTTACAAATGTTTTTAATTAACTCTCATGTGTAGGATAGGTTTAAGCAGAATTTGGTAATGTAGAAGCTAGTCAAAGAAAAAGAACAAGAAAAAATGAAAAAAATGAAAAGAAAATAAAACCCTACAAAAAGAAAGCTAACCCTAACTACCCTAACTCTAACATAACAAAAAAAACCCTAATAAAGCAGCTTATTTCAATTTCTTCAACTATTTCTTTTGCAATTTTGGTACGAATTACAACAGGTTTATCTTTAATTTCATTTAACAAAATTTTGAATGTTCTACTATAACAATGAATTATCTTAAATTTTCTATGTTTAATAATTGTAAATTCAAAAACATACTTACAAATGACTTGATTCATATGTATGAAAATGACCTCATTAGAGATCGATTGCACACATTTCATTTGATGTGACCATAATCTACCTTCCTCTAGCCTTGGTCCATTTCCATGAATGACTATGTCTATTTCTTTGCTTCCTCTTCCTCTAAAAATCTTCATGTCTTTGGCCCTATCTTCACTTTGCATTTTGTTAGATCAAGATATATCACTATTTATATTGTTATTAGAGAGAGAAAAAGTAAAAGTTTGATACTCTATCTTGTATAAAATCAAGAAAATTTCTTTTTATAGCTTGTGACTTTTCAACTTGGAGAAAAATACATGTGTTTCCCACTCAATTTTCCCACTCCTCATTTTTGGTGTTTTCCATGTATAAGGAGAATGATGATTCATCAATGTCGTTTCCTTGTTTGTGATGTAATACCTTTGAACCTTGACATTCTCACCTATTTCCCTACAAAATGTTAGGATTTTCTTTACAATAATTGCATTTTTCCAAGTATTTTGATGTATCAATTAGTCTTCTAATATTTCCAATTCCACTAGGGTTAAATTTTTTTAATGTTAACAATTCCTTTATTTTAGTAGTTATAACTTCTTATGTTAACCGAATTACTTTAATTATGTCCAAACTTACCCTAGTTAAAAAAAAAATCACACTCAAGCTCACCGTGATCAGTTGTATCATGAATTCTACACTCAATGACCCTACCAAAAGTGAATAAACTCAAAGGATGTAATTTTTGGTATAAAATTTTCTAATGTTTTCCAACTTTCATACTGAAAAACTAGATTGCACACATTTTCACTTTACAAGACTCTCACCAAACTCATGACTAATAATTCAAAGTATAACCCTCCAATTCAAAAGAATAAGGCCTAAAATATTTAAAGATGTCCCTCCTAGCACCAGTTCTTGTTGACAATGATTTTACTCATAGCAAATAGGTCAAATAAATTCTTCACAGGCAAAGATCCTATCCTTCTTGAAATATATGGAACAAAGAAAACCTAAAGGAAGCTTCTACTTTAACAAGAAAATATTGGTTTTAGTTCAATCCCAAGTCTCTGATAACCAAGTCATGATTGCACTAGGGTCGCTCTCGGGTTTCGATGTGATATTGTTGTTAATCTCAAAGCGACTACTATTTTGGATTAAATATTTTAGGCAATGAATTTACAATTGGAGCATAAAGACAAGTATCATGAAATCGAAATATTTTCAATAATATTCCATGAACGTCACAAATTCTTAGCTATCACTTAAGTAGATTTGGCATTTAGGAATTTCATAGAAAATGAAAGATTTTCAATAAAATTCAATCCATTCATTTAAATTTTGGAACATTTTCAAGAACTTAAACATCTACTCTAAAATAAAGCATAAAAATACTAAAAATTAAAATTTCTCCTCATTATTCTCCATGCATGGCCCAAGAATCAATTAAAACAGAGCAAACCGCTTTATACTTCACCAAATTGCTTCACAACTACATATAAAATGGTGCAAGATTTTAAAGAGAAGGGTTTCATTTCTCAACATCAAGTAGGTTCTATATGCACCCTTAAATGATGCAACATATAGTCTTGTTCGGCTGAACTAACAAAACCAGCTACAAAAGATTCATGAGATAGGTAGCTATCTAATTGGATATGATATTAATCAATTTCTACGTGCATACAAAGTTTTACACTGGAATGATTCAGAAAACAGGAAAAAGGAACAAAACTTGAAAAAAAATTATGCTCTTCTGACATCCACAAATTTTGAACTTAAAATAAAAAAAAGGGGATCCTTTGGTCTTTTATAGAACACAAGGCTTAGATAGGATAAGACAAATACATGAGAGGAAATCCAAGGGACCACTCACATCAAGACATGTGGACTGTAGTGACCAATAGGAGAATTGCAATCAAATTCAATGGAAGTTAGGGTATGTGCAGAATGATCATGGAAAAAATAGGCCCTTAAGTGGAAAACAATTCAGAAAAATCAGAGTTAGGAAACTTGACATAAAAATTTGAATAAGTTATCTATATTATTTCAAAAATATGTATGAATAGAATCTATAGAAAATTGAATGTGGTTTCTAAACTACTAGGTTTATATTAAAAAAAAATCTATTTTGTGAAAATTTAAAATTTCAATGCAGTAGTACTTAAATTTTAGGGAAAAAATAAGAAGTAGGTGTTTATTTGACCACCCTAACCACAATAAAATTATAATATATTTTTATAAGATTTTATACTTAAGTAGAGGACTCATGTCTAGATGTGATGCATATTTTTTTGTAATTGTTTTCCAAGTAAATAATTAATTATGATTCTTTTATTAAAAATTTAAAAAAATATAAAAACTTGTATGTCTAACCACCTTAACTTGGTCAAAACTTCATGAAATTTATTTTTTCTTTTTTAATCCTATAGTATACAAAGCATAGAATGTGTTGCATGTTTTGGATTCAAAAAATGTGATACCGTTTGAAAGCTATAGTTGTTTTTCAATCAGCCTATCAATTAGGACTTTAGTCGTAATTCAAATAGAAAATGAATAATAATTATTTATTAAATTCAAAGTAAAACATAATTTATATTGGTGGAAAGTTGAGAATCTCCTTTAAAACCCCTTTTCATTTCATCAATTTTGGGTAAAAAAATGTCGTCAACCACATACCCTGCAAATACCCATCAAACCGCCACTTTTTGGCCCATCATGATCTTGCACATACCCGTCAACTCCAATTGCACATTGAAGCTCTTCAGGTGTTAATATTTAATCATCAAGGTTCTTTCTTTGAACCAAACAAATCCACTCAAACAAAATAAAGGAACTTCCCATGAAATCAGAGTGATTAGGTGGAAGTATTGTTCCTACATTTTAGGTTCCTCTTCAAATTAAACATTCCAGGAATGAGTCACTCTCAGAATAAGCACACTTCTCTGCTACATGCTTGAACTCTAGTGTCCTGGGATTTCTATATCTAGCACACCTTTACAACAAAATCTATTCTAGCATGATATTTTAAAGTGCATCATTGAACCTTGTAACATCATCATATTTGTTTGCAAATACAATTTTCCTTAACATCCATACCCAAACTTTGCATTGCAATCTATATCTACTTCAATGAGAAATTCCACACATTAAATCCCTTTTAAAGAAAGAAAAAATTTACAAGATCTCATGTAAATAAAACCATTATTCAAATATTAGTAAGAAATCTAGTAAATAACACACTTTCTAGCATATCATAAATCCTCACATATATATTGGATTACCAAAATTGTTCAATAATCTCAAAATTTTAAATTTTTTATTTCACATTGCAACCCAATACTTGGTACATGGTATTTAGCTTTACCCATGAATTTTCTTGGGCTTCGAATATATCGGATTTCCATCATACCGAACTCCATTTTACTAGAGCACAAATATCGGACCGGATCCTTCTGTTCAAACTCGCATTACCTTTCACCTTTTCAAATATTTTCGGTTCCCAATACTTGGTACCTGAAGCACTTACATTACAAAGTAATTTTATTAAAGATTCTCTTTACTTTTCACTTATGATGATCCTTCAATTTGCTAGCGCCTGCCATAAGAGTTATTTTTTTTACTGAGTTGGACCCAAGTCTTTCAGTCTTGGGGTGTGTTGTGAGACCACACAACATTTCCACTTACACTCCTTTATGTAGTGAATTTTTCCTTGAGGATAAGCTCTTGGCTAATATTTTCTCTAGATCCTTGAAATATACCACCTTAGAAATATTTTTGTCACTACTGAACAACTCAATTCATTCATTTAGTGAACTTTTTGAGACCTTTATAAACCATTTCCAAGTGCATATGACTCTTAAGATTATAGTCGATTTGATGAGATGTAATTAAAAAGATGATGAAAAAATTATTGACTTAATTTCACACCACCAATTGATTTATTCACCAATGGATGTAAAGATTATTGATCCTCACCTTCAATGGATGTTTATGGAGAACTTGTAAATGAAGATACAATATAAGATTACTATGATGAAGTTTCCTTCATTTGTACACTTGTGCATTGCCCTTCATGATTATCAAAACCTGGTTAGTAGTTGTGACACAAAATCCACATCTAGCCAACATGAAAAATCCAAATCCACAAACCAAAATAGTTATCAACATTTTAGAAAATAGAATAAAGGCTTCCTTCAAATTAATCCCCCTCAAAAAACAACTCAACATGTTGATGTACCCAAGTGGCTTCTATAAGGAAGACAACTCCATTTTCATTTTGGGATCCGGCTAGACAATTCATTCCCTTACCCGATACCCTCCATAACACAATGTCACAACTTCTAGAACAAAAAAATGATCACTTTTCCTCTCATTAAAACTCTTGATCCTAATAAACATTTACCTCTAAACTTTAGATTGTATTATTATTACCATTATCACCGATAAAATGGACATGGTATAGAACATTGTGTGTCTTAAACATCTAGTGCAAGACCTCATTGATTTTGGTCAACTTTCAATTGGAGGTGTTAATGATAAAGAAAATAATTTTGCTAGCCCTCCCAACCAAAACTTACAAATCTTTACCAACCCTGTGCTGAATCATAAAATTTCATTTGTCAAAGCTAGTGAAACATAGAAGAATGATGTGATGAATGTTGATACGGAGGATGAAAACATGGATACTATTGAACAAGGTCCTATGGATAATATTTGTGTGTAGTGTGTTTTTCCTATCCTAAATGATGCAAAACAACAAAATGCAAAGGATAAAAACACACAAAAACACTTTGAGATTAGCCTAAGTTTACTTGAACAAAATAAAGATTAAATCAAGAGATATACCTAGTCCAAATGATCCTTTTGGTTGGCCCTTTCATGTAGCTTGGATGTGTGCTACTTGGTGGCAAATATGATGAAATGGCATGCAAAGTGATATATATTTTATGATGAATGCAATGAAATTGTGATACCTTGGAATTTATCCTACTCTAAATGTGTCAAATAACTAAGAAATGTAAAATGAGAAAATACCAAGGGCACCTCAAGAATAGTGAAAAGAGTGATACAACGAAAAGGAAAATGAATAAAATGAAATTCAAATAGTTTCACCTTCCTTGCTGTTGATATCCCTTTGATTGGCCCTTGCTTGGAATGGTTTGTGTGCTCCTTAGATGATTGCTTGAGTAACTAAATGCAAGATTAGATGTGAAAAATGATCAAGAGAGATGGCTAAATGATGGCAAAGGATTGAGGATGCAAATTGGCAGCATGTAGTTATGAAAATACCAAGTGTTGAAAATGCCCTTGAGGAGGGGGTATTTATAGGATAATTTGAATTTTCTAGAGAATTCAACGGTCATGATTGCTCCAACAAGGCCAAGATGAAGGGCTAAGGTGGGTTGAAACCCACAAGCTCTCACATCTTGACATGTGGAGGGTGAAGTGGCCAAGGGGATATGAGATGGAGATGAGTTGTCAAGAAGGTACATGAGGTGGAAAAAGGACATGCACCTTGGAGAGTGAGAAGATTTCCAAAAAAAGGGATTTCTTGTCTCCAAGTGGGAGTGAAAGGGACATTTGAGGAATTTTGGAATTCCTCAAAAATCTACATGGGAAAAGGAAAGGTGGTTGGGGATATAAATGTGAATTAAAAATTCACATTCCTAGGAGGATCTAGAGGATAAAAGGTGGGCTCTAAAAAGGTGGGACTTGGTCACATGTGGAGATTGTGACAAGTCCAATGTTCTAGAAGCCTTGGAAGAATGGAATGTGAATTAAAAATTCACATATAAAAGAAGGGAATCTAGGAAGAATAAAAAGGAATTAAAAATTCCTTGGGGAATGATTAGGTTTTAATTAATCAGTAATTAGAAGATAAATGAGGATTAGAACCCAACTTGCAAAAGTTGGAGGATGTGACACATCCTAATCAAGGATTAAGCATGTGCACATCCCTAATGAAGAAATTAGGAGATGGATTAGAATTAGATGAAAATGACATGTGAGGAATTAAAAGAGGGTAAGGTATTTAATTATTAATTAAATACCTTAGGGATTTGGCAAAATTAAAGATATTAATTAAATAATAGTAATATTACTTAATTAACTCAGATAGAAGGATGTTTAGACGAAAAGTGATAAATTTGGATAAATTAAGTATCCAAATTTGGATGTCTACATTTTGCCCCTCTTTGAGATGGTGCTATGAAGTAGTATCATTTCAAAGAATATTAAAATATAGAACCTAGAAGAAGATGGTTAGATTGGAAAAAATGCCCCAGTCATCAAAGGGATGACTAGGAAGAAAGACGATGGGGGTGAAGATGAAGAGTAGGGATTGAGTGAGGATGCCCCCTCGAGAGGACATGCGGGTTGAAGAGAACACGTGTGTGCTCTTAAAATAGATGATGTGATGCAAGGGGAGATGAGGAAGATGATGCAAGGTGATGGGTAAGAGAGTAAGGAGAAGCGATAGGAGATGGATGAAGCACAAATGGATTTGAGGACAAAAGGTGATGTTGCCCCAGTCAAGGTACAAGCCAAAATGGGTTGATGATGGATGGAGTATTGTCAATGAAGGAATTAAGGATCCCAAAACAACACGAGGATAGGGAAGGATACATCCCACCAAGTGGTATTGATGAGGGAAGGATACATCCCAAAACACCACTAAAAGATAGGGAAGAATACCTCCCGATGATGATGATGAAAGTGTTGTTGATGATGGAATGAAGAATCTCGAAAGAACACGAGAATAGGGAAGGATACATCCCACTGAGTGGTATTGATGAGGGAATGATACATCCCAAAACACCACTAAAGGATAGGGAGGAATACCTCCCGATGATGATGAAAGTGTTGTTGATGAGGGAATGATACATCCCAAAACAACACCAAAGGGATAGGGAATGATACTAATGGATGATGATGATGGGTCAAGGCTGATAACGAGACTGGAGACAAGACCAAGGATTTGATTAGGTGATTTATGCGAGATTGAACAGATGAGGAGGAGAGTGATATGTGAGATGGAAAGAAGGATCGTAAGATTTGGTTTGATATCCAAAGATTTGGACTGCAGATGGAAGAAAGCTCAGATTAGGGTTTGGTTAAGCTCAGATTAGGATAAGATTAAAATCTCAAATGAGGATGGGATTGAAGATGAGAATTATTGAAGGAGATGATTGGATAGATTCTACACCGAGTTCCGGAGTTTAAAAGGGCGTAAGGTGTTGACAATCAGATTTTTCCTAATTTGGCAATTTTTAAAAATTGTCAAATTTTGCCATTTTAGGAAACCTCATGGATAGACTTTTGGGAGTCCCAATTTTTTCCAAGAAATATCCATTAGTGAGATAGGATGAATTGCCAACTAACATCCCAGATTCGAGATATGCATTTTGAGCTATGAGTGGAAACAATTTTTCAAAATGCTGGAAAAAAACACTAAATTGGGATTTTGAGGGTCAAGATGAAAGTTTGAGGCCCCGAAAGTGGGTCAAAACAAGTTCCAATGAATTTCATAGAAATGTGTTGGAAATCCACTCGTTATCTCATAATGCAACTACCTGCCAAATTTTAGCTCAAACGGACACGCGAGTCAAAAGTTATGGCCTCCGGAAATTGCAATGTAAAAATCAAAAATCAATTTTGAAAATTTCAAGACATGGGTTTTGTTCACAAGGAAAAATAAGGAAATGGGTCAGCATTATTTTTTTTGAAAAAGATAACAAACATGTGAATTTGGGGGGTCAAAGGTTGGCAGCAGGGCGCTACCGACCTGGCCCGGGGCGTTGCCGCCCCTCTACGGGGGCAGAGCCGCCCCTTTACGGGGGCGTTGCCGCCCCGCGGCGGGGGAGGACCCGCCCCTCGGCGGGGGAGGAGCCGCCCCCTGCGGGGGCGCTGCCGCCCCACGGCAGGGTGCCGCCCCTCTGCGGGGCGGAGCCACCCCTCTATGGGGGCGTTGCCGGCGGAACAACCCCCAAGCGGAGCTCCCCTGCCACCCCTCTGCGGGGGCAGAGCCGCCCTGGGCACGCCGTCCTACAGCGGGACTGTCGTCCCTCTGGGGGCGCTAGCCCCTCTGCAAACCCAACCAATCCGGGGGGGGCAAGAAAAGAAGAATGCAAGATGTAAGAGAAAGGATGAAGAGATAGGAAAAAAGATGGAGGGATGGGGGATTGGCAAAAAGGGTAAAGGGATGGGGGATATATGCAAGATGATGAAATAAAAAATGAAATGCAATCCTAATGCAATTTGCCATCTTCAGAGCACTGATTTTTGCTATAGCAGAAGACACAAGATGCCAGGGTATGAAGAACCAAAGCGGATTAGTTTCTAATGCATGAAACAAACACAACAGAAAAGAAGGCTATCCCAACACCCCAAATTTTCGAAGACCTTGGTCGGGCCAGGTATTGAGATGACCACAAGCACAAAAGGATGCCCCAGCATAACACAAGACCTCGGGGATCTTGGTGGGTACTACGTGGGACAACCAAGAAGACACAATCAAACAAAAATGAAAGATATGCCCCTATGTTTGACCAATCAAAACACACCATAATATGAGGGATTATGGCGGCCTTGACAAGTGATGATAGGGAGCTCAAATGATAAACAAAAGCCAAAAGCATCAAAAGATCACAATCAATTTTAAATGTCCTTTGCCATAGGATCAAGGGGATAGATGGGATTGATGAGGTCTGTTAGGAAGGATGCATCCTAGTGAGACCAAAGATGATGGATACTAAACTAAAAGATCGTTATGATGTGGGATGTTCAAAATTGATTGGATCTCATGATACAAGTGGATCTCATTTGTTAAGAACCAACTAGATAAGGGCATAGCTTGATGGCATGACACAAGGAAGATAAGACATGGGACTGACACACCCTAAGGACCTAGGGGCTCGGGGGCCGATCAAAGATTAGCCTTGCCTGCGTGAAAGCGCAGAGCCCTCGTAGTTCAGTGAAAGGTGGATGACTAACCAAGATGGAGACATTGATGGATGGTAAAGATATGATGGACAAAAGGAGAAAGACTGATGATAGATGATAGAAGAGAAAAGTGGACAATAAAGATCGATGATGGAACCCCGGGGGTGGATCAAATGATCGACCTTGCCTACGTGAAAGCGCAGGGGCAACGTAGTTCGACAAGACCAAAGGCAAACAATGGATAAAGGATGATGGATGATGATAGGATAAGTAGATAAAAAGATGGGACATATACGACAAGATAGGATAGACCTATTGGATTGGATAAGATGATGACGATCACATAAAGCTCAGGGATGGGATAGTTATCCAAAGTAATAAAATGACTTGGGAGGATGATATGATAGATAGATGAGTGATGAAAAGTGATAGGGGATTGGAAATATGTGCAATAGAAGCAAGGGTGATGACGATGAGATAAATGGCATTGGGTTGCATGGGGGGGAGGCCTATAGCCAGATACCAATGACAAGGGATTGTGAGATGGGATGAGATGGGATGAGGATAAAGATGACAGATTGAATAAAGATATAGGGATGGGGGAGGGGAGGGATTGTTTGGATGGATGGGGATATAAGGATTGGGAGATGAAAGGGATGCTAGGATAGCTGGATACGAAGAGAAGGATGGGGAGATGGAAGGGACGCTGTGATAGATGGATAGGGACAGAAGGATTGGGAGATGAAAGGGATGCTAGGATAGATGGATACGAAGATAAGGATGGGGAGATGGAAGGGATGCTGTGATGGATGGATAGAGAGATGAAGGGATGTTATGATAGATGATTTCTCCAAGGACTATGTCACAAAGGAAGCATATGCCCCCACTCTAGATATTTCATATATGATGAGGCATGAGGGACGTAAGATGAGTGGATGATAAGATAAAGGAGATAACTGAAGGAGGATAGGATGGGTGACTAAGGAATATGATAGAGCATGGATGAAGGGAATGTATACCAATAGGTGTCCAAAGCATGCATAGATAGGTGCCCCTATTTTGATCAAGATCACAAGGAGGATAGAGGGATGGGAGATAAATGGGATATGATGGTAGGATGTGGAAGATAGGTGGGATGGGGGGGATTCATGAAGAGGATGGATAACAGGAAGACAGGTGCATAGCTAGAAGCATAGCGGATGGAAGAAATGCATATCAGGAAGTTGCCCCCAAGTGCAGATGGGGATTTATGCATGACGCCTGTTTGCCAGGTTTTCATCATGGTATTTATCCAAGGCGCTTGTTTGCCAAGTTTTCACCATTGGATGGATTATTTCTCTTTACTATTTTGTTTTTGTTTTCTTTTTTTGTTTTTTTGGACTTTTTTGGAATTTTGTGGATAGCAAGGGCATGAAAATGGATAAGGATAGGGATGTTGATAACATGATTTAGAAGACATGCGATAAGGATATGGATGAAGGACTCAAGCATCAAGTTCTATACGAGGTAGTAAGAGCCCATGTTCGAACTGACTATTGGATGTTGGTACAACCTTAGGAAGATGAATGGATTATGCAAGAGGATGAATTAGAAGGATTTGATAGGGTTGATACATGGGATAATGGATGGGATGTTGGAAAGGGTATGGATAGAATGAAGGGGTGGATATGTGATGGGGAGATGTGTTCAGGACCAACATTGGCACATGTGGTGGTGGATGTGGAAAGATAATAGGATTGATGGATGGAAAATGTGGGGATAATGGAGGAGATGAAATGGTGAATTTCGGGACATAAGGACCCAAAACAGACTTAGGAGATGAAAGGGGTGTATGATGAGTTTTTGGATTAGTGACTTTGGATGTTTTTACAGATTTTTCATGTGATTGCATTGCATCTTTTTTCTTTTGGATCCACATGGTTTTGATCTTTGCTTTGGTGGGCCCTTGCGACCTACAGATTTGATTTGGATTTTGGATTTGATTTTGCTTTGCTTTAACATGTCTTTTAGAGGGGACATGGGAACCTTTTGATTCATGTGGATGCTTAGATTGATGCATATTGTCTTTAACAGCCAAAGTGCTTTTAATAGCAATGGGATGGGCGTGAGGAGATGGATGATGTGGAGTGATGGGGGTAGGAGTATGGGGATTATGTGTAGATGGAGGATGTTTAGGTAAGTGCCTTTGTTGATCCTGACTATGGGGTATGTGAGAGGGATGTTTATGATGGATGAGATGGATAGGTGATGAATGGATGAAAGGATGGATAGGACGAGATGGAAGAGGTGATTTTGGGATATAGGGGCCCAAAATAGACGTAGGACCTGGAGGAAACAAGGGCATGGTAGATGGAGGATTGAAGATGGTAGATGGAGGGATGTAAGGACCCAAAATAGATGGAGTAGATGAAGGAGGAAGATGGACGGTTTTTTTGAGGTGATACGATAGAGGAGGGATGGCCACATATGATCTGGTGGGGCGATGGGAAGAGCCGATATTTCTTTTGGAAAAGGCTCGTTGATGACATCTAGAGGTTGTACCAACATTTTTGGATTGTAATTCGTGAGTAGTACATCCAAGACCTTGCGGATACAAATGTTCTTTAGCTTGGATGGGCTCTATAATACCTTGCTCATGAAGGCCTAAACCTTTTCCTTGATAGTTCATTCTCTTGAGTATTCGATCTAGGATAGGATTTTTATTATTCTGGAAGAATGATGCGAGTTCATTATGAGGTGGAAGAGGAGGGTTGGTGTATATGCTTTGTTTTTCTTGTGCGAGGAGACCACCGTGGAGGAATGTGAGAGTACCAAGGGGATATGCAAGTGGTGTAGGGATAGAATTTTTAGACGATGATGGGGGATCATGAGAAGGAGATGATGGGATAGCAACATCAGGAGAGGGAGTAGGGGCCATGATAGGATCTGGATTTGTGGTAGTAGGCTCATGCGATGGAGATGGAGATGGAGTGGTGGAAGATTGAATGACAAGGGGATCATGGGATGGAATGGGTGGGGGACTATGATCTTGAGGTGGACTAGATAGGATGGTAGGATCTTGATCTAGAGAAGGGGATATGTTTGCATGCTTTGGATTAGACTTTTGGCATGACTCATCGTGTGTGGGAGGCATGATAATGGGGTCTTGTTGGGACTCTTCAAGTGGGGAAGATGGGGGGATGGAAGATTCATGAGGTTCATTGGAATGGGTTTTGGTGCTACTAGGAGTGGGAGGAGTGGATTGGATTTGGGTGGATCTAGGAGTAGAGGGAGTGGATTGGAATTGGGTGTCTTTGACAGATTCGGTGGTTCTTGGAGTAGGAGATGGGGGTTCAATGGATTTAGTGGGTTCAATGGTTTCAATGGTTTGAGTAGTACTAGGGGTGGTAACATCAATAATATGTGTGGTAGGGAGAGGGGTCTCATCACTAGTGACCGTGGATAATGGCGCTAAATGGCATGGTTCCATGACTTCAAGATGTGGAGTTGGGGATGGCTTCTTTGTAATGAGTCCTTGGAGAACTTCTGAAATGAGAGAATTGCATATGGTTGGCTTGGATGGGGTGGTAGAAATGGATGAGGGATTATGGATTGGTGGACTAGGGTTAGATGGAGGAATGGGATTGAATGTAGGACTATGAGTAGATGGGGGATTAGGAGTGGGTGGGGGACTAGGAGTAGATGGATGAATGGGATTGGATGGAGGACTAGGAGTAGATGGAGGACTAGGATTGGATGGAGGGTTAGGGGAAGGATATTGGAGTGGTGAATTAAGATAGGGGGACATGGATTGTGGATTAGGACAAGAGGATATAGGTGGTGTAGTGGGACAAGAGGATGTGGGGGATGGATTATAATAAAGGTATTGGGATGATGGATTAGGATGAGGAGACATGGATGTAGGATCAAGGTAAAAGGGTGTGGAAGTAGGATTAGTATGGGAAGATTGGGAAAGAGGACTACGATAGGGTGACATGGATGGGGAATTGTAATAGGAGTATTGGGATGGAAAATTAGGATAAGAGGATGTAGATGTTGTATAAGAGGATGATGAAGGACATGAAAAATATGGGGATGAAGAAGATACTGGATATCCATTGTCAAAGGTAGCATAAGGAGCATGATTAGGCATGGATGAAGACATAGCAGGACAACTGGAAGGGGTGATTGGATTGTGGAAAGTGGATGGAGAAAGCTTACTAGAGATGATAGTGTCAAGGGGATCTATGTCGTATACCTCTTGATCGACAAGACTTTCGTTATCGTCATCAACGTAATTAGGGTTTCCCTTGACTACTATTGATGGAGGATGAGGATTCATGATGATGACAGGATAAAGAGGATGGATAAAATATTTTGGATGGGAATGGATTAAAGCTCAAATTGGGATTTTGGTCAAGCTTAGATCATGATTGAACAAAAGATCATATTAGGATGATTGGATGGGATTGCTTTTGATTTTGATGGGATTTAGTAAAGGGATGATTGGATCAGGTAGATGATTTGATGAATTTGATTAAAGTACTAGATCAATTTTATTGGATAGGATCAAATGATTAGGTGATGTTGATTGGATAATTGTGATTGGATGAAGATGATTGTATGTATCTTATTAGAGGAATGGATTGGGGTGCTTGAATTGATTATTTGATTAGAGGAATGTATTGGTTTGATTAGATAGGAAGAAAAAAAAGGTGCCACTAGATAGAGATCAAAAAATTGATCAATTTTAGTTTTTGAACGAAGTCGATCCGATGCACGGTTCGTAACTGATGGCTTTAGGAAGTTAGAGGCGTGTCCACCCTACGATGCGGGGCGTGGCCGCCTTGGGATGGTTAAATTCTTGATAGGTGGAAATGGAAGGCACCATTAGATAGAGCTTGAAAAACTAAGCAACTTTGGTTTTTGAACGAAGTTGATTCGACGTACGGTTTGTAAATGATGGCCTCGGGAAGTTAAAGAGGCGTAGCCAGCATTCTGTAGTAAATCAGGGGCATAGTCAGCAAAATCAGGGGCGTAGATAGCTTTTAGGGGCATTGACAGCAAAATCAAGGGCGTAGACAAAAAAATCAAGGGCGTAGATAGCTTTCTGCAATAAATCAGGGGCACTGCCGCCTTTCTGCAGTAAAATCAAGGGCGTTGCCGCCTTTCTGCAGTAAAGCAAAGGGCACTACCACCTTTCTACAGTAAAATTAGGGGTGCTACCGCCTTTCTGCAGTAAGAAAAAGTTTGGTTTTGATAGCAAGGGCTATGGCAAGGATGCAAAATGATAAAGTAAGGCCAAAGTATCAAAAATTTGATAGATTTTTCATAAGAAAATACTTCAAGCAAGCACAATCCTATGATAACTATTATGGGTATGGAAAGGCAAAGTCTTAATCTAGGATGCACAAGGCTTCTAGGGAGTCCTTGATATACTCTCGGTACGTGAGGCACAACTGTGAACACCAGTCTGTCACAAGCATGAGTCGGGAACCCCAGCGAGATATTGAAAGGTTCGGACCAACTCTTCACGTCTATCTAGGTATCACCCTAGCTTTGACGCTCCGCTAATTACGAAGCAACTGGATTGGGGTACAACTTTCATTCTCCCCCCTTTATATAACCCGTCGGTACGTGTGGTTGGAATCATCCCTTGGGGTGATGAAATCCCCAAGCAGGTCCCACTAAAAAGAAGATACTAACCATTTCCAACTACTCCCCAGGCTCACACGAAGTGCAAGGGGAAAACAAAAATGAATTAATATCCTCTTGGGTAACACAAGAACAAACAACAACAGCAAGCAATGAGGTTTAATCCCCCTAATTAGACTTTGTTCGAAAACAACAAAGATAGTTTTTGAAAATCTGATCAAATGGTTGGTCCTGCAAGCAAATGTTAGTTGTCTTCTTCTTCGCTCTTTAATCAATAACGCCCTAATACACTACAAAACGTCAGTGAAAAACAACAATATTCTTGCCAGAACAACGTTAGAGAGTTATCACGTGAAAATAGCAAAAAACTAGAGCAAAAATGAAGCCAAAATGTCCATTTTACCTTCCAAACTGTGTTGTTTTGGGGTGCTGCCGCCTTTCTGCGGGGGCGCTACTGCCTTTCTGTGAAGGCGCTACCCCCTTTCTGTGGGGGCGCTGCCGCCTTTCTACGAGGGCGTTGTCGCCTTTCTGCGAGGGCGCTACCGCCTTTTTGCGGGGGCGCTCCCACCTTTCTGCGAGGGCGCTGCTGCCTTTCTGCAACAAACTTTGTCATATTTAAAAAAAATGGAAAGTTGTGCCCCTCCCACTACAAGAGAAGTGTTAGTAAAATGCTCTAAATATATCCCTAATTGTAGCAAACGTGTTAGAAAGAATAAAACTTTCAGGTGGCCAAAAGGGCAACGCCGCCTTTCTGCGGGGGCGCTACCACCTTTCTGCAAGGGCCCTGTCACCTTTCTACAGGGACACTACCACCTTTCTGCAGGGGCGCTACTGCCTTTCTGCGAGGGCGCTACCGCCTTTCTGTGAGTTTTTCCTACAAAATTTTTAACCAAAATAAACATTAAATGCAACACCCGTATGTGGGTCCCACTGGGCGTGCCAGAAATGTGATACCTTGGAATTTATCCTACTCTAAATGTGTGAAATAACTAATAAATGTAAAATGAGAAAATACCAAGGACACCTCAAGACTAGCGAAAAGAGTGATACAACGAAAAGGAAAATGAATAAAATGAAATTCAAATAGTTTCACCTTCCTTGTTGTTGATATCCCTTTGATTGGCCCTTGGTTGGAATGGTTTGTGTGCTCCTTAAATGATTGCTTGAGTAACTAAATGCAAGATTAGATGTGCAAAATGATCAAGAGAGATGGCTAAATGATGGCAAAAGATTGAGGATGCAAATTGGCAGCATGTAGTTATGTAAATACCAAGTGTTGAAAATGCCCTTGAGGAGGGGGTATTTATAGGAGAATTTGAATTCTCTAGAGAATTCAACGGTCATGATTGCTTCAACAAGGCCAAGATGAAGGGCTAAGGTGGGTTGAGACCCACAAGCCCTCACATCTTGACATGTGGAGGGTGAAGTGGCCAAGGGGATATGAGATGGAGATGAGTTGTCAAGAAGGTACATGAGGTGGAAAAAGGACATGCACCTTGGAGAGTGATAAGATTTCCACAAAAAAAGATTTTTTGTCCCCAAGTGGGAGTGAAAGGGACATTTGAGGAATTTTGGAATTCCTCAAAAATCTACATGGGAAAAGGAAAGGTGGTTGGGGATATAAATGTGAATTAAAAATTCACATTCCTAGGAGGATCTAGAGGATAAAAGGTGGACTCCAAAAAGGTGGGACTTCATCACATGTGGAGATTGTGACAAGTCCAAGGTACTAGAAGCCTTGGAAGAATGGAATGTGAATTAAAAATTCACATATAAAAGAAGGGAATCTAGGAAGAATAAAAAGGAATTAAAAATTCCTTGGGGAATGATTAGGTTTTAATTAATCAGTAATTAGAAGATAAATGAGGATTAGAAGCCAACTTGCAAAAGTTGGAGGATGTGACACATCCTAATCAAGGATTAAGCATGTGCACATCCCTAATGAAGAAATTAGGAGATGGATTAGAATTAGATGAAAATGACATGTGAGGAATTAAATAAATGTAATATTTATTTAATTTATTTGATGAAAGGAGGATTAAAAGAGGGTAAGGTATTTAATTATTAATTAAATACCTTAGGGATTTGTCAAAATTAAAGATATTAATTAAATAATAGTAATATTACTTAATTAACTCGGATAGAAGGATGTTTAGACGAAAAGTGATAAATTTGGATAAATTAAGTGTCCAAATTTGGATGTCTACATTTTGCCCCTCTTTGAGATGGTGCTATGAAGTAGTATCATTTCAAAGAATATTAAAATATAGAACCTAGAAGAAGATGGTTAGATTGGAAAAAATGCCCCAGTCATCAAAGGGATGACTAGGAAGAAAGACAATGGGGGTGAAGATGAAGAGTAGGGATTGAGTGAGGATGCCCCCTCGAGAGGACATGCGGGTTGAAGAGAACACGTGTGTGCTCTTGAAATAGATGATGTGATGCAAGGGGAGATGAGGAAGATGATGCAAGGTGATGGGTAAGAGAGTAAGGAGAAGCGATAGGAGATGGATGAAGCACAAATGGATTTGAGGACAAAAGGTGATGTTGCCCCAGTCAAGGTACAAGCCAAAATGGGTTGATGATGGATGGAGTATTGTCAATGAGGGAAGGATACATCCCAAAACACCACTAAAAGATAGGGAAGAATACCTCCCGATGATGATGATGAAAGTGTTGTTGATGATGGAATGAAGAATCTCAAAAGAACACGAGAATAGGGAAGGATACATCCCACTGAGTGGTATTGATGAGGGAATGATACATCCCAAAACACCACTAAAGGATAGGGAGGAATACCTCTCGATGATGATGAAAGTGTTGTTGATGAGGGAAGGATACATCCCAAAACAACACCAAAGGGATAGGGAATGATACTAATGGATGATGATGATGGGTCAAGGCTGATAACGAGACTGGAGACAAGAACAAGGATTTGATTAGGTGATTTATGTGAGATTGAATAGATGAGGAGGAGAGTGATATGTGAGATGGAGAGAAGGATCGTAAGATTTGGTTTGATATCCAAAGATTTGGACTGCAGATGGATGAAAGCTCAGATTAGGGGTTTGGTTAAGCTCAGATTAGGATAAGATTAAAAGCTCAGATGAGGATGGGATTGAAGACGAGAATTATTGAAGGAGATGATTGGATTGATTCTACACCGAGTTCCAGAGTATAAAAGGGCGTAAGGTGTTGACAATCAGATTTTTCCCAATTTGGCAATTTTCAAAAATTGTCAAATTTTGTCATTTTAGGAAACCTCATGGATAGCCTTTTGGGAGTCCCAATCTTTTCCAAGAAATACCCATTGGTGAGATAGGATGAATTTCCAACTAACATCCCAGATTCGAGATATGCATTTTGAGCTATGAGTGGAAACAATTTTTTAAAATTCTAGAAAAAAACACTAAATTGGGATTGAGGGTCAAGATGAAAGTTTGAGGCCCCGAAAATGGGTCAAAACAGGTTCCAACGGCTTTCAAAGAAACGTGTTAGAAATCCACTTGTTATCTCATAATGCAACTACCCGTTAAATTTCAGCTCAAACGGAAACCCGAGTCAAAAGTTCTGGCCTCCGGAAGTTGCAGTGTAAAAATCAAATATCAATTTTCAAAATTTCAAGACATGGGTTTTGTTCCCTAGGAAAAATAAGGAAATGGGTTGGAATTATTTTTTTTGAAAAAGATAATAAACATGTGAATTTGGGGGGTCAAAGGTTGGCAGCGGGGCGCTACCGCCCTGGCTCGGGGCGCTGCCGCCCCTTTGTGGGGGCGGAGCTGCCCCTCTACGGGGGCGCTGCCACCCCACGACGGGGGCAGAGCCTCCCCCCTGCGGGGGCAGAGCCGCCCCTCTGTGGGGGCGCTACCGCCCTTCGGCAGCGGCGGAGACGCCCTCCTGCGGGGGCGCTACCGCCCCACGGCGGGGGCGGAGCTGCCCCCTGCGGGGGCAGTGCCGCCTCGCGGCGGGGCGCTGTTTCCCCTCTGTGGGGGCGGAGCCGCCCCTATGTGGGGGCGCTGCCACTGTGGCCGAGGCGGAGCCGCCCCAGCAGTGGGCGAAACCAATCCAACGGGGGGGGCAAGAAAAGAAGAATGCAAGATGTAAGAGAAAGGATGAAGAGATAGGAAAAAAGATGGAGGGATGGGGGATTGACGAAAAAGGGTAAAGGGATGGGGGATATATGCAAGATGATGAAATGAAAAATGAAATGCAATCCTAATGCAATTTGCCATCTTCGAAGCACTAATTTTTGCTATAGCAGAAGACACAAGATGCTAGGGTATGAAGAACCAAGGCAGATTAGTGTATAATGCATGAAACAAACACAACAAACAAGAAGGCTATCCCAACACCCCAAAGTCGCAAAGACCTTGGTCAGGCCAGGTATTGAGATAACCACAAGCACAAAAGGATGCCCCAGCATAACACAAGACCTCGGGGATCTTGGTGGGTACTACGTGGGACAACCAAGAAGACACAATCAAACAAAAAAGAAAGATATGCCCCTATGTTTGACCAATCAAAACACACCATAATATGAAGGATTATGGCGGCCTTGACAAGTGATGAAAGGTCCTCATCAAGGAGGCCCTTTTCTCATGTGACTGATGTGACAAGTGAGAGAATTTAGAATTTCCCAACAACCTACATGGAAAAGAGAAATGTATTAAATGAATAAATTTGAATTTTAAATTCACATGGGGAAGAGTTCAAGGCTTAAAAAAGAAAGTACTTATGAAAGGTTGACTTGGAGGACATACCAGAAATGGCATGTGATTAGATTAAGGTTGTGCAAACAAGTGATTAAGAAGATTAATAAAGGATTAGAGACAAGTGGCCAAATATGGAGGATGTGACATTAATCTTGATTAAAGGTGTGCAAATCCTAATAATGGATTAATTAAACTAATCTAGATTAGAAAAAAATTATGGAGGATGTGACAAGGAGAGAGAAAAGAGGGAATTTAAAAATTGATATAAATTCAAAAGACTAAATGAATAAATTAAATAAATTGATATATTTATTTAATTTAGAGATAAAAGGATGAAAGGTAAAGTATTTAATTACTAAATTAAAAACTTTAGGAACATTAGGCAAATGAGAAATATTAATTAAATAAATCATTCAATTAATATCAATGAAATAGAGGAATAAAGGAGATTGATTTGACCATATGGGACTGGTCAAATTTGGATGTCTACATTTTTCCCCTCTTTGAGATGGTACTACGAAGTAGCATCATTTCAAAGAAGATTAAAAGATAAGACCAAGAAGAAGATGGTTAGATTGGAAAACATAGAAAACATGCCCTAGTCATCAAAGGAGTGACTAGGAGAAAATATGATGGGGGTGAAGATGAAGATTAGGGATTGAGGATGCCCCCTTGAGAGGACATGCGAGTTCAAGACACCACGGGTGTGCTCTCGAAATGGATGAGATGATGAAAGGGAAGATGGGGAAGATGATGCAAAGTGATGTATAGAGAGGATGATAAGTGATAGGATATTGGGAAGCACAAATGGATTTAAGGATAAAGGTGATGTTGCCCTAGTCAATCTACAAGCCAAAATGGGTTGATGATGGATGGATAGTTGTCGACGAGGGAATGATATATCCTAAAACAACATGAGGATAGGGAAGGATACATCTCAATGAGTATTGTTAATGAGGGCAAGATACACCCCAAAACACCACCAAAGGATAGGGAAGGATACATCCTGATGATGATGGTGATAATTAGATCAAGGCTTGTAGCAAGGTTGGGAACAAGACCAAGGATGTGATTAAATGATTTGTGTTAGATTGAATGGATTAAGATTAGGTGGAGATGTGAGATGGATGAAAAGAATAAAAATGATGGAGGAAAAGATGCTTAGAATAACCAATATAGATTATTCTAAGAAGATTTTAGAGATGATGATACAATGAGGGCACTTAGAATAACCAATCTATATTATTCTAAGAAGATTGAAGAGAGGATACCATAGGGATCCTGAGAAGAAAGGAGATAGAAGATGAATGTTTGCACAACCAAAATCATATGTCATAGTTAGGTATCGATTTAATGCAACAAAATTGATCATGAAATGTAATCCTAATGTTATTTTCCATTTTTGGAGCACTGATTTTTGCTATAGCATAAGACACTAGGTGCCAAGGTATGTGAAACTAAGACAGATTAGTGTCTAATGCATAAAAAAAACACGATAGACAAGAAAGCTATCCAAACACCCCAAAGTCATGAAGACCTTGGTCAGGCCAGGTGTTGGGATAACCACAAGCACAAAAGGATGCCCTAGCATAACACAAGACCTCAGGGATCTTGGTGGGTACTACATGGGACAACCAAGAAGAAAACAATCATAGTAAAATGATCAAGATATGTCCCTATGTCTACCAATCAAAACAAACAATAATATGATAGATCATAGCAGCCTTGACAAGTTGAAACAGGGAGCTCAAATAATAAATAAAAGCCAAAAGTATCAAAAGATCACAATCAATTTCAAAATTTCATTTTCCATAGGATCAAGAAGATGGATGGGGTGGATGAGGTTTTTTAAGGAAGGATACATCCTGTTGAGACCAAAGATGGATGCTAAACTAAAAGATAAATTATGATGTAGGAGACTCCAAAATTGATCAAATCTCATGCTACGAGTGGATCTCATTTGTGGGTGTGTGCAGGATCATCATGGAAAAAATAGGCCCTTAAGTGGCAAAAAATTTAGAAAAATCAGAGTTAGGCAACTTGATGTAAAAATTTGAATAAGTGATCTATATTATTCAAAAATATGTATGAATAGAATCTATAGCAAATTGAATGTAGTTTCTAAACTGTTAGGTTTGTATAATATATATATATATTTGGTGAAAATTTGAAATTTCAATGCAGTAATACTTAAATTTCAGGGAAAAAGTAAGAAGTAGGTGTCTGTCTGACCACCCTAACCACAATAAAATGATAATATTTTTTAATAATATTTTAGATATAATTAAAGGACTCATGTCCCGATGTGATGCATATTTTTTGTAATTTTTTTGCAAGTAAATAATTAATTATGAATTTTTTAGTACAACTTTTAAAAAATATCAAAACTTGCATGTAATTCGAATAGAAAAATGAATAATAAAATTACCTATTAAATTCAAAGTAAAAAAGCATAATTTATATTGGTGGAAAGCTAAGAATATCCTTTAAAAACTTTTTTTGTTTCATCAATTTTTGGTGAAAAAAAAGTCATTAGCCACATACCCATCATATTCCCACTTTTTGGCCCATCATGATCCTGCACATACTCTTGTGAAGAATCAACTAGATAAGGACATACTTGACAACACCACATAGGATAAGAGACACAAGGCACAAGAATGACACAACCTAACAAGCTAGGGGCTTGTGGGTTGATTAGATATTAGCCTTGCCTACATGAAAGTGTAGAGTCCTCGTAATTCGATAAAAGACTGATGACTGATCATGGATTAAAGTGGAAAGAAGACAATGGAGACCTCAATGGATGATAAAGACAGGATGGAAAAAAGCCCTGGGGGTAGATCAAATCGTCAACCTTGCCTACATGAAAGCACAAGGGAAACATAGTTCAACAAAAACCTGATGACCGACCATGGATAAATGATAATGAGATGACCATGACAAGTGGATAAAATGAGAAAACCGATACGATGAGACAAGGTAGATCATGTGGATTGTATAGGAGGATGGTGATTGCACGAAGCTCAGAGATGGGATAGTTATCCAAATCATCAAAAGATGAATTGGGAGGATGGCATGATGGAGAGATGAGATAATTGAATTGATAAGAGATGATAAAGATGTGCAAAAGAAGTGGGATTGATAACGATGAGATAGATGGAATTTGGTTTCATGGGGGGAAGCCTATAGCCATATACCAATGACAAGGGATTGTGAAATTGGATAGGGATAAACATGAATGGATAGGGAGATAAGGATGGGGGATGGAAGGGATACTATGATTGATGGATAGGAAGATAAGGATGAGGAGATGAAAAGCATTTTGGGATGGGTAAGGAGATAAGAATGGGGAGATGAAAGGGATACTATGATGGATGGATGTATAGGAAGATAAGGATGGAGAGATAGAGGGGATGCTATGCTATGATGGATACAAAGATTGGGATGGTGAGATGGAAGGGATTGTTTGGATGGATAAGAAGATGAGGATGGGGAGATGAAGGGGATGATATGATGGATGAAGGATGTATCCAAGGACTATGTCATGTGTGATGAGGTAGCAGGGATGATAGATGAGTGGATGGGAAGATAATGGGGATAAATTTAGGAGGATATGATGGGTGGATATAAGGGAGAGAGATGGATGTAGATTAGATGTTTGGATAAGGAAGGAAGACTAATGGTAGCATAACGAGTGAAAAATGAAGGTAGATGGATGTGGATAAGGATTAGGATAGTGTATAGGTGAGAGGAATGTATGCCAAGAAGTGTCCAAAGCATGTATATATGTTTTTCCCTATCTATGTCAAGATCACAAGGAGGATGGAGGGATTGAAATAAATGGGATATGACATACAACATGTGCAAGATAGGTGGGATTGAGGAGATGGGTGAAGGAAATACAATTTCCCCCAAGTTTGGAAATAAGTTGGATGGGGGAGTTACACATGATGCCTATTTTTCTGGTTTTCATCATGGTACTTATCCAAGGTGCTTGTTTTCCAAGTTTTCACCATTTGATGAATTATTTTTCTTTACTTTTTTTTTCCTTTTTAGGATTTTCTTTTATTTTTTTAATTTTTTGGATAGTATATGGATGGAGATGGATAAGGATAGGGATGTGGATAAGTGGATTTAGAAGATATGTGATAAGGAGCTGTGTGAAGGACTCAAGCATCAAGTTCCATATGAGGTATTAGAGCCCATGTGTGAAATGACTATCGGATGTTGGTTCAACCTTATTAGGATAAATGGATTATGCAAGATAATGGATTAAAAGGATTGTATGAGGGAGATATGTGGGATAATGGATGGGATGTTGGAAAGTGTATGGATGGAATGATGGGGTAATATTTTTAGGACCAACATTGGCACATATGGTGGTGGATGTGAAAGGATAGAAGGATTAATGGATGAAGAATGTGGGGATAATGGAGGAGATGGGATAGTGAATTTTGGGACATAGGGACCCAAAATAGATTTAGGAGATGGAAGGGGTGTATGATTAGCTTTTGGATTAGCAACTTTGGATGTTGCTACAAAATCTTTGTTTGAAGGTATTGCATCTTTTTTCTTTGGGATCCAAATGGTTTTTATTTTTTCTTTGGTGGGCCTTTCTGGCCTGAGGGTTTGATTTGGATTTTGGATTTGATTTTTCTTTTCTTCAACATGTCTTTTTAAGGAGACATGAGGGGATTTAGATTCATGTGGATATTTAGATTTATGCATTTTTACTTTAGCATCCAAAGTGATTTTAATAGCAATGGGATGGGTACGAGGAGATGGATGATATGAAGGAAACATGAATGGAGTGATGGAGGTTGGATTTTGGGGATGATATGTGGATGGAGGATGTGTAGGTACATGCCTTTGTTGATCCTGATTAGGGAATATAAGAGTGGGATGTTCATGATGGGTGACATGGATAGGTTATTGGTGGATAAAAGGATGAATAGGCTAGGATGGAGGAGGTACGCGTAGGGTATAAGGGCCCAAAATGGACTTAGTAGCTGGAGGATGTGTGATGATGGATAAAGGGACATAAGGACCCAAAATAGATGGAGTAGATGAAGAATGAGAGATGGTGGATGGAGGGACACAAGGACCCAAAATGGATTCAAAAGATGAAGCAAAAATATGAATGGTTGTTTTGAGGTGATACGATGGAGGGGGGGTATGTGTAGGATCATGATGGGCCAAAAAGTGGCAATATGATGGGTATGTGTAGGGTATGTGGCTGACAACTTTTTTTTACCCAAAATTGATGAAATGAAAAGGGTTTTTAAAAGAGATTCTTAGCTTTCCACCAATACAAATTATGCTTTACTTTGAATTTAATTAATAATTATTATTCATTTTCTATTTGAATTATGACTAAAGTCCTGATTGATAGGCTGATTGAAAAACATTTATAGTTTCAAATGGTATCACATTTTTTGAATCCAAAATATGTGCCACATTTTATGCTTCGCATACTATAGGATTAAAAAAAAATGAATTACATGAAGTTTTGACCAAGTTAAGGTGGTCAGACATACGAGTTTTAATATTTTTAAAAAGGTGTAATAAAAAAATCATAATTAAATATTTACTTGGAAAAAAATTGCAAAAAATATGCATCACATCCAGACATGAGTCCTCTACTTATGTCTAAAATCTTATAAAAAAATAATATCATTTTTTTATGGTTAGGGTGATCAGACAAACACCTACTTCTTATTTTTTCCTTGAAATTTAAATACTATTGTATTGAAATTTTAAATTTTCACCAAATAGATTTTTATAAAAATAAATAAATCTAGTAGTTTAGAAACTAGATTCAATTTTCTACAGATTTTATTCTTATATAGTTTTGAAATAATCTAGATAACTTATTCAAATTTTTATGACAAGTTGCCTAACTCTGATTTTTTTGAATTTTTTGCCACTTAAGGGCCTGTTTTTTCCATGATGATTCTACACATACCGAGGGATGGCATGAAATGATTTTGTGGAGTGATGAGAAGAGCCTATTATGCCTTTGGAGAAGGCTCGCTTAGGATGTATGGAGGCTGTACCAACACTTTTGGATTGCGAGTCTTGAGATATATATCCAAGACCTTGTGTACACGGGTTTTCTTTGGCATGGATGGGCTCTAAAATACCTTGTTGATGAAGGCATAAACCTTTTCCTTGATAGTTCATGCTCTTGAGCATTCAATCTATGGTAGGATACTTGTTATTTTGGAAGAATGATAAGAGTCCTTTATTAGATGAAGGGGGATGGGGGCGTATTTGCTTGATTCCACTTCTACAAGAAAACCACCATGGATGAATGTAAGAGTACTAAGGGGATATAAACATGGTGTTGGGATGGTAGGGCTAGGTGATGATGGAGGATCAAGAGATGGAGATGATGGGGTAACAACATATTAATCGAGTGGAGTGAGTGGTAAGGGATTAGGAGATGGATTAGGTGATATGATAGGCTCTAGATTTGTGGGAGTAGGTGATAATGGCTCATGAGATGGAATGGTTGGATCTTGAGTGTAAAGTGGATTATGGGATGGAATGGATGGGGGATTGTGATCTTGAGGTGGACTAGATGAGATGGTAGGATCTTGATAAGGAGAAGAGGATATGTTGGTATGGTTTGGATCAAGCTCTTGGCATGATTCATCTTGTGTCAATGGCAAGATGATAGAGTGTTGGAGGGACTCTGAAAGTGGGGGAGATGGAAGGATGAAGGATTCATGAAGCTCATGGGAATGGATTTCGGTGCTACTAGGAGTGGGAGGAGTGGATTGGATTTAAGTTTATTCAATGGATTGGGTAGATCCAAGAGTAGAAGATGGTGATTTGGTTTCGTTATCTTCTATGGGCTTGACGGATCTCGAAGTAGGAGATGGGGGTTCAATGGATTCTATAGGTTTGATTGCTTCAATGGTTTGGGTAGTGGTAGGGGTGGTAATAGTAATGATAGGTGTGGTATGGAGAAGGGCCTCATCACTAGTGATCGTACATGGGGTAGTGGGGCAGCATGGTTCCATGACTTGAAGATGTGGAGTTGGGGATGTATTCTTTGTCATGAGTGCTTGGAGGACCATTGGAGTAAGAATTGTGCATACTATAGGCTTAGATGGTTTGGTAGGAGAAGATGAAGGATTATGGATTGGTGGAATAGGATTAGATGGGGAAATGGGATTGGATGTAGGACTGGGAGTATATGGAGCATTAGGACATTGTGGAGTGGAAGATGGAGTGAAATAGGAGGATATGGATTGTGAATTAGAACAAGAGGATACGATTGGTGGATTGTAGTAAGGGTATAGGGAAGTAGGATTTGGTTGGGAAGATTGGGATGGTCGATTAGGATAGGAAGACATGGATGGTGGATTGGGACAAGAGGATGCAGGTGTTGGATTATGATAAGAAGATATGGATGTTAGATTAGGATAGGAAGATGTGGATGGTGGATTAGGATAGGTTGATGGGTATGTAGGATTAAGATGAGAAGGTGTGGATGTTGGATTAGGATGGGTGGATGTGGATATTGGATTAGGATGGGTAGATGTGGATATTGGATTAGGATAAGAAGGTGTGGATGTTTGATTAGGATGGGTAGATTGGTATGGAGGATTAGGGTATGGGGACATGAATTGTTGATTAGGACAAGTAGATGTGGATGGTGGATTATAGTAAATATATTGGGATGGTGGATTAGGGTAAGAGGATGTGGATGTAGGATTAGGAGGGGAAGATTGGCATGGTGTATTGTAGTGACAATATGTGGATGAAGGATTGAAATAGGAGGATGTGCATGGGGGATTATAATAGGGATGTTAGGATACTAGATTGGGATAAGAAGACATGGATGTTGGATAAGAAAATGATGTAGATGAAGGATATTATGGAGATGTGGGCAGGGAAGACAATGGATATCCCTTGTCGAAGGTAGCATAAGGATTGCTAGTAGGTGTGGGTGAAGATTTGATTGGATAGCTTGGATGAGTGATCGAATTCTAGATAGCGCTTAGGGAAAGCTTACTAGAAATGATAGCATCAAGGGGATCTATGTCATATACCTCTTGATCAACAAGGCTCTCGTTATCATCGTCAACGTAATTAGGATTCCCCTTAACTACTATTTTTGGTTGCATTGGTGAAGGATAAGGATTCATGATGTTGGATTAGATGGACAAAGATTGAAAAGATGGGAATGGATGAGTAGAAGGAAAGATAAGGTGATGAAAGGATAAATAGAATGAATTTGAATAAGATGGAAGAAGGGGTCTTCATATTCATTTTGATATCAGTAGATCTTGGATGTAGATGGACTAAAGCTCAGATTGGGATTTAGGTTAAGCTCAGATTGGGATTAGATTAAAGCTTAGATTAGGATTGGATTGAATATTAGATTAGGATTATTGGGGGATGTTATGGGATTTATTTTACACCAAGTTCAGTGGGTTTAACTAGATGACATAAGGTGCTGGCAATCAGATTTTTCTAGATTTGGCAGTTTTCAAAAATTATCAAAGTTTTCCATTTTAAAAAATTTCACAGGCATTCCTTTGAGAGTCTAGTTTTTTCCAAAAATCTTCCTAAAACTAAGGTAGGATGAATTTCCAACTAACATCATAAATCTGAGACATGCATTCTGAGTTATTAATGAAAAATATTTTTCAAAAATTGGAAAAAATCATTAAATTGCAATTTTGAGGGTCAAGATGAAAGTTTGAAGCCCCAAAAATGTGTCGAGATGGGGTCCAACTAACAAAGGGTCATTGAGAATCCACATTCCACCTGATAATGCAACTACCCATAAAATTTCAGCCCAAACAGACAACTGAGTCAAAATTTATGGCCTCTGGAAGTTTTTGCATCAAAATCAAAATCCCTAAAATGAAGTTTAGGTAATTGGGATGGATGCACTAATGAAGGCTGTGGAATCTAATGATGCTATAAGATGCACCTATGTGATTTTGTTTATGAAATTATGAATTTTAGAAAGTGTTGATGATGATGACGGGAAGATAGATGAAGGTCTACTTTTGGGTGAATTCACCTATCTAGGTGGCAAGCTCGACCAACCAAGGTGCAAGGTCGCCAAACTTGGGGAAAAGGTCACCCAACTTGGGGGAAAGGTCGCCCAACTTGGGATACAAGATTTCCCAACTAGGGTGCAAGGTCACCCAACTTGGGGGCAAGGTTTCCCAACTTAAGTGTAAGGTCGCCCAACTTGGGGGCAAGGTCACCCAACTTAAGTGTAAGGTTGCCCAACTAGGGTGCAAGGTCACCCAAATTGATTTCAAACTTGTCTAAATCTGAAAATAGTCAAATGAAATCGATAAATGGGGTGAAATATTCTTTAGATGGGAAAACAAATTCTCATAATGGGAAAATGGACCTTTAGAACAGGTAAACAGACTCTCGGAAGGAGCAAATGGACCTACGGAACGGGGAAACGGATAAATAGGTAGGTTGAACAGAAAGAAGGGTTGGTTGTTCAAGGTGCAAAATTTCCTAAGTAAGGTTCAAAATTTCCCAACCAAGTGGCAAGGCCGCCCAACTAGGTGCAAGGTCACCCATCTTAGGGGCAAGGTCGCCCAACTTGGGTGCAAGGTCACCCAACTTGGGGGCAAGGTCGCCCAACTTGAGGTCAGGATTACCTAACTTGGGGGAAGGTCGCCCAACTAGAGAAGGATCCATGGGTGATTTTGAAAAGAAAAAACTAGGAAAAAGACTTAGACAGAAGGCAAGTTCACCCCTATTAGAGGAAAAATCACCCTTGTCAGTAGACCTAGACTTAACTTGGGTAAAATGGCTATGGAAAAGGACCAAAAACATAGTAAACAATAAGAAAAAGGTAACGTTGACTTAACTAAATAGAAATTCACTGGTTTTGCATAGAAAAGATAGTTCAAGCAGCACAATCCTAAGATTAGTAAGACTGGTATGGCCAACATGATCCTCTAACTAAGCTAAACAAGGCGATCGAGGGAGTCCTCAATGTACACATGGTACATGAGGTACAACCATGAACACCATCCTATCATGGGAGTGAGTTAGAAGCCCCAATGAGGTACTGGAAACTTGGACCAACTCTTCATGTCTTATCTAAGTATCACTCTAGCTTCAATGCTTCACCAGACATGATGTGACTGGATGGGGTACAACTTTGGATCTCCCCCCTTTATATACTCCATACGGTACATGTGGTTGGGATCATCCCTTGGGGTGATGAAATCCCCAAACAAGTCCTGCTAAAAGAGGACACTAAACATTTTTGGCTAGTCCCCAAGCTCGCATGAAGTGCAAGGGGAAAGCTTGAACGGTCTAATGTCTCCTAGGTAACACAAAGGACTAAGTGGACTGTGATTTCTCTTCACCCAGGATTGCCAAATGGAACAAGGGGATTGGATACGTCAATAGCCCACTTTCAAGCACAACAAAAAATAGTATTGAATCCCCCTAATTAGATCTAAGTGCCTAACTAGTATGAAAATGATAAACAAACAAGCTAACTAAGGGTCTTGGCCCACTCGAGTCCTACAACAAACATGTTAGAAATTTAACCTCCAATCTTGGACAAAGGTGAAATAATTGCACAAATTTTAGTTAAAACAAGCACATTCACCAATAAAATAGGTTATGGATTCACTACTAAGAAAAGTGACAAGAAACAAACTCTGAAAATAACCTTTTAATTCATTGTTTACCTCATAATCGCCTTTGTCTAGGGCATAATAATCCCTGTTAAGGGAAATACCACCTGTCTTGAGGGAAGAATCACCCCTGTTAAGGGAAAGGTCACCTATTTTGAGGGTAGAATCACCCCTATCAAGGCCAGAGTCACCTTTGTGTAACCTGAACCTGTAAAATTTCAAACAATAGAAAACATGAAAGTACTAGAACCATTTGTGGGTCCCACTGGGTGTGCCAAAAATGTGTGTAGCGTGTTTTTCCTATCCTAAATGATGCAATACAACATAATACAAAGGAGAAAGAGACACAATAATGCTTCAAGATAAGCCTAAGTTAACTTGAACAAAATAAAGATTAAAGCAAGAGATATACCTTGTCCAAGTGATCCTTTTGGTTGGCCCTTTTGATGTAGCTTGGATGTGTGCTCCTTGGTGGAAAATATGATGAAATGGTATGCAAAGTGATCTAGATTGTATGATGAATGCAATGAAATATTTGGGTATTTTGATAGATGAATGCAAATGAAAGCTTGATGAATGCAACAATGGAGGTTGAATGTAAGTATGCAAGTTCTTGAATGCTTGAGAGTTGTAGAGCTTGAATTGTCAATGCATGTTATGAGTGAATGTGTGTTATGAAATGAGACAAAATATTCCATTTTAAGGGAAGAGTCTCTAGAGGATTCAATGGCTAGGATTTAGCCAACATGGACAAGATAGAGGGTTGTGGTGAGTTGAGGACTCACAAGCTCTCACATCTTGCCATGTGGAAAATGAGGTGTCAAAAGGACATGTGATGTGGAGAGAGGACATGTGAGGTGGAGGTACTTGCAAGTACCTTGGGAATTGGGGGAAAATTTCCTCAAAAAGGAAGTTCTTGTCCTCATATGGGAAGGATGATGACAAGTGAGGAATTTTAGATAGTTCTCACTAATCACCATGTGGAAGAAAGAAGTTGTTGGGGGAATAAATGAGAATTTTAAATTCACATGATTGAGGAGTACCTTGGGGATAAGAAAAGATATTCATAAAGGAGGCCCTTGTCCCATGTGACTAATGTGACAAGTGAGAGAATTTAGAATTTCATAGCAACCTACATGGGGAAGAGAAATGCATTGAATTAATAAATGTGAATTTTCAATTCACATGGGGAAGAGGTCAAGGCTTAAAAAAGAAAGTACTTATGAAAGGTTGACTTGGAGGACATACCAGAAATGGCATGTGATTAGATTAAGGTTGTGCAAATAGGTGATTAAGAAGATTAATGAAGGATTAGAGAAAAGTGGCCAAATATGGAGGATGTGACATTAATCCTGATTAAAGGTGTGCAAATCCTAATAATAGATTAATTAAACTAATCCAGATTAAAAAAATACTATGGAGGATGTGACAAGGATAGAGAAAAGAGGGAATTTAAAAATTGATTTAAATTCAAAAGGCTAAATTACTAAATTAAATAAATTAATATATTTATTTAATTTAGAGATGAAAGGATGAAAGGTAAAGTATTTAATTATTAAATTAAATACTTGAGGAACCTTAGGAAAAGGGGAAATATTAATTAAATAAATCATTTAATTAATATCGATGAAATAGATGAATAGGGAGATGGATTTGACCATATCGGAGTGGTAAAATTTGGATGTCTACACTATTAAAAATGGTTTGGTTACATTGATTGAAACTCAACCTCATAAGAGCTAAACTAAAAAGCCTCTTGACATTTCTTTCTCAGCCAAAGATATAATAAAAAATACACCTGATGATCCTCGTGAGGACTTCTTTTTCAAATCATTATCAAAAGTTGAAGGAAAAATGCATAGAAAAACTATCCCTTACTGTAATAATTGGCTATGAAGGTAGCCACCCAAGATCTAGAGGCCTAATAGAAAGCACAAAAGAGAGAGAAAATAATATGACAAGAATAAACTGTATTCAATGTCAATAATATGAGATGCAGTACTCAATACATAGGAGACCCCTTGGTTATATAGCCAAGGTGAGAACATAGGAGGGCATAAGATTATGACAAGTGTCGTAATCTTATGACATGTGACAACAATGAAGAGTTATCACTCCATCTAAAGTGGAAAAGGATAATGTGATAATCTCCACAAAAGGTGGAAGTGATGAGGTATGAGATGTCAAGTCCACCAAAGGTGGAAAATCTCCAACAACCTCCTATGTGGTCCCTAAGTAAACTTAACTAAGGTGTAATCATGACAAGGTACAAGACATTTAATTACACCAACACCCCCCCTTAAGTGCAACTTAGGGAGAATGTACACAAATGCAAAAAATGCAAGATGGGTCCCGGCTACTAGGCCATGTTAGGTACCCATGTACAAATGCAATGAAATCTCTCACAAGTGGAGTAAAGATAGAAAAACCTAGTGGGAAAAAACTACCCCCCCAAAAGAGATATGAGATACAAAAAGCTATGAACATAGTATGAGAAGGAAAAAACCCCATGTGAGGAAAAATTCCCCCCATACAAGAGAAGAAGAGAGGCAAGGTAGCCCCCCCTCAATGTACAATGATCACCAATGGAGGATGCTCGAGAAGGAATGAAGAAGCTGCTCCAAAACTGTCGAACAATGTTCCTCCCCTTGGGAAGAAACAATACCAAAGGTGGATGAATGAAGTCTCCCCAATCCACAAGTGAAGAAGGAAGAACCCTCAAAATGTAAGAAGTCTTTGAAATCTGCTCAAATGTCCCTATGTTGATGCTGAAAGATGCCTTCCCCAAACTATGTGAAGTTGCAATGGTGTAGTCACTTCCTGGAACTTGTGAGAACCCCTTTGCAACAACCCTCTCATCTGCTGAAAAAGACAACTCAAGATCTAGCAAGGATGAAGGTAGAACATACTCCAAAGACAATGCCTCCTCAAAAGAGAAAGTGGTCTCCTCCAACTGTTGTAAAGATGCATCCACAATCACATCAACCTCGAAAGACTGATCATGTAGATGAGGGTCAGAGTGTTCCCTCGCAACAACTAAAGAAGAATCACCTTCATCAAAGAGAAGATGTAAGGAATCAAATGTGTCTCCCAAGTCTGCAATGTAGGACTCCACAAACAAAACGCCAATGTCTGTCAAGTAGTCATCCCATGAAGTTGTTGCTGGAAGACAAGGTATGCACTGTTGCACTGAATCACAAGACACTGAAACTGTCAGAACACAAGTATCATCAGGTACATCAGTCAATGTAGGAGATGGAGTATCAACAATAGGCTCAAGAACCTCAGGAGTAGAGAGCACTCCAATATTCAAGTAACCATACTCAATCTCATCAAGTGTGTCCACACTAGGGTGAACTGAATCATCAATAGGAGCAAAATATGAGAAGGTGTAGAATCAAGAAAGATCATCAACCTCCCCAATTGTAGCAAGAGCCCTGCTATGCAAATCTCGAACAATGACAGAATCTGGTGTGAACTCTACACTCTTTCCTGAACCACTATGAGTAATCTGATAGATGGAAAGGATGTTCCTTGACAAAGTAGGCACACATAGAACATCATTAAATGCTCCACCTTAAATATCAATTGAACCCTTCCCACAAACTTCCAAAGAAGTGTTGTTGGCCATCAAAATGGGTGGTGATGAACAAGAATTGAATGAAGAGAACATATCCTTGGACGAAGTCATATGATGTGATGCTCCTAAATCAAGGATCCACCTATCTGAATTGGAATCTGCAAATGCAAGAAATGCTTTCCCCTTATGTTTCTCATATTGAGATGAAGAAGAAGGAGATGAGCTAGATGTTGTTGCCATGAGAGTTGTTCCTTTTCCCTTAGAAGAAGTGGAAGGAGATGATTCCTTCTCTTGATATGCAGTTGGCAAGTTGATGTTGTTCTTCTTAAGGATGTGTTTCAACTCATCAATTTGTTTAACATGACAACGATGCTCATCATGACCAATCCTTTTGCAATATGCACATGTTGGTTGCTCCCTCTTGCTCGAATTGTTGTACTTCTTTGAAGAAGATGAAGTTGAGCTTTGTTGTGGAGGAGTGGATTGTTTGTTTTCTCCTTGTGGCTTTGGTGAAGATTGCTTTTGGTCTTTCCCTTTTCCTTGCTTATTGTTTCCATGATTGACCACCAATGCTTTTGAAGTTGAAGACTTGAGAATACCCATTTTCATCAACTTATTTTGCTCAAGAATCAAAAGATCCGTGAGAACCTCAAAAGATGGTGTTGTGAAGTTACTTATTGTTAATCTTTGAGTTTGAAAACTTGAAACAAAGGCTACATACTCAACTGGAAGTTTATCTAACAAGTTGAAGACCAATTGATCATCCTCTTTTTCAATACCACAATCTTTTAGTTGTGCTCTTAATTCATTTTCCTTAGTGACATAATCCTGAATTGTATCAAAATCTTTGGGATCAAGGCTTAAGAGATCATGTTCAAGTTTGTATCCCTTAACCTTATCAACCTTTCCATACAAAGCAACAAGCTTATCCCAAGCTTCCTTAGTTGTAGTACATTTATCAACATGGAAAATGAGATCATCTTAAATGAATTTTCTTAATGTACCCAATGCCATAGAAGTTTTAGTGAGACAATCCATATATGTTGTTGGATCTACTTTAGGATCTGAAGGTACAATTATGGTTCCATCAATGTAGTGAATTAAACCTTTTTCCATTAGTTTACTCCATGCACGTACTTTCCAAGTACCATAATTATGTGCAGTTAAGAGTGGAACTTTAGATGAACCCATGATGGAATGAAAGAGTACAAGAGAGAAAATATAAACAATCACACAAGAGACACCTCCCCAAATTCACTCAATCAAAGTACCCCCCCACAAATAGATGATTTTGGCACTTTATAATGTAGTGTGTATACAATAGGCCACTTGCAACTTGGATAAGTGGGCTTATGATTTCTTATTTACAACTTGCCAATAAATAGGCTTATAATAGACTAGAACCATAAAGTAAAGACCTAAATTCAGATCTATGCAATACAAGTGCCAAATAGGCCAAAAAGGACCATATGTTGAAAGTACAAAATCCACTCAATATCACTTCAAAATGATTGTAGATTCAAGAAGTAGACAAAAAATCATGCACTTTCAAAAAAAATGGCACATGAAAAGGAGTTCGTATGAGCCTGAACGAAGCCTCTGAAGTTGCAGAAATGGTGACAAGACAGGTACAGTCATGAGAAACTGAAAATTCTAGAAAATTTGTCCACCAAAATTAGAAACTAAGTACACCACTATGAAGTACATGAAAAATTAGCCCAAATAAAAAAAAAATTGCTCCAAAAAAGGAGCAAAAATGAGCGAGATATGAAGCTCTGAAGTCGGACTGCAAAATCAAAAACTTCATTGGTGAGGGGGGCAAAATTTTTTAAAACTGTTGATGTCATGCTATCGCACTGATGACGTCATCAAACCGTAGCTTAAAATTGACGGTCATTTGGCTGTCACAAGTTGACCAGGTTAAATTTGACGACCGTGAACCCGTCTCCATCGCCGTCACCAACTGCCGGAAAACACTGGCCGAAATATTCTTTTTTTGCCAAAATATACTCTGAAAATGATGGAATCTTCTGCCGATAGCCGGAAATTTCTTTCGCTGCCGGCAATAGATTTTTTTGACTGTCGACCGAAGGTGGAGGGAGCTTCGGCTATGGCCGGGAGTTTTTGCCAGCCATTGACTATACGGGACGCGGTAAAGTACCTGCGCAGGCAGGTACGATCTGAGTACCCTGCCTGTGCAGGGTACAATACAAAAAAAAAAATTGATTTTTTTTCAATTTTTATTTATTTTTGATTTATCAAAATACAAAATATTTTGAGTTTTGATTTTTGACAAAAAATACAATACAATGAATTTTATTTTATTTTAAATTTTCGATTTATAAAAAATCGAAAACACAATACAATTTTTTATTTTTGATTTTACAAAAAAATTGCAAAATCCCAAATACAAATTTTTCTACGGGATTTCTAATTTTTCTAAAACAAAATTTCAAAAATTTACAACTAATTTTTGCAAGACTATTGAAAAAATTCAGAAAATTGAATAATACCCCAAATTGGCAAAATTTTCAAATCTGGAGCTCCCGATGTCCGATTTGGATGAAACGAAAGGCAATCTCAACTGAAAATAGCCTCCCGAACGCAATGGTGGACTTAGATTTGGTGTAGGATGCTCCAAAATGCTGCTGCAACACAGATCTGAAAATACACCACTGTTCAAATGCACCAAGATCTCTCCAAAATGGCGATCCAAAGATGCTCCAATGGCTCTGATACCATGTAAGAATTGGTTATGAAGGTAGCCACCCAAGATCTAGAGGTCTAATAGAAAGCACAAAAGAGAGAGAAAATAATATGACAAGAATAAACTATATTCAATGTCAATAATATGAGATGCAGTATTCAATACATAGGAGACCCCTTGGTTATATAGCCAAGGTGAGAACATAGGAGGGCATAAGATTATGACAAGTGTCGTAATCTTATGACATGTGACAACAATGAAGAGTTATCACTCCATCTAAAGTGGAAAAGGATAATGTGATAATCTCCACAAAAGGTGGAAGTGATGAGGTATGAGATGTCAAGTCCACCAAAGGTGGAAAATCTCCAACAACCTCCTATGTGGTCCCTAAGTAAACTTAACTAAGGTGTAATCATGACAAGGTACAAGACATTTAATTACACCAACACTTACAAGCATGCCTCAACCTATGACTGAGCCTCCTATCCTTGAAAAAACAATGATTGAACCTAAAGACAACCAAGACCAACCTAAGATAGATATTTTGCATATATCCTATAAAAGACTGAGAGATAACAAAACAAATCCTATCACACCTCCTAATATAAATTTTTTTTACAAAGCTAAAGAGAAAGTGGTTGAACAACCTCCCATGGTTCCTTTCATTCCTCCCCTTAGGAAAGAAAGGAAACCTAAGGTTTATAAACCCACTCCTACACAAATGCAGCTTGAAAATTGAACTAAAATATATAGAAATGCTAGAGAGCATAGGCATAGACATCATGCTCTTCCTTGAAGGTTAAATGGAGAAAACAACAAAGAAAATCAAAATCCAAACTTGACTAAAGCAATCCATAATGAGTCTCCCTCTTCACCACAACAAAAAGATCCTATACCACAATAGGAGTTAAAGACTTCTTGAGATATTATCATTTAGCCTACCTTTGTGATTAACTTGGATGATGATGAGGAGGATGCTAAAATTGATAAAGTGTATAATGAATTGAATACATTTTTTTCTCTTCTATGAGCATAAATGACAATTATTCATGGAAGATTTTTGAACCTGGTAATGAGCCTAGTTCAGCACTTGCTATCATCCCTTTGGCTAGTTTTATGCCTTTTACATATGATGAACATGATTGGGATGTGGACGAACTGCTCATAGGTTTACACACATATGCCTTACTAGTCTTTTGCATTATTGTTTTTTCCACATTTTGTGTGTGATTACATGTGTGTAATGTGATTCCCCAGACTATTATGTTTGATGTCTCTCTCTCTTTGTGACAATCCTCTATTTGTATCTACATTCCTCTCTGTGTCATGAACCTTTTATCTATTTATTTTTCTTTTTTTTTCCTTTTGGGGATGATGTAAGGCATTGAGAAATTCATGTCTCTTCCATTTTGACCCAAAAGCTTCTATTTTTTTCACTCTCTTTATGCCATTCTTCTTGTTCCATGAGTATTTGGGGAATGATGATAGTTCTGAGCTCTTAAAAAATATTGTAGCAAGAACATATTGACCCCAAATCCATGGATCCCTCATGTATTTGGAGTTTCATTTTGGAGGAAACCCTTGTCATTTTTCATAATGTAGCTTTATTTGGAAACATATGACTTGGCATAGGTATTTCCAAATAAGCTCTCATGTCCTCTTTATTGTTAGCATTTATCATTTTCTACTTTAAAGTAATTTCTCATAACATGGTGTTTAGCAATTTCTTTAAAATCAGGGATTACATTGGCATCATTCTTTTTGCACATGTCATGTTTCATTATGTATTCTTCTTACTTCATGTGATATGTATTTTGCTTTTTGGTGACATTGGGTGTGATTTCATTCAAGAGTCTAATCTCTCCTAGCATATTATATTCCTCTTAGTGGCTTGATATAACACACTCCATCCCTTAAGTTGTGAATCTTCTATTCATCGATTGGTCCTCTCTTGGATACATTAGGCACAATGTTTCCTAATTTAATACCTCATGTGAAATAAGAAAAACTCCTTTGAACATACCTTAATCTATTTCACAATCTTGATTATATGGCCACCTTGCATAACACACTTTTCTTTCCTATGGAGCCATCTTGTATGTTCATGAGTTTCAAGCATACAAAACTTTGCTTGTCTCATGGATCTTGAATTTCATTGTTGTGTCACACCTTATCAAAGTTATTAGGAGGTATGGCTTTCATATGGTTGTGCATATGGGAGCTGAACTTAGTCATGACTTTCCCATAGCCATTTTCTTGTGAGTGCATACCCGCTACGTGCATATGTGTCTCACCCTTTTGGATACTCAAGTCAGCAAACAACCTAAAATTTTGTTGCCTTAGAGTGAGCATGTATTTTTGGACAAACAACTTAGATCTGATCCACAACATGCAGGACAAATGGTCAAAGCTTGATACAACCCTTTTTGTTTTTGTTTTTTTGGGTAAGTGCAAGAAGTTGGGTTCACATTTAGGGGAAGTGTCATTTTTTAGCTTTAAAACAAATACCCATTCATTTTTTAAAATAGGTACCCATTTTGAAGTGGGTAATTGTTCCAAAAGGTTTGAAACTCAAAAGAAACAATTTTCATTTGGATTTAGGGTTAGAATAGGTATGGTAACCCAACACTAAAGGCTTAGACCTGCAAGTACAAGGTCATGGCAATTTGAAGAGAAAAAACTTTGGAAATATAGCTAATGAGGCTTTTTTTATAATTATTTTATAAAATTAAAACCCATTATATATGAAAATTTCTAGTTTTCAAATATGTAATTTTTTTATCATTTGATTATTTTTTCTATTTTTTAATTAATTTATGAGGAAACGAGTCCATAAACTCAAAATTTCAAGTTTTCATTTTTTTTAATAAATTTTAATTTGTTTATTTTCTTGTTAAAAAATGATATGGCATCAATCTATAAACAATTATTTACACAAAATAAATAAATAAATTAAAAAATGATAGTTTAGGTCAAGTTATGGTGTCTCTATACAAGGTTTTTGAAAACCAAAAATTGGGGCCAATAAAAAATTAATAAATAAAAAAATATTAAGAAAAAAATTATTAAAAAAATCCTCATCAATATTCATTATAATATACATATTTCCCCAAAAGTAACTATAAAAATACTTTTTATTTAAGTCAAATTATGGTGTCCATACACGTGCATGGTATGGTCCTTAAAAAGTGACTTTTAAAAAGTGATTTTCATGCATGTGTATTATTTTTTTTTTGTATCATTTGGGTATTATAATAAATTACATGAAAACTAGACTAAAAATAATTAATTTCATATTACTGATTTTTTTTAAGATTCAATGTGTAAGTGCTTCAAATTTGAAGTCCAACTATGACAAATTATGAAAATCAACAAAAACACTTCCACTTTTAAAATTTTATGGACCCAACTTCTTGCACCTACCCTTTTTCTTTCTCTTTGTCTTTGGAAGTGTATGCTTGTTCCTTCTTTTTGTTCCTTGTATCATTTTCATTTGATTTCTTCTGCACATATGTTTGTTTTCCATAGGATCTTGATCCTAGGGGCTTGTGCAACCCTCTTGGTCATTGTCATCCTATCCCACTAGCATTGGTACATTTGGACCCCTCTTGATGCGAGTTAGTCTACTTTAGTGTTATTTTGAAGCAAGTTCCTCCTCTCACTAAAATGGGGGCTAAATGTATTGTAGAAAAATGTATCCCTTTACATTTTCACACTTGTTTGGGCCCTTGTGAACTAAATGGACTTAATTGTTCCTTATTTAGGGTGTTGTAAAGTGTTTTCTTACACTTTCACACTAATCTAGGGTTTTATTAGTTAATTTGGATTCTTTATGCTTTAATTGGCCTTATTTTGCATCCATAAGTGTTAATTAATGCATCTTTCCAAGGATAATCCAAACATATACCGTGACCAATCAAAAATTAATGATTTTGGATTGTATGGTCTAGATTTAGTGATCTGGGACTCTTATGCCACCTTGGGTATATGGGTACCACCTAAGTTTTGGGGCCTCAATCTAGATTTCACATAAAACTAAGTATTTCTTGAAAAATGTGTCCCAGGCTTGACCTAATGGGACTCATACACTCCAACTGGCATATGAGTCATGCTTAGCTTAGACACCATTTGAATTCAAATTATTGGTTAGATTTTATTCTCCTAGATCTGATGTCGGCTTGTATTGTTGTAATTTCGAGAAATTTGGCATAAACAAGTATAAATATGAGGTTATTTCACATATTTTTCACCTATCAACTTTAATGAGCACATGTGATCTAAGCATTTGAGAATTCTAGTAATTCAAGAGAATTCAAGACCCTTCAAGAGTGATAATCAAGCATTTTGGAGTATTATTCAAATATCAAGCATCATGTCAAAGTCATCATACATCATGTTTGTTTTTGAGATAACATTTGTGAAGTAGGTATCTAATGATTCAAGCAAACATTCAAGTCAATATCTACATCATTCAAGCAAGATTCAAGATCCACATTCATGCTATCCATTTCATACATTTTTTCACATCTTGTTCAAGGGTTTGGCGAGTTACAACATTGCATATTTGTTCATTCATCATTCCTCCTTTATATTTTATTTCATTTCAAGGTTTTATTACCAAAATGAGGTTTCACCAAGGAAAATCCATCCCCTAACAAACCAAAAAAAAATCCCTCTCTTCGATGTGTGATTGTAGATCTTGGTGATTTAGGTTGAAGATCTTTTGAAGAGAAATTTTGGAGAAAGTTGTCAAGTTGTCAAAGTTGTTGAATCTACATTGCAAGATTACAGAAAGTCACCTATAGGTTGAGTTTTAGTGATTCAAGCCTGGAGATTTGGAGGGAAAGAAACTATAGGAAGCCATTAGAGGATATCAATTTTTTCAAGAAGCCTTTATATTGGGACTAAATCACCACTTGTGATGTATGAGTCCAAATATACACATTTTTTAGATATTTTCCAAAGATCCTGATTCAGTAGTTCCATATTCTAGTTTATGTCAAAAACCCTGATTTGGGACTAAATCGCCCCTATTGGTGTATGAGCCCTAGTGAGCATAAAAATCAGCATTTCCATCATTTCAAACCTCAATTCAAGTCCCTTCAATTTCCAGGTGCACCTCTATCCTTTCTCAATCTTTTATTCTACATTCTAGTTTCATAATTTAGGTCATATAGTTAAGTTTTCCATATCATTAGGTTTTGCATGTTACTAGTCTTTCCAAGCTATATCTTGGTTGTGAGCCCCTCTTTAGTCTTTAATCACATCCTAGAACAACCTTTAGTATATCTCTTTCCTTCATTACATCACTAAATTGAGATCTCTAGGGTTTCCTTGAGTAAAACTAGGTGAAATTGGAGGTCCCTAAACACTTAGGTCCATCTCCCAAAAGGTGGAACCCTATTTCCTAGCCTTCAATTCTTATATTTGGAAATTTAAAATATCCTTTCTCATCTATGCTAGCTTCATTATCCTCAATTATATTAAGTATAACAATAGTACTAGAAGAACTTGCATTAACACTTCTACGACTAGCCATTTCTAAAAATATAGAGTGAGAGTTCTTACTTGGAATTATGGCTCTTATTTTTATGCTACTTTATCGACTTTCATTTTCCCTCTAATTGCCTACTTAGTTGAATAGGTTCTTACTATTGTGACTCCATAGATATTACAAAAGCTTACTCTCAACCTTGAACAAAAACCTCTCATTACATATCATAAAAATAGAAAAAGGAGTATTCATGGATTTGATAACAATTTTAACACAATCTATAAATATATATATATATATATATGGAATATATCCTTATTTACAACATATAATTTCTTCATACATTATGGAATTTACCATAGACTTATGAACTTATGTATCAGATTTCTAATTATCCATATCACTTTAGGTGCAAGATAAGAGCATATGAATGATGACCCTAAAGACTCTAGACTTGAACCTCCAACTCTAAATGTCTCACCTTAGAGGTAATTCTTTGTCTATAGAGGTGAAACTGAACTTTTACCTCATATCTATACATTATGGTTTGAAACCTAACCATAATAAAATGACACTTGCATTGCACTAAGTGAGGTGGTAGAATCTTTTCCTAGAGCTAAATCTAAAAGGACTAAATTTCAGTTAGAATTACAATAAGATAAGGAGGAAATAATTAGTTATGAGCCAAGTCGATGGCCTACACCTAAATCCTTCACTATTATTAATCTAGATTCAAGAATTTTTTGAAGGTATAAGTCAAGATTGCATACTAACATTGGGAAAAAGAAAAATAATTTAGAAGCTTAGCATAATTGGCAAGCTCAATGGTTAATTTCTGCTCAAGATAATATTGATGATTTGGTAATAGATGTTTTAAATAATTTGTTTGTATCCCAAAATTCTTATACCAAATTTTTGAAGGTGGAACAAACTTCTTCCTCAATGATTTTAGAAACATCGGGTGTTTGTAGATAAACAAGAACTATAACTGCATCTTAGCATAATATGTTGAACATAAAAAAAAAGTAGAATTAGTACTTGATCAAGTTCATGATAAACAATACAATTAAAAAAAATATATGCAATCTAAATTATTTGATAAAAAATCACTTTTGGGTGTAGTTTCAAGAGAACTAGATAAAGTTAGAACTTATGTAAAAAATATCTAATGGAATTTTTTGTGTCATGTTAATCAACCTTCAATTCCTAGTCAATCTTCAAGGCATAATGCATCTAAAGAAAAAGAACTTACAAATGCAATAATAGAGAAAGATTGGCTTAATGAAATAGGAATTGTAGTAGAAATTCTTGAACCTGTTTATGCTAAATAGCAAGAATCTAAAGAATCTGAATCTACTCTAGAAATAGATCTAGAGATCATGCCAAAAGTGTTACCTATAAATTTAGATATTGAATCCCAAGGACCAGAGGAAGGGGAAGGTGTAGAAAAAATAGAAGATGAGATGATGAAAGAAACTCTTACTACCAATGTACACCCAAAAATTATGAGGCCACCTTCTACCAATAGATATATTCTAAACATTGACCAATTAATAGATCCATATGATGCAATTTTTTCATGTTATGACACTTTATCAAACTTCTTTGATTCTAGAACATCATGGAATGGTTCTCAAATGGTCTATTATGTAGTTAGGTTATTTTTAGGAAATATTAGAGATTGATGAGGTCTCATAGAAGATGGTCCTTCACCAAGGTTTAATGGAAAAACTGTAATTGTCATATATTTGGATATGGGAAAAAATGACATAGCCACAAATGGTTTTAGTCATTTAAATTTTTCAATGCTTGATCAATTTTGTGGTACTAGGAAAAATGTGGTAAGAGAAGCCACAAGGATCTTTTATAGTCTAAAGCTTAAAAATATAAGTCTCTTACATCAGTACAATTTACCTTTAAAAAAATATCTATTTGTAGCAAGGTTAAAAAATGATGATGTTGCTAAGAGATATTATCTTAACTCTTTTCCTTGTAAATTGGGTAGTTGTGTAGAAGATTATATAATTGATAAAAGGAAAACTACAGTTCATGATTGTATGTTTGTTGAGATGAATAATTTAATATCTTTTAAGTTGTAAAAATAGTTTATGTTGGTTGCTATGAATACAAATGAGCTCAAGAATACAATTCTACATGTAATCTTAAAGAATTTTTCAGACAACCTCCAAATGATTACTTCAAAAGATTTGCTAATCTCAAGAAATTTAAGAAAAATGTGGTTGCAAAAAAAAATGTGAATGCAAAGAAAAATCTAATTCTTACAAAAATTTTAATGCTAATACAAATTTTTTTGGGGAAACTATGATAGATTTAAATATGCCAATAAATTTTGGTTTGCCAGAAAATTTAAGATCAATCCTATCCAAAAACAAAAATTCAAGAAGATAGGATACAAGCCTCCTCCTTACCTCCTCAAAAAATGAACTAATCAAAAGGTTCCAAGATAGGTGAAGTTATTTATCTATAGAGGACCTCCTTATGCAACTGATTTCCCACAAAATCTTAATCCAAAAAAAAGGTATATGCTACTTTCAAAGAAAAAGATCTCAATTTTGAATGGGATATAGTTTTTTCTTCTTATGGTTATCAAAATCCTAAAATTCAATATTATGAATTAAATATTATGAATAGTTTTTGCTTCTTATGGTTATCAAAATCTTGAAATTCAATATTATGATGGATTATTGGTGCGGGAGCACCCAAGAGACTTCATACATTGTTTTGGTTTTTGTGTTTATTTAATATAATAAGGTCCTTTTGACCATTATTCATGTTTGTAGGGGTGTGAATAAGGTCTTAGGGGTCTAGGTTTGGTCAAGTTGTTGAAATGTTAAAAAGTTGCTCTATGTTGCAAAAAAGTTGCACAAACAACTTTGCATTTTTGGGTTATGTTGGAAGTTGACCAGTTAGGATTCAAAAGATAGTTGGGAATAGTTGGGTTTTTTTTGTAAATGCTTAAATAAGCTTGGTGGAGGAAAATACAAGGTTCTGGTGATTACTTTGAAGATTGAACATTAAGAAAATTTTGTTTTCTTACGAGCTTTCAAGGCTTTCTTATTGTTTTCTCATACTTGTATAGGTCCGTACGACCTAAGAGTGAACAATTATCTCTTGGGGTTCATGATTTATTGATTCTATTCCTTGTTACATTTCGTTTCATCTTATTTCATCAAGGTTTGAGTGAGCTAGAGCATTTTTTCTGAAGATTGCTTGTAACCCTAGTTTAAGGTTTGATTTGAGGCTAAAAAAATGAGTTTCTCCCTATTCCACTTGTGAAGAAACTTCAAACTCAGTGGAATTGATGTAAGTAGGGTGTATTTTGTTTTCTTGAAGTGGAAAGATTAGTGGTGGGTGATTAGCATGAGCAAAATGGATGCCCTAGCCTGATTTCCTCATATATTAGGCATTAGAACTACATAGGGCTTAGGGTTTACTAAAAATATCTTCAAAAATTGTTTCAAGGGGTTGGAAGTGTTGAGGCAGATCGTATAAGACCTATTTGAGGCATTGGATCAGAGAATTGAATCTTGGATATTTAAATCCCTATTGTGACCTAGTTGAATAAGCCTAATTAGGCCTAGTCCCAAATCATAGCAACCAAAATTTGGATTTTTTTGTTCCATAACACCCCCACTTGTAGTTGATATATGTCATTAAATGGGATAAAGGGTATCTAAATCTATAGTTATATTTTGGGTATGAGGTCTAGTTTGAGAATTATGTTCGAAAAACAAATTATGAAGTACTACTAGGGAATTTGAGGAATTGTGAAGGAAATCCACCAAGTTATGGTTCAATAATTGAAAAGGTTGTTTGATTGAGTTAGTTTTGTGATCATCCACCCTAATTTGCATCAATTATAAAATATAATAAAAGATGTATTTAAAAAAAAAAAAATAGGGGTAAATGCTTTTGACCCGGAGCTATGAACCAGTGAGCTCACAAATGGGGGACCTCATCCCCAACATAAGCACTCAATAATTACACCCCAATGGAGTTTCAACCTTGACAGCAAGAACAACAACCAAAAAAATTAACCATCACACCATTCCACTATTGGAAAATATCATCAGAAATGTTGATGATAGTAAAATTTACATAATTAAATTCAAAAATCTAATACCAAAGTTTAATTTAGATGGTTTTATTTATAAATATTGAAAAATAATTCTATTTTTTAAGTTTCAAAAGAAAAATTAAGCTATAGTATTTTTTTATTAAACTTTAAAATTGTATCCATCTAGAAAAACAAATGATTTATTGGTGTCTACATAATAAATAAATATATTCCTTGTGTACACCATATTTAAAATAATATTATGTTGTGTTATACAATATTGTTTATAGTAGTATCAAAGATTATTTTAGAGATTTTTCATTTATAATTTATGTACAAGAAGTCAGGCACTGATTTTTGAACCAAGCTTTTCTTTTTGGAGTTTCATAAGAATATTTAAATTTTAGTTTTAAAAGTTTTTGTAAAGGTTTTTTGTTAAGTCATATCCCTCTATAAAATAAATGATTTGTTGCTAACTATAATAAATCGATGCCTCATGATATCTAGATTGATATTACATGTGTTATGAAAAAATATTTTTTATAGTAGTATCAAACTTTATTGTAGATAATTTTTATTTATAAGTTATTGTAGAAATTAGGCACCAATTTTTGAATCAATCTTTTTTTAGGTTTCGAAAGAAAATTTAAACTACAAATTAATTTTTTAAGGATTTCTATAAAGTTGTATAAAATAAATGATTCATCATAATCTGTAATAAATATAAATGGTCAAAAATCAAATTATTTGTTACACAAAATTAAGTCTAAATGTTCCCCAAAAATTATAGTTTTTCCCTCATGGTTTCCTCTTGAATTAATTTCTACTTCTACAATTTTCTTAGGGCATTGTAGCTATCCAACAAAGTTTGTATTACACCATTTTACTAGATGCATGGAATCTTCTTCGATGTTAGCACATTTATATCCCCTAAAAAGTATATTTGTCAAACTACCACTACCAAAATATAATTAATTATTACTGCCTATTTTTTTCCTAAATATTCCATAGCAACTATTTGAACTATATTAAATTTCCAACCATTTGGGTGTGGAATGGTGCACTTTAGATGTTTTGATCTCTTTCTCATCAATAACTCCACAATAGTTTTAGTGATTCTAGTAAAATATTTCTTCATTATTTCAATACCAAGTGGAAGGAAAAGTTCTTCTCAAGTAGGTATTTTAGCAGCTATCATTCATTTGAAGTTGAGAATATCTTTTGAAGCATGGACTAAATTAGATCAAGATAAATTGAGAAAATTGAAGGAGAAAAGATAGAAAGAGGAAGAACGCAAGAAAAATGCAACAATTGAGATGAAAAAGGAAGAGATGGACATGAGATATCATGGGAAAAGTGGAGCCAATTGGAAGAAGCACAAAGGTAGCAAAATGAACTTGAGAGGAAGGAAATAGAGGAAGAACTAAAGAAGAAGCACCAGATAGAGAGAAATGGAGTTGTTGAGAACCTCTAAATGCATACGACAGATGAAGGTGGATGCTAAGTCTAAAAAACCTACATCAAATAATAAAAAACACATGAAAGAAGTCCATCAACATAATGGAACGACACTTTAGTCCCAAAAGGAATATGTTGGAAAGGTAAACTAGTACAACTTATCAATTAAGATCATGCAGTAATCAATTGGAATAGATAGATAATTTTATGTATAATGATGATAAATAACAAAAAATATAACTTGTATACACAATACTTGGAGACTATCTATACAGGGATCCTCATAGTACAAATGATGCTTCTAAATTTTTTTATGCCTCTACATCACAGGTGTCAAGCATTTCAACTAGTTGTGCAAAAGGTACATAGGAAACAAAAGGGAAGTCAATGTTAGGAAATAATTTAAATTCATATAAATCTTCAAAATCAAACATCAATATTGAAGCTTATGAAAAATCGCCTTATAAGAGTTCAAGTGAGAAGGTGAAAAATGATAATGTTACTCCAGCAAAACTCATACCACCATGGGGAAGGTAGATGAGGATAAGTTATTACCTAGATGTGTTTTTCCAAGGCTATAAAATTTCATTATTTCCTAATACCCTTTCTATTTGCAAGAAGGAGAACTTGGTTCCATATATAATTAGTCAACAATGTATTAATCCTGAATAGATATTTACTAGTACAAGAACTTGAAATTTAAATAAAGGAAATTCACTATGAAGATATAATATGAGTAGAAAATATTGTATGTCACTATTCATAATTAATTATATTTATGATATTATTTCCTTAATTTTTTTAAAATTCAATCTATTCTTTTTCGTGAAAGAGAAATATAAAAGTGAAGGCTTTGGAGGCTACTAAAGCTATAAAATAATTTGAAGAAAAAAGAGAACAAGAATTCAAAAATTGTGAACATGAAAAGAAATTTCTTGAGAAATCAAAGAAAGGACTATACAAATGGGTAAAAGAAGGTGAAGAATCCTACAATAATAAATTTCGTTAGTATCAAATATTAATAATTCAAAATTTATAGTAAAGAAATATTTTCCTCTAATTCTTTTACATCTAAGATGAATTGAGTTAGAACCCCATTATATTTGTGACATTCTGGAAATGTTCAAAATTCAGTCTATTTCCCTCAAGAAATGGATATATCAAAGTGAAGTCTTTGGAGGTTGTAAATCAACTTGAAGAGAAAAGGGAATAGGAGCATAGTATTAGGAAGGAACTAGTTAAGCATGGTGAGCATGTAAATAAACTTCTTGAGAAACCAAAAGAACTACACAAAGGGGAAAAAGAAGGTGAGAGTAATATATCAATATCAACTAGAATGGAAAGAAAAAACCAATGGGATGCACCTTGTTGAAATATCATGCAAAAAATTATTCCCATGTAGGCACTTTTGCGACTATTGTTAACTTCAAGTTGAGAAGAGATTTTGAGTCAAATACTAGACTCAAACAAGATAAATTGAGAAAATTAAACAAGAAAAGGCATAAAGAGTAAGAAAAGAAGAAAAACATAGAAAATATTGGAACAATTAAGAGGAAAAAGGAAGAGATGGACGTGAAAGTCCATGAGAAAAAATAGAAGTAATTGGAAGAAGCCTAGAAGTAGAAAAAGGAATTCGAGGAGAAACTTCATGCAAAAATGGAAGTAAAAGAACAAAAGTGCCAAGCTCAGGTATCTACTAATGAGTGTAAGAGGAGGGTAATGGAGTTAGAGGCAAAGAAGCAATGTTGTATAGAGAAAAATAAGGAACCTACTGAGCTCAAACGATGGATGAAGGAGAATGCTAAGCCGAACAAATTTACATTTCAAGGATGCAAAACACATAGAAGAATTCCATCAGCATAATGAAACAACACTTCAGGTCCAAAAGTCATATGTTGGAAAGGTAAGCTGGTACAACTTATGAATTCAATCCTATAGTAATCAATTGGAACTATCAACTAATATTGCATTTAATGATAACAACTAACAAAATATCTAACTTGTGTGTTGACAAGTGATGCATGAGTACTCACCACCACACAAATCATCTTCACTTCCATGTGTAGTTTTATGTTTAAACTTGAATTAATTTTAGTTATAGTTTATATTTTTTTTAGGTTTAAATAATAGTTAATAGTCTTTGGTTTCACCTTTTATCTTCTAGCATTCACGCTGGGAAAATAATACATGATAATGAAAGTTGGTTCCTTCTTTGATGCTATGAAATATTTCTTGGAAAAAATGAACTCTATTCATAGTTTGCCTTAGACTACTTTTTTTTCTTCTTTTGAAAATAGCTATATAATAGTTCCTATGACTATTTATTGGTATTGGTAAAAGTTGTAAGTGATTTTATTTATCAATGTTATTATTTTTTCTATTATCTAGTTGTTTTCTCAATTGGTTAAAGAATAATGTTTGTGTAGATTCTTCATATACATGGCTTCTTGTAGTTTCTTAAGCACAACCAATAAGCTAAAACGAAGGAAAAACATACATAGAAAATACACAAACACACAACAACCTTTATTCCTCTAATAACTAAATCAATTATATGTTACCTATCTTTATATATCTTTTTCATTGCATCTTCTTCTAAATGTTATTTACCATGCAAATTACTAACTCATGCAAATTATATATTTAGAAAAACTATTTTTATCTACATGCAAGATTATAGTTGTTTCCTAATTTTCTCCTCACACAAACTGGGAGAAGCATTGTGCATCAATTTCAAAAACATCTTAAGATACAAATGTTTTTTCTAGCTTAGTTTATGCTACTATATCATAGGTCTCAAGAATTCCAACTAGTTTGCAAAAGGTACACATGAAATTATAGAAGGGAAGTCAATTTGGGCATTAATATAAATTCATATCAATCAATAGAATCTAACATCAATATTGAATTTTATGAAATATGACCTTATGAGGAGAAGGGTTCATATGATGAAGAGGAGAATGGCAATGATGTTGATCTAAGGAAACTCATGCCACCATAGGCAAGATAGATGACAATAAGTTTCCTTTTAGATGTTTTATTTGCAAGGCTATAAACTTTCATAATTTCTTAACACATTTTTGTTCATCAACCTTCCCTGTGGTGGTATAAGTTTCACTAGAGTAGCATTATCATCGTTTTCCTTCTCATCTTAACTCTTATAAGGTGATACTTCATAAGATTCAATATTGATGTTTTATTTTGAAGATTTATATGAATTTTCATTATCATCCAACATTGACTACCCTTATGTTCCTTGTATACCTTTTGCACAACTGGTTGGCATGCTTGACACTTGTGACACAATAGCATAAACGAAGTTAGAAACACCATTTGCACCATGTGGAGCATTGTATAGATAGTCCCAAGTATATTGTAAACAAGTTATCCTTGTTGTTAGCTTTCAATATTACACATAAATTATCTAATAGTTCCAATTGATTACTACATGATCTTAATTGATAAGTTACAGTACTAGGTTACCTTTTTAGGATATTCCTTTTGCGCCTAAAGTTTTGTTACATTATATTGATGAAATTCTTTCATATGTTTAATATGCTTTGATATAGGTTTTCTAGACTTAGGATCCTCCATCTATCATATGTGCTCAATACTTCTTTTTTTCTCTAAATGATGCTTCTTCTTTGCTTCTTCCTCCATTACCTTCCTCTCAATTTCCTTTTAATACCTTTGTAAGCTTCTTCCAATTGCTTCCGCTTTTCCTCATGGTAGATATCTTATCCATCTCTTCCTTTTTCCTCTTAATTGATGCATTTTTCTTCCATTCATCATCTTTCTTACTTTTCTCCTTCAATTTTCTTAATTTATCTTGATCTAATTTATTCCTTGCTTCGAAAGCTCCTCTCAACTTCAAACCAATGCCAGGTGCAAAAATACCTACCTAAGAAGAGCTTGGCATGCCAATTGATATTGAAATACTCAATAAAAATTTTACCAGAATCTCTAAATGTTTTTTAGATCTTTTGACGTGAAAGAGGTCAAAACATTTAAAGGGTATCATTCTGCACCCAAATGGTCAGAAATTTAATACAATTCAAATGGTTGTTGTGCTCAGATTGATGAAAAATACAATTAGTAATAATTAATTATATTTTGGTAGTGGTAGTTTGATAAATGTACATTTTAGGGGATATAAATGTGCTAATGCCAAATTCAAGAGGAAACCATGATGGAAAAAGTAGAATTTTTTGGGAACATTTAGTTTTAAATCTGTATAATGAATAATTTGACTTTTGAACATTTATATGTTTTAAATATATATACAAGAGGCATAGCTTTATTCAGATTGCAATGAAACATTTATTTTATACAACTTTATAGAAATACATAAAAAAAAGAAACTATAATTTAAATATGCTTTTGAAACAAACAAGAAAGTTTGATTCATAAATCAATGCATAATTTTTCCAATCACTTATAAATAAAATTATCCAAAATAAACTTTGATACTACTTGTAGTGCTGGAAAGTGTACTCCTTTACATTTTCACACTATGTTTGAGCCCCTTAATTAATTCGACTTAATTAAGTCTCTAATGGGCCCTATTTTTCATCTACAAGCCTAATTAAATGCAATTTATGAAAGGGGTCATAATTTAATTAATGCAATTATCATTTTTAGCACCCTAAAATGAATGGATCCTAATAATTTAGGTCAAAATGGGTCCCCTTTAAGATCACAAATTCAAATTTTAAACATGTTTTAGGCAGCATCTTAAAGTCCTAAATTTAAGTTTTAAGGGTTAGCTTGTAATGTTTATTTTTGGGAAATTAAAAAATTACCTATACATACAATGTCTTTTTATCAGTTCAAAACTAGAGAATTAAGAAGGAAAATTTCACAAGAGATAATGTTATTGTCAAAGGTGTTCAAAAGTAGATTTCTTAATTATTTATTGTAGCATTCAAGATCTCAAGCATCATTTCAAAGTTATCAAGCATCATGTATGTTTTTGGAGCTAACATCGTGATGTAGGTTTCAAGTTTCAAATCAAGATTCAAGAATTAAGATCACATCATCAATCAAGCCATTTCATGCAAGATCAAGACCTTGGAGATTTAAGCCCTCCAAGGGTTTCAAATCAAGGGTTTGGTGAGTTACAACATAGCAATTGTTCATTTATCATTCCTTTCATGTTTCATTATTTCAATTCAAGGTTTAATTACCAAAATGGGGTTTGACTAAGGAAAACCCTCATTTACCAAAAACAAACAATTTTTCCCTCTTGTGTGTTTTACAGATTTTAGGTTGAAGAAGGATTGAAGATCTATCAAAGGAGCAAAATTGCAAAAGTCGTCAAAGTTGCAAAAGTTGTTTTCAAGCCATGGAACCTCACTTTCAATATTTATTTCCAAAGTTCCAACTATGAAACTTGAAGGAATCGGAAGTGCAAACATTGGACTAGAGGATTGTGAAAGAAATATTTTAACCTTTGTAGCTAGACCCATTCGGCCTAGGGTGAATGAGTCTTACAGGACACTTAACAACAACATTTTGGTGATAGGTGCAAAATTTCCTAACCTTCTTAGGTGTGCCAAAAAAGTTGTAGGTTTCTTTAGATTAAAGTTTAATCTAGTGATTTCAAGTGTTACTTTGTATTTTTGGGTTTATTTTCTATTTCTAGTCTTTCTCCCAAAATTGTTGTTTCAACAGATTTACCCTGTCCTAAGTCATGAGGAAAAGAGCAAGATCCCCTTCAAGGTTGAATCACCTAAGGGCTGAAAGTCAATCTTGACCTAATGGATCTCTTTTTCCTAATAAAGTAAGGAAGGTAGATGCATTATATCCCCTTCTGTCACCATTAGTGATTTGCACCCATTTTCTGATGTTTCAATACTATAAACAATATTTTTTAAGAACAAATAATATTAATTTAAATATAATGAGGCATAGATTTATTATAGACAACAACAAATCATTTTTTTTTAAAGAGGCATACGATTTTAAAGAAAACCTTTACAAAAACTTTTAAAATTTAAATTTAAATCTGCCTTAAAACTCCAAAAAGAAAAGCTTGGTTTAGAAACCAGTGCCCGACTTCTTGTGCATAACTTATAAATGAAAACTATCTAAAATAAATGTTGATACTGCTTGTAAACAATATTTTATAACAGGACATAATATTATTTTAAATACCATGTAGACAAAGCATATATTTTTTTATTACAGACACCAGTAAATCATTTTTTGGATCGATACAATTTTAAAGAAATCTTTAAAAAATACTATAGCTTAAGTTTTCTTTTGAAACTCCAAAAAATAACCTGAATTCTTCTGCAATATTTATAAATAAAACTATCTAAATTAAACTTTGATTTCTTAATTTAATTATGTAAATTTTACTATCATCAACATTTCTCATGATCTTTTTATAATCCACATATAATCCCAAATATTGATTACATAAACTATCTAAAATAAACTGAAACTGTTGTAAACCATACTTTATAACAGAACGCGGCATCATTTGTCCTCCATTTGCCTCATAAAACCATACGAGTTATTAACAAGGGGTGGAAAAAGTTGGAGCGGGATACGAGGAAGAGGAACGGGAGTCGAAGTTGTAGGTGTTGGAACATACTAATTTCTACAGGATATTGTACAACAGTCTCTTAACATATGCCAATGTATTGTATGGTGGATAAAACAAAGTGTACGCTGATGTCCTGGAATCTTCCAGAAGCATCCCGTGATCTCTTATCTCCTGCATTATTTGGGGCAGTGTCTATGCAGGAGATAATTTGCACCGCATGGCATGGATGCCCATCCGCTGCCATCCCTCGTTTCTCTCGCCCTCGTGCAACACAGACCTGTCCTCCCTGTCTTGCAACTAACGGTTTCGTGCTGTGTTTTGCCGTGCCCCAGTTTTGGGGTTTGTGTCGCCGCCCTTTGCAATATATAATATTAAAATTATATAAGTTACAGCGCTGGAAATTTTTACAGTTTTTTTTTAATTTTTAATTTTTTTAAAATTTATTTATTTTTATTATCATTTCTATCTATATTATTTAACTATAATTTTAAAATTATAAAAAATATTTAAAATATTAATAAAATTTTATTTTAAAGTAAAATAAGTATAAATACATAGTATAAAAAGTATTTAAATTTTCAAATTTTTTTTTATTAAATTAATTTAAATATTAAATTTTGATATTTTTAATATAAATCAATACTATAAATTTTAATAAAAAATAAGTTTTAATTTTTAATTTTTAAATTTTATTAGTAAATATTTAAGATAAAATAAGATTGAAAGTAAAAATATTTAAATTTAATATTAAATAAGAATCTTGTATATATTGTTTCTATTAATTTATTTTAAATATTAGATGTTAATGTGTTTACTATAATTTGATATTTTAAATTTTGATTAAAAAAAATTAATTTCTAAATTTTTAATTTGAAAGATAATAAATCAACAAAGAATGTATTTAAGAATGTCATAATTAATTAACTCATTGCAACTTTAATTGAACGATAAACTAATTAACACCAAACCCTAATTGAACTCTAACCCTAATTGGAACCCTTATTCTAACCCCAAGTTTTATCTGAGATAACCCTAACCTTAATTTAATTCTAACCCGAAACTTTGTCCTAGAATTCTAACTCTAACTCTAACCCTAAACCTAAGTAAACCCTAACCCTAATCCTAATTAAAAGTTCAATCCTAACTATAATACTAATTTTAACCCTAATTGAACTCTAACCCTAATTGGACATAAAACTTAGTCACCCAAAAATCACTTTAACTTAGTCACTCTGATTTTTTAAACAATAGTAGAAGATAATTCCAATTGACATGTAGCCTCAAGAAAGATCTTTAGAATATCTTCTTGTTCTATCAATATTACCAATAAAGAAAATACCACTTTGACTTAGTCACTCCCAACACCTACCTCCTAAATGGTCACTAGGATGCACAAATATTAAATTACACATAGATAAACAATAAATTACACATAGTTAAACATGCCACACACTTCTATATTAAACATGCCACACACATAGTTTAATATAGAAGTGTGTGGCATCTTTAATATAGAAGTGTGTGGCATGTTTAACTATGTGTAATTTATTGTTTATCTATGTGTAATTTAATATTTGTGCATCCTAGTGACCATTTAGGAAGTAGGTGTTGGGAGTGACTAAGTCAAAGTGGTATTTTCTTTATTGGTAATATTGATAGAACAAGAAGATATTCTAAAATCTTTCTTGAGGCTACATGTCAATTGGAATTATCTTCTACTATTGTTTAAAAAATCAGAGTGACTAAGTTAAAGTGATTTTTGGGTGACTAAGTTTTATGTCCAATTAGGGTTAGAGTTCAATTAGGGTTAAAATTAGTATTATAGTTAGGATTGAACTTTTAATTAGGATTAGGGTTAGGGTTTACTTAGGTTTAGGGTTAGAGTTAGAGTTAGAATTCTAAGACAAAGTTTTGGGTTAGAATTAAATTAAGGTTAGGGTTATCTCAGATAAAACTTGGGGTTAGAATAAGGGTTCCAATTAGGGTTAGAGTTCAATTAGGGTTTGGTGTTAATTAGTTTATCGTTCAATTAAAGTTGCAATGAGTTAATTAATTATGACATTCTTAAATACATTCTTTGTTGATTTATTATCTTTCAAATTAAAAATTTAGAAATTAATTTTTTTTAATCAAAATTTAAAATATCAAATTATAGTAAACACATTAACATCTAATATTTAAAATAAATTAATAGAAACAATATATACAAGATTCTTATTTAATATTAAATTTAAATATTTTTACTTTCAATCTTATTTTATCTTAAATATTTACTAATAAAATTTAAAAATTAAAAATTAAAACTTATTTTTTATTAAAATTTATAGTATTGATTTATATTAAAAATATCAAAATTTAATATTTAAATTAATTTAATAAAAAAAAATTTGAAAATTTAAATACTTTTTATACTATGTATTTATACTTATTTTACTTTAAAATAAAATTTTATTAATATTTTAAATATTTTTTATAATTTTAAAATTATAGTTAAATAATATAGAAATGATAATAAAAATAAATAAATTTTAAAAAAATTAAAAATTAAAAAAAAACTGTAAAAATTTCCAGCGCTGTAACTTATATAATTTTAATATTATATATTGCAAAGGGCGGCGGCACAAACCCCAAAACTGGGGCACGGCAAAACACAGCACGAAACCGTTAGTTGCAGGACAGGGAGGACAGGTCTGTGTTGCACGAGGGCGAGAGAAACGAGGGATGGCAGCGGATGGGCATCCATGCCATGCGGTGCAAATTATCTCCTGCATAGACACTGCCATTATTTGGAACCTTCTGAACACCTCTATAAAAAAAGCACCAATGTAAATCATTTAGCAATGAATACAAAATCTGTTTGTGCAGCAGCACATTGGACAAATCGTTGTGTTTCATATTTGTGTGTCTGTTTGAACTCCATCCACCTCCAACAGTAGGAGAGTACACCAACACGCCATCTATACATTTCACTTCTTTATTTCTCTTTGCCCACCAGTTGGAAAGGATTTGAAGCTTGTTAAGTGGTGTTAGATCTCTTCCCGAGGGCTTAAAGGGTAGCTTGTTATGTCCTTGAAAGCCATCAAGAGCATACAAATAAACCTCCAAGTTGTGGCAGTTTGCAGGATTATGTGTTCGCTTCAGCAAAGGTGAGTTCTTGTTGTCTAAAGCAATCTCTACTCCCAGGGAAGCCATGACGGAGTGCTCATTATATAATTGAAAGACTCAAGATCACTAGCTATCATCAAGTCTTTTCCCAAGATTTGAAATGGTGAATGGACTATCAACGAAAAGGGTAGAGATCGATTACTATACTCCATGGGATAGAAATTATTGGAGAGAAAAAACCAGGTACTCAAACTCTCCTTTCTACACCATGCAGGACTCTAGTTCTCTTCTTCTTAATTATTTCCCTAGTATTATTTCAGTTAATTTTTCCAACATTTAGACCCTTCGAATGACTTGATTTGATTTGTTTGGTTGCATAGAAATTATCTTGCTAGGCGATGCAGATGACCCATTTCTAAATTACAAATACAATCTATTTTTATAGGGCACTTGCAATTTCTCAAAAAAAAATGGTAGAAATAGAAAAGAATTCATTGGGAAATAAATTTTCTTGCTATGTGATTGCTTGATTTGATTTAACTTATCTAGTTGCAAATAAATTATCTTGCTAGGCTATCTGAAAGACCCATTTTTTAAATAGAAACGCATTCAAACTTTGTAGGACAGCTACAATGCCCTAAGAAAATCATAGAACTGGAAATGGATTCAAGAGGAAACCATAATGTAAAAACTAGAATTATTCGGGAAAATTTAGTCTCAGCACAATTAATGCTCATTGTATAGTCGAAAAACTCAAGATCACTAGCTATCATCAATTCTTTTCCCAATGTTTGAAACGGTGAATGGACTATCAATGAAAAGGTTGTAGATCGATTACTATACTCCATGGGATAGGAATTTTTCGAGGGAAACAACCACTTACTCAAACTCTCCTTTTTGTGCCATGCAAGACTCTAGTTCTATTCTTCTTTTACCTCTTTTAACTGATTTGTGCCTTCTTAAGTGGAATTATTTCCCTTTTTCTAATATTATTTTAGTTCATTGTTCCAACATTTAGATGCTCAAATCTTCCAAATTTGAAACTAGATGTCCCAAAACCATATTTTAGAAAGTAAAGTGTATACCCTTCGAATGACTTAGATATAGATTTAAATATAATCTAATACACAAAATATATGCAATTTGCTAGTCAAATATACGAGTCTGTATTTCTACTCAAGTGATACTAATCTTTGTCTACATTTAATCAATTAAGCAAGTGCTAATGATGTTATGTTTATGAGTGACAACTGAAGAAGTTAGGGTTGTGAAGAAGTTAGGGTTGTGACAAGAATTTATTTTGATTGCTATATGTCGCTTTTTTCTTTACATTTGTAGTTATACAAGCTTATAAGATGATGACAATTCATTCCCTCTCATTATGGTTATTATTCTTATATATACCTGCTAACTCCAAGCCTATGGATCCCTTTGTTATGTTCATGTGATATTGTTTGTTTCCCTCTCCCTCTCCCTCTATCTTTTTTGTATCTATCACTGTTAATCTCTCTCTCTCTCCCTCCCTCCTATCTCTTTATCTCTATATCCACCCTCTCTCCATATTCGTCTCCCCTTTTCTTTATCTATCTCTATCACTCTTCCTCCCTATCTATATATATCCCCCTCTCCCTTTCTTTACCTCTCTCCCCTCTCTCTTTCTATCTTAGTAGAGGTCAGACCATCTTCATTTAACACATAACAAAATTGTTTTAGAATGAAACAAAACACAGCCACAAATGATTTGGTTGTGTACAGATTCATTAAAAAAAACTTGTTGAAACCATGACAAGAGACTTACCTCAATATTCTACACAAATTGTCTTATGGATTCAACAATGCCAATGAGATTAATGGGCAGATTTTGTAGGACAGTTTCTCCATAGTGGGTACTTCAATCTATTTAAAATAAATGAATAGTAGATCTAAAAATATTGGGGTTTTAGAGCTACTAGATTCTTGAGCTCTCCATTATGCATGTATGCAAAATGTGGTAGTAGAGACAAGACACATAAACTAGTTTTCAGAATGCCACTTGCCCAGTAGGCACCCTCGCAACCCATTTTGAAAATAAAACCAAAAATTCTTTAAAACCTTGACATTAAGGAATGTCTTAAATTTTTACCTTGCTCATTGGTCACTCATTGAATTATTATTTTTCCTTTTTATGAAACCCTTGGAAAAAATATGAAAGGTGATTTAGAAAAAAGAGAAACTAGAAAAACTGAAATTTTAAAAATCAAAACTTTGCAGACATTAAGAAAAATGGTTTTTTTTATTGACACAATCTTTCAGGAGAAAAGTATTTGGTAAAAGTGAGGAAAAAGCATAAGTCTGCCTAAACAGGCAAGGACTAATAACATTATCGTAAAAAACATCATTCTCTGTGATTAAGATAATACATACACCATCAAACAAAGATGCAGTTACCTATAAGTCATTCTTTTGATCTACCTATTCCTTTCACCGTCGACCTTCCTCCTTTGCTTGGAATTCCCCACTATTTCTCCTCTTTTTTCATTTTCTGCAGCGAATCGTAGCCTTCTTCTTTCGAGACCATTTAGTCTTACCACGATTAATCCTCATTGTATAGTTGAAAAACTCAAGATCCCTAGCTATCATCAATTCTTTTCTCAAGATTTGAAACGGTGAACGGACCATCAACGAAAAGGGTAGAGATCAATTACTATACTCCATGGGATAAAAATTATTGGAGAGAAAGAAATGGTTACTCAAACTCTCCTTTCTACACCATGCAAGACTCTAGTTCTATTCTTATTTTACCTCTTTCCACTGACTTGTGCCTTCTAACTATGAACTATTTCCCTATTTTCTAGTATTATTTCAATTAATTGTTCCAACATTTAGATGCTCAAATCTTCCAAATTTGAAATTGGATGTTCCAAAAATGTATCTTAGAAAGTTAAGTGTAGACCCTTCCAATGACTTAGATATTAGATTATCTAGTACACAAAATATATGCAATTTCCTAATTAAAGATATGAATTCGTATTTCTACTTAACTCATATTAAGCCTTGTGATGATGATGCTACACTTATGAGTAATTAATGAAGAATCTAGTCTTGTGACACATTTATTTTGATTACTTTATGTAATTTTTTGTTTATATTTGTAGTTATACAAGTTTATGAGATGATGACATTTCATTCCCTCTCATTATGATTATTATTCCTATATACATGCTAACTCCAAGCCTATAGATCCATTTGTTATCATGTGAAATTTCTTGCTTCCCTCTCCCTCTCCTTCTATCTCTTTATCTCTCCCCTTGTCCTCATCTCTCTCTCTAATTCTCTATCTCTCTATGTCCCTCAATCTCTTTATATATATATATATATATCACTTTCTCTATGTCTCTCTTTTTTCTCCATCTATCTCTCTCTCTCCCTCTATCTCTTTATATGTCTCACTATCTATTTTTGTCTCTCCCCCCCTCTCTCTATCCCTCGCCCTTTCTTATATTTCTATCTATCACCATCTCTCTCTCTTTCTCTCTCTCTCTCTAACTCACTCTCCCTCTCGATCTTCATCTCCATCTCTTTATCTCTCTCTCTTAATCTTTCTATATCCTCCCTCTCTCTCCCCCTCTCCCTCTATCCCTTCTATCTATCTAATTCCATTATCTAGACACCAGTACCATTTCAGCCTATCTAAGACCCCTATTTATACATATATGTCATGTACAGTTGTCCAAGGCTCATGTCTAGATATATGTTCTATTTGCACCTTTCTAGAATCCGTTTTGACATATTTATGCTACTTACAATGTCCCTTTATTACAACTTAGCAAATACAAAGCCTAGATTTGTCCAACTTCTCCAATATTCTAACCTTTATGTATGAGATGTCACTTCTAATTTGCAATAGCACATTTTGTCCATTCTATCTATTTTATTTGTGTTTATACAAGATAAACATATTATGTTTTTATCCATTCTTTTTTCCTATGTAACTCAGGTTCCTAAGGTTAATTATATAACCAATACAATAAACAAGACAACTTTAGTGAAAATTTTATATAACCAATATAATAAACAAGATAACTTTAGTGAATATTTTAAATTTACTAGATTTGATTTTTGAATAAATGGTGGGCTTATCCCATCCATAGTAGAAACATACATATACCATACTAAATTGTAATTGAACTCATGTTAAACCTCTCATCATACAATCCCTTTGTACTTTCAATCACGATTAACAATTAACACTGTAGCTTGTAACTGAAGCACAAATTGAAGTTACATAAATGGAAATGCTAAATGCATATGCTAGAAGAGAACAAAAGAATGCCAGTGGAAAAAAAATATAACAAAAATGTTCAACATTCGCATAAAGAAATTCAATTCCCAATGTTCTAGTCATTGTAAAATGGGACATGCGAGAAGCTCAAATAAAAGCAAACATAAATTTCATCACACGCCAAAACATAAACTCTACCTCTAGATCATTGCTCTGAAAACACACTCAGAAAATATAGACATAAAACAGTTTCGCCAATAACAAACAGGTCATATGGTGGTAATCTCAAGAGTTGAACAACCTAGATAATATTGCCTTACCTATTCGTGAAGAAAATAAGTGACACTAAATGACTAGAACGAAAAAATAAGCATGAAAAAATTACGAAAACAGCAAATCTCTTTAAAAGTAGTGACAGTGCACCCAGGTCCGGAAGCTTTAAGACATTGGTCCTCTTTTTACATATACCTCCGTGATCGAAATAACAGAGATTATACATGAACCATCAAACAGAGATGCACTTACCTGTAAGTCATTCCTCACCGTCGGCCTTCCTGTTTAGCTTGGCGTTCCCCGCGATTTCTCTTCACTTTCTGCTTTTTTTGCAGCCGATGGTAGCCTTCTTCAGTTGGACAAGGAATTCACACCTCCTCAAATCTTTGGATTATTGTTCAGCCGGGAAGATTCGATTTAATTTGTCTGGTTGCACAGAAATTATCTTGCTAGGGGATGCAGGTGACCTGTTTCTGAATTACGAATGCATTCTATTTTTATAGGGTACTTGCAATGTCTCAGAAAAATCGTAGAAATAGAAAATAATTCACGAAGAAACGAGGATGGGAGATTGCTTGATTTGATTTAACTTGCCTGGTTGCAAACAAATTCTCTTGCTAGGCGATGCGAAAAACCCATTTTTTTAATAGAAACGCATTCAGACTTTGTAGGACAGCTGCAAGGCCCTAAAAAAATCGTAGAAGTGGAAACGAATTCAAGAGGAAACCATGATAGAAAAACATGAATTTTCCGGGAACATTTAGTCTCAGCGCAATTAATGCTCATTGTATGGTCAAAAAGCTCAAGATCACTAGCTATCATCAATTCTTTTCCCAAGATTTGATACAGTGAATGGACTATCAATGAAAAGGGTAGAGATCGATTACTGTACATACCCCATGGGATAGGAATTATTTGAGAGAAAAAACCAGTTACTCAAACTTTCCTTTCTACGCCATGGAAGACTCTAGTTCTCTTCTTCTTTAAACTCTTTTCATTGATTTGCGCCTTCTAACTGGGAATTATTTCCCCTATTTTCTAGTATTATATCAGTTAGTTGTTCCAACATTTCTCTAGTTCTCTTCTTCTTTAAACTCTTTTCATTGATTTGCGCCTTCTAACTGGGAATTATTTCCCCTATTTTCTAGTATTATATCAGTTAGTTGTTCAACCATTTAGATTCTCAAATCTTCCAAATTTGAAACTGGATTTTCCAAAAACGTGTCTTAGAAAGTTAACTTAGACCCTTTGAAAGACTTGGATATTAGATTTAAATATAATCTAATACACAAAATATATGCAATTTCCTATAAGGATAGGAATTTGTATTTCTACTCAACTCATACTAAGCCTCGTGGTGATGATGCTATGCTTATGAGTGATTTGTGGCAAGAATTTATTTTGATTGTTATATGTATTTTTTGTTTATATTTTTAGTTATACAAGCTTACGAGATAATGACATTTCATTCCCTCTCGTTATGATTATTATTCTTATATATACATGTTAACTCCAAGCCTATAGATCCATTTGTTATCTTCATGTGATATGGCTTGTTTCCCATCTCTGCCTCTCCCTCTCCCTCTCTCTCACACATAGTTTCTTTCTCCCTCTTCCTCTCTACTCTATCCTCCCTCTATCTTTATATATTTTCCCTTGTCTTATCTCTCTCACTCTCACTATATTTATATATACCCTATCTCTCTCTCTCTATATATATATGTAGACACCTAAAAATGTCTCGACGCATCACATTGGCTAACTAATATCATTTCGTCTTCAATCCCATCATTTTTTTTTTAATTAATTTAATTAGCCTAACCAATTAATTAATTGCATCATTTTCGTCTATTACCCTAACACATTTAATTGAATTAATTCATCCCCCTTTCACGCTAATATTTTGTTCCATTAAATTAAATAGATCAAGATATTTAATTTAATTCCCTAAGTCATCTTATTTAATTAAATAACCCTAAGTTATTTAATTAAATATCATTTCACCTTTCCCCCTTTCATTAAATCATTTAATGAATATCACTTTAATTCTTTAAATTCCCTAATTGCATGATTAAATATTGTTTAATTAACAATTAAACTAATCTTCCTCCAAAAGGGGAATATTCTCATGGAATATTCTTTATCTCTTTTTTTGCACAATTAAAACTTTTTTTTAATTTGTAAAATATTTTATCCTCACCCATGAGAATATTATCTCTCCTCCAATCATCTCACTTGGCTTCTTGAACAAGCTAAACCTTTAACCTCTTGAGCAAGTCACCTGGTGACCTATGTGTGCAAGTCAAAAGTGTGTTTATTTGGAACAAATGTGGGCCCTTGATTAATTCTCATTTTGCATTGATAAGAATCCATGATCCATGTCTTTTATTTCCTCCATTCTTGACTGTTGATTAATATTTTTTATCTCAACCCTTCATTTCTCATTTTCTCTCTTACAAATAGAACACTATTTGGAAACAAATTAATCCATCTTTCAATTGCAAACTCATATTGTTGAATTCACTTGCATTCACACTCTTAGTTTACTCACTTTTAGTATAATTTTAATTCATTTTAGTTCATTTTAGTTCATTTTAGTTGCATAGTAGCTTCAAGCATCCATTAATGGCTTCCATGAGTCCATTTTAGCTTGTTTATAAATTAGAATTTCCATATTTTAACTTAAAATTAGCTTAGATTAGCTTAGCAATTGTATATTTAAATCAAGTTTAGCATAAAATCATGTTAATTTAGTTTGCATCATGTTTAATTTAGCATAAATCAAGTTTTCATCCACTTATCACAATGTTTTCATTGATTCTCTTTCATAGAATCAATTGAAATAGGCTCACTAATCACAGAATTGGGAAAGAGTCATTGTTCCACATCAACACCACACCAATTCCAAAACAGGATAAGTTTCAAATGGGTTAGAGTAGGAATTTAATTGTTTTAGTAGTTGTAATTTTTAGTTTCAATAAATATTTAGTTTAACTTTCAATTTGAATGATCGTGTTTGTGATTGAGGTTTAGTGGTTAAATTATGCTTCAATTCATCATGGATTGAGTGTAATCGACCCACACTAATGATCCTCGGTCCACATTCTAGTACTATAAGGAGAGCAATCTAATAACTTAACTAGTTTCTATCTCGAATTCTATTCGTTTGCTTTTTTGCAGGAAACAATGATGCCCAAATAAATTACAATGATACACTTTGCAAAGCATCACCATATAGTGACGCTATCCCAATTCGAAACCACAACGTTGATTAAATGCACCGGCATTGATTTAATATAGAGGTATCAAATATTTTAAATGGCGACACCCCAAATTCACCAAAGTGACCTGAAAAAATACCAATGCTATTGTGCTCTATTTACTATTATAGAGAAATTCCCAAATTCACCAAAGTGATTCCTAGATGACAAATCATGATGTTATCATGTGCAGCAACACCCAACTCAGGTAAGAAGTTTTATGATAAATTTTTCAGCATGTGCTTTAATTTTTTGATTTTATCAATCACAACACCACACACATAAGAACAACCGATTCATGTGGAAAACCCAATGAGGAAAAAACCACAATGAAGATTAGCTCATAATAAGTAATTGTAAAACTGATACAAAGAGGCTCACTACAAGAATACGACGCACTATCCAAAAAGGCTCACAGCTAGGGGTCACTCCCACAAAATAAATACAAGAAGATAGAAGAAGAAATTTAGATAGAGAAACACTTCTCAATGCAACAAGGAGTCCACCAAAATTTCTCATACACTTTTTTAGTCACTCTTGAAATATTTTGGATGCCTTAAACTCACTTCCTTTGAAACCCTAACATGAAGTTCATACTGCTCTGTTCTAATTCACATCACATATGCTTTACTCACATCACTCTTCACATCTATCTTACTTGTTGCTCTTTCCTCCCACTCTCTTGCATCAACACTATTCATATTTATATCAACCTCAACCTCAATTTTTTTTTTAATTTTGGCCACTATTCGTTATACATTCAAATTCAAACTAGGTCAACACCTAAACATTTCTGTAGTGGATAGGAACAAAATACAACCTGCATAAACCCTTAATTAGGACCCAAATAGGTCTCAATATACCTTAACATAATTCCACAATCCTCGCATGTAGTGTTAAACACAAGGTTAGACAACACTCGTGAAAAACACCATAAACATTAAGTACACACTTCCTTAGATCAATCCGAAATTTTCAAATAGCATAATCTAGTTCAATTCAATCTAGAAAAATCCACAAACATCTTAAGATTCATTCAATGCATTATCCAAGCTTGCATCAACAAATACTTTAACTTGGAATAACTGATAACCCTTCTTTGCATACTAACATCTGAAACTTACACTATACTGCCAAATCAAGTAAACACTTGATCTCAGAAAGATAAAGACATTATAAGAAACTTCCAAAATTTGCACAACCTGAATCCAAATAGTGGAGAAATGTGGAGAAAATACATTTCTCCTAGATAGCAAAAAACAATACTAAACAACTAGGTCACACACTAATTAAAATATATCACACTGTACAATGATCTAGAAACCCAAATTATGAATGTAGTTGTGTGTATAAAATATGTGAATGCAAAATATAGAAACACAACACAATAAATGAAACATTGTATTAGACAATTCAAATAACAATCTAATCAAATTGAAACAAACAAAATCTTTAGTTTCATCCCATTGTCCTTTATCTTCAAGGATTTTGAAGTTATGGATCTCCAATTATGTATATGCACATAACTTGTCAAATGACAACCTGAAGAATGAGATGTTGGAAATACAATGAGCTTTCTACATGATTGATTGCTAAATATGTTGTAGATGATAATGCTAAGCTTATGATAATGCTATGATAATGATGATGAAAATGCTATGAGGGTATGTGTAGGATCATGATGGGCCAAAAAGTGGCAATATGATGGGTATGTGACTAACGACTATTTTTTTACCCAAAATTGATGAAATGAAAAGAGTTTTTAATGGAGATTCTCATATTTCCACCGATATAAATTATGCTTTACTTTGAATTTAATAAGTAATTATTATTCATTTTCTATTCAAATTACAACTAAAGTCCTAATTGATAGGCTGATTGAAAAACATCTATAGCTTTCAAACAGTATCACATTTTTTGAATCCAAAACATGTGTCACATTCTATGCTTCACATACTATAGGATTAAAAAGAAAAATTGAATTTCATGAAGTTTGACCAAGTTAAGGTGGTTAGACATATGAGTTTTTTTTTAAGTTTTAATAAAAATTATAATTAATTATTTATTTGGAAAAAATTACAAAAAAATATGCATCACATCGGGGGCATGAGTTCTCTACTTATATCTAAAATATTATAAAAATATTATCATTTTATTATGGTTAGGGTGGAGACGACACCTACTTCTTATTTTTCCCTGAAATTTAAGTACCACTACATTGAAATTTCAAATTTTCACCAAATAGATTGTTTTTTTAAAACAAAACTAGTAGTTTAAAAACTAAATTCAATTTTCTATAGATTTTATTCTTACATATTTTTGAAATAATATAGATAGCTTATTCAAATTTTTACATCAAGTTTTCTAACTCTGATTTTTATGAATTTTTTGCCACTTAAGGCCTATTTTTTCCATGATGATCATGCACATACCCATGATACAAAATTATAGAAATTATGATGCAACTAATGGTAAAGCCATGATTCAAACTAAGTGATGCTAAGATGCAAATGCTAAAATACTCAATACTAAGATGCTAAGATAACAATGCTAATATTTTTTTTGTAGAATGTACTTATGCGCAATTCTCTATATCAAATGTTGTAAATGAGGTTGTATTTATAGATTTCTCCAAGGCATCATCCTATTTGGTAGGATTCAAGGGTCGGGGTTTGATTTGGAAAGATGAATGGTTGAAAGTGAAGAGGTTAGAGAGAATAAAGGAGTGTGTCCCCTTTAGTAGAACAAATTTCCAAGTGTGAAGGAGAATCAAATAGAGGAGAAAGCCAACTATCTCAAAAAAAAAAGAATTTGTTAAGATAAATGCCAATTATAAGACACATGATGAGGTGGAAGATGAGAAGTTAGTAGAAATGTGATTAAATTCAAATTTAAAATTTGAATTTAATAAAGGGGAGTTAATTAAATAAAACCAACTAATTAAAGTTGTTTATTGTATTAAAATATGAAGAAAATGATTTAGAATAAGAAGAATTTAACAAAGTGAACTATATAAATAAATTTTGTAATTTATTTAAAAGTAGAAGAATTAAAGATTTATTAATTAAATAACTTGTATTTAATTAATTTTCTCTAGACCAGTTTTAGGTGTATACATTTTTCCCCTCTTTGAAGTGATGTGTTTGCGACACATTGCTTCAAAGAAAAATTTGATAGTGCTGATAAAAATTTTGATATGCCCCAGATGCTAATTTTCAAGTGATGTTGGATATATGCCCCCTTGGGAGATAAATCAGGAAATTTTGAATTTTTAGGATTTTTTGAATTTTTATGATTTACTAATGATTTTCTGATGATTTCCAAATTTTATGATGCTGAGACGATTTATCTCCTAAAAAAGAATACTGAACCTACCACTGTGATTAATTGATGCCTTAGTTTAAAAATAAAAATAAAACAATCCCATTTAATTACCCACTTAATTACCCTTCAGTTACCACCTTAAAAGGTAAAAAGATGTGAATAGGAGTTTATTTGAGTCATTTGCATTTTGAAGATTGAGTTGATTGAAGCAATTGAGAAAAATGGTGATCCCATTCCAAACCCACCGATTCGAGTGAGTTTGATGTCACAATCACCTGGCTGTGTATGGACCTTTGGTACATACCCCAAGAAACCTCTTTGTGAATTTTGAATGTTGTTTTTTCTCACATTTTTCAGGTTTTGAAATCTGTAATTTGTGTTTTAGCGGATAGGAAGTCCACTTTAGCGCATAGGGTCATTGTTTCAACACATATAGTGTTTTAGCATGTAGAGTGAATTTTGTAGCACATAGGGTGGATTTTCTAGTGCATGTAGTTTTATACCACATAGGTGTCATGATTTAGAGCATTTGGTAAATTTTTTAGTGCATACAATGATTTAGTACGTTGATGTTACAAAATGGCCCATATGGTAGTTGTTTTTGCACATTTAGATATTTAGCGCATTTGTACCTTGATTTAGTGCATTTGCTAATTTTATGAGCACATTTGGTCCTTTAGTGCATTGATGTGCTATTATGGCGCATTGACAAAATTTTGTGGTGCATGCATTTTTTTAGCACTTAGATGCACTGTTGCAATGCATTGACACCAGAGTTGAATTTTGATTGTTCTCCTTGATTTTGATGTTTGATGATCACATCAGTCGATGTTTTGATGATGTTTGGTGATTGATCTCATGATAGGTGAGAATCAATGATAGGATAGATGATGATTGACCTTATGATAGGTGAAGTTCAATGATAGACGCCCAATGAGATTTTATCAAAATCTTATTAGAGCTAATTAGTTTGATTGATAGGGTGCTTGATAAACTGTTGATTTGTGATATGTTATGATTATAGGAGGATTTTAGGGTTCTTTAGTCTCAAAAGTGATTCCTAAAGACTTGGGACATGATTCTACAGTTGGTGCAACCTGATTTAGATATCATTGTGTGATGTGGGTTATCATCTTTGATTGATATGCCCCAATATAGGATCAATAGGGGACTTTGACTACTCTAGCTATGAGGTAGCATAGTGGCCACAACACCTTCCATTTAGCGATTGGTGAGATGACCATTATGCCAGAGGATGTGTACTGTATCTTGGGGATTCTTGTTGTTGGCAAGCTAGTGGCTTATGACCACATAGAGGGTGCTATCACAATAGTGGTTTACAATTCCTGAGAGGAACGGATTTTAGCTGAAATCACATATTTTTAGAAAATATAATGATTTAAGCCTTAAAAAGTTCCATTTTAAGGATTCCAATTGAAGAGGGTTTGATCAAATCACCTTAGATCAAACCCCTTGGATAGAACCTCGCTAGTTTTAAACCATACCTATAAATGCATCTCCTTTACACCTATCAAAATCTGATAAAAATTCAGTTTTGATTTAGCTTTTGGGGATCAAATGAATTCATTTAAAATTTATTTGAAATGATTATGGTATTCCCAGACAAGCTATCTAATGAATATAATTTTAATATGTTTTGGTTTTGTTATGTATTTGTTTTTAAGTTTTATTAAACATAGGTTTTCATCGAAAATGAATTATTTTGTTCTTCACATGTGGAAAAATAGAAGATTATCAAATTTTTGAAAAATATGAGTGCACTAGATATTGAAGTCCTTGATCCAACAAAAAATTAAATTAAATTTTGACATATACAAAAAGTTACGCGTTATCTGGTTGTGTCTAAATTGTAATTAGTTTGACTTTGAAACTTGATTAAGGAAAAGAATATTCAATAAAAACTATCTAACCAAGTGGAAGCACTAGATATCAGAGTTAAAATCTAAATTTGAAAGAATTAGAATTTTATCCTTCATGGAAAAAAGTTATCGTTATCGATGTGCGTCACTTTTAAAAAAATGTTGTTTTGAAAAATCAATTTTCACGGAGATGGAAAAAGAGTGCAATTTGATTCCAAAATTTTTGAAAAAAATATTTTTAGAATCTACAAACAAAATTTGATGATAGTTTGCACCATCTTCAAATTCCTCACGATTTAGCTGCTATAGGTGCTCGAATGTGAAGATTTAGTTAAAAATAATAATTTCAGTGTCCAGTTTGGCAAAAAATTGTAAACCACTATTATGGGAGCACCCTAGAGCAGGGAGGTACTGATGCACTAAGGTGGATTTTATGTGATGAAAATATTAGTGGATATGAGATCCCATGGCGACAGATGATTGTGTTATATTGGCCATTGTCATGTGTTCTAGTTGGATTCATTGGAGGTTTTCTTTTTTTTGACTGTAGGTCAAAGGGACTCTCAGTTGGTTGGGGCTAGATTCTAGAGAGAATGATTACACAGGGGATCAGATATGCTTGGAGATCCTGCATGCCAGCTCATTTGTATCATGATATTCATCAGGTAGTATAACTTGGTGCTACTAGTCTATCAGTTGGGGTTACATTGTTGCAGATTTGGGCATGGGAGCACATAGCTATCACTCAACCTATTGTAGACAAATATCATCTAGTTGTGAAACCATATGTTTTCGGATACATAGGTCCAATTTTCTAGCATAAGATGGAAAAATTGGAGTATTGGCAATGAGTGTTGGATGATCTAGAGATAGTGACATGGAGGCCATATTTAGACTGTGAGGATTGGCTAGAGGATGATATTGAGATGTTGTATGTTTTCTCTTTTAGATACCTAATAGGTCAGACACCATATGTGATTGAGAGATTCTTTGTTATTAGGAAGCTTCGATAGTATGGCAGAGCTCAGGTTATGCCCCAGGGAGTTGCCTTATATGCTCGGAGATGAAAGGACATCCCAAAGTGGGGGACCTCCCTATCATATGATGTAGCTTGTCAAGAGTATTATGGGTTACGACCAAAAATATGGGAGTACAATCCCAAGATCAAAGATGTGTTAATGATGGATGATTATGTGTAGTATTTATTTATACATCCTTTCTCGAGGTTATCTAGCCCATAGGAGACAATACTAGCCTTGGATGATGATGAGAGGGTAGCACCTCATGCACCTGGATGGAGGAGAGATGGAGGAGATGGAGAGGAGGGAGATGGTAGAGATGGAGGGGGTGGAGATGATGGAGATGGGGATGATGCAGATGGAGATGGTGGTGGAGGTGACAGAGATGCAGGTGGAGGTGGGCGAGTACTTGATGTTAGAGTGGCTTAGAAAAGGAGATCCACAGTGTCTACAAGGCTACAGTAGATTCAAATTTTTTTACCCTCTCATCAGTAGCAAGCTCAAATAGCTTCCTTATAGGCACAAGTGTAGGCTTTATAGGGATAGTTGGCACAGGCTTAGGTAAAATCACAAGCACATGCACAAGCATAGATCACCTCTCTGACAGCAGAGAGAGATACCTTGAGATAGAGATGTGAGTAGGAAGAAGCCTTATTAGAGAGATTATAGAGGGTTGTTGAGGGAACTTCCACAACGAAAATTCTCATAGAGGTACGAAACTGCATCAGGGAGGTTGAGTATTACAGATTATGGTATCATGAGGTAATGCCTACAAAGCAACATGCCAGTTATGCATAGTCTTCCAGTTCCAAATTAGGTCAATGCCACTCATGGACAACTAGCAACAGTGCAACTGGGCCACCTCCCAAGGATCTAGGTGTAGGTCCTTTTGGTGCAGCATGATGCTTAGTGAGGCTGACTATATCTGGAGGAGCAACACATAGCTCCTCTATTCTTAGAGTTAATATATTTGAGACTTGATGATGTATACACTTGTTCAGTTAGGGACTTGATGATTTATCTCTCCATGTTTTATGATATCATTGTACATTTGACACTTGTTTTGAGATTATATATGAGATACAATCAATACTTATTGATCTATATGTTGTCTACATGATTTTATGATGGATACTTATGATGGATGCTTTTTATTTATACTTTACATGTTATGTGATGCTTATATGATTATGTCATGGTTATGTATTGATGAGGGCGTAGCCCGATACACAGAAAATAACCCACAAACAAGAGAATAATTTTATTATTCATAAAATGGAGCTTCTTACATGTAGAGGATCTCAAATCCCCAAGTTCTACAACACATGCAAGTTACAGAAAGCTACAGAATAACCCTTTCGCAATATGTGAGCTTGTCCCCAAAAAGCTACCCAAAAATTAGAAACCTGCCCATAAATAGAGCTCCTCTTTAGTTTAGAGCCAAAACAACATTCAAATTTAACTATTTTTGGGTGATGCAAGATTTCCCTTACACCACTGGATGCTCCTGCATCAAACACCTAGGGTAATTTGAGAAGTGACCCCGTCACATCTCAGATGGTTGAGAAAAACCCAACTAGTCAACCGCTGCCTTAGATAGCCAGGATGAATCTTCCACAGGCCTTCCTTTTCATTTCACCAGATATTCTTCATACTGCCTATTTCTCGTACTCCTTCCCACATGACTATCCAAGATTGCTTCAATCTCCTCCCTTTCTGAAGTAGGTGTTGGAATGCCATACTGCCCTATTGCTAGTGCTTCCTCTGTTCCACCTTCATAATACTCTGTTAAATCTGAAATGTTGAACACAGGGGAAATGTTGATTCCATCAAGCAACTCTACCTCATATGCATTCCCTGAATCATGCTTCTTAAAAATCTTACAGGGACCGAATTTCATCTTCAATTTGTTATAGGTTCCCATGGGAAACCTTTCTTTCCTCAAGTGGACCATTACTTCATCACCAATCTGAAACTCCTTATTCCTCCTTTTTCTAATCTTCCTGAGCCTTATATTGCATATTCATCTTATTAATGTGTTCTCGTACCTTCTCATGTATATTCTTGATGTTCTCTACAAAATATTTGGATTCAACACTTATTTTCTTCTCTTGGTCCATCTTCCTCAATTCTAGAGTTGTTATGGGGCTACCTCTATACACAATTTGGAATGGTGATCTACCAGTGCTTCTATTGATAGAATTGTTGTAAGAAAATTCTGCCTGGGGTAAGATCAAGTCCCATCCCTTCGGTTTATCTCCTACCAAATATCTCAGTAGGTTACCTAGACTCCTGTTAATAACCTCTGTTTACCCATCTGTTTGTGGATGGTGTGCAAAACTGAACTTCAACTCTGTGTTCAGTTTCTTCCACAAGGTCCTCCAAAAGTACCCCACAAATTTGGTGTTACGATCTAAAACAATACTCTTTGGCAGACCATGTAGCCTCACCACCTCTTTGAAGAACAAGTCAGCAATGTGGACTGCATCATGGGTCTTCGGACATGGAATGAAATGTGCCATCTTCGAAAACCTATCAACCACCACAAAGACTAAATCATTCCCTTGTTGTGTCCTTGGCAAACCAAGAACAAGGTCCATACTTATATCCTCCCATGGCCTCTCTGGTACAAGTAAGGGCTGATATAAGCCTGTATTCTGGCTCACTCCTTTAGCCATCTGACATACCCTGCAGCTTTGTATAAACTTCTTCACATCCTGTGACAACTAAGGCCAATAATAATGCTCACTGATAATAGCAATGGTTTTATCCTGACCAAAATGTCCTGCCATTCCTCCACTATGCTTCTCCTTTATTAGGTTCTCCCTCATGGAACTCCTCAGGATACACAATTAACTTTCCTTAAATAACATGCCATCCTGGATTATGAAATCTAGCCACCTTGTCCTGTCCACTGTAATAGGTTCCTTGCAAGCTTTCCAAGCCTCTACAAAATCAAGATCTTCTGCATACAGTGTCTTGAGTTCATTGAACCCAACCACTTCAATCTACATCTTTGTCATCAATGTATGCCTCATACTTAAGACATCTGCAACCCTATTTGACTTCCCACTCCTATGTTTCAAAACAAAGGTATAACTCTGCAAAAACTCTACCCATTTCATATGCCTCTTATTTAATTTTCCCTGACTATTTAGGTACTGTAAGGCCTGATGATCAGTATATAGAACAAATTCCTTTGACAACAAATAATGTCTCTATTTCTTTAATGCTTGAACTATTACATAAAATTCCTCATCATATACAAAATAGTTTCTCTTGGCATCATTTAACTTTTCACTGAAATAGGCAATGGGCTTACCTTCTTGGCTCAACTTCTTGGCTCAACACTTCTCCAATGGCACTACCACTGGCATCACAATCCACCTGAAACACCTTGTTGAAATCTGGGAGGGCTAGAACAGGTTGCTCTGTCACCTTCTACCTCAATAGTTCAAAACTTTTTGCCACTCCAGTGCTCCACTTGAATTTTTTTCTATCCCCTCTCATTGTTTCAGTCAAGGGTCCACAAATACTACTGAAGTTTCTAATGAAATTTCTATAAAAACTAGCCAAACCATGGAAAGATCTCACCTCGGTAGTAGTTCTTCAGGTAGGCCATTCCATAATAGCCTTCACCTTCTCTGGGTCCATCTTGAGACCTTCTACTGAGACAACAAACCCCAAGTACACTAATTCCCTCTTCACAAAACTGCACTTCTTCAAATTAATCAACAATTTCTCTTCTCTTAACTTCCCAAAGGCTCTTCGAATATGCATCAGATGCTCATCCAATGTTTTACTGAAAATCAGAATATCATCTATATACACAATAACAAAACTTTCTAGAAATTTTTTTAGTACCTCATTCATGAGCCGCATGAATGTGCTCGACGCATTGGTTAGCCCAAAAGGCATGACTAACCACTCGTACAGGCCCTCTTTGGTATTGAAAGTAGTCTTCCATTCATCTCCTTCTCGAATCTGGATCTAGTGATATCCACTCTTCAAATCAATCTTTGTGAAGTACTGAGCTCCACTGAAACAGTCCATCAGGTCATCCATCATTGGTAGGAGAAATCTGTACTTGATTGTTATCTTGTTTATGGCTCAGGAATCTATCCACGTCCTCCACTCCCCATACTTCTTTGGTGCTAGTACTGCAGGTATTGCACATGGACTCAAACTCTCCCGTATCAAACCCTTCTTCAACAACTCTTGAACTTGTCTGTTCAACTCGTCATTTTCTGTTGGAGTTATTCTATGAGCTGCCTTATTTGGCAAACTGGCTCCAAGAATCAAGTCAATCTGATGACTAATCTTCCTTATTAGTGGTAAACCCTTAGGTACATTATCAGAAACAATATCCTGAAACTCGTCTAACATCCCAGAAACTTCTTCTGAAACCTTCTCACTATCCTCCTTACTCACTCTAGGAATCAATGCATAATACACACGCTCATGCTTCATACCTTCTAAAAATTTTCTTCCATCTACATAAAAAATTCTAGCACTACTGCATAGCTTTTCTTTGGTCTCCTTCAGGGGTTTCAACTTGTGACGAACCCCATCTTTTGTCAAGGAATAAGTGTTTGCATGGCCATCATGTATAGCTCACCTATCGAACTACCACGGCCTCCCCAACAACATGTGACATGCATTCATGTGGATGATATCACAGAGTACCTCATCATGGTAGTGCCCGATCTTGAACTTTACTAGGCACTACTCATTGACCAAAACTTTGTGGTCTTTCTTCAACTAGGCAATCTGATACAGATGCAGGTGCCTTGCCCTCTTCAACTTCAACTTTGTGACCATCTCATCTGACACCAGATTATTGGTGCTCCCACCGTCAATAATGACATCGCAACATTTTCCTTCACACTTGCACCTTGTGCGAAACAGATTCTTCCTCTATTCTGGTTCCTTTTCCTCAGTCACCAGGGCTCTCCTAATCACTAGGGCTTATCCCCTTTCAGCATCATCTGAATGTTCAGATTGGGCTTCCTCCTGTGCATGCGCAACCCTTCCATGACCTTCTGGCCTTTTTTCTGCCCTTCCTTGGTATTGTGGACATTCATAGGCTCGATGCCCTTCTTCACCACACTGGAAACACGTTCCTCTAAAACCACCTCTTCTAGATCCTTGTCCATATCTCCCTCGTCCCCTACCTCTTTGATCACCACTGTTTTGATTATGATGGCGGTAGAAGTTTTCATTCCTTTGGCTTCGGCTGGTACCCACATCTTTAGTTTTCTTTCATCATCATTTCGGCTTCCTAAAGGTCTTCCACTGCCCCTTCCGCTTTGACCTCCTCGTCCTTTTTGCTTGCCATCAAATCTTTTGTTTAGCTTCTCTTCCACCTTCAGAGCAAACTAATACACATCCTCAATGGTGGTCATTCTGACTAGGCTTAACTCCTCTTGAATGCTCAGTCGTAACCCATTAAGATATCGGGCTACCTTCTCCTTATTGGCCTCTGTGTGACCTGTTCTGATGATTATCTTGTGAAAATCTTCAATATATTCTTTCACAGATATGCTTCCTTACTTCAACCCTTGCAATTTCTTTAATAGATCTAATTCGTAGATGGTATGAACTGCTTCTTCAGTTTCTCTACCATGCGATCCCACCTGGTGATCTTGCCTTTTCCTCTTCAATTTCTTTCCAACTGGACCTCTTTCCACCAAATACTGGCATGGCCCTTCAGCTTCATTTTTGCAAACTTAACCCGATCTAGGTCCTCTATTTCCTCATACTCAAAATATTCTTCTAGCTCGTTGATCCTATTGATCAACTCTTCCAAGTTCAGACTTCCGGAATAACTGGGGACTTCTGCTCTGGTTCTTTTCCTAATCTTCGAAATGGCCCTTATTAGCCGCATTTGGTCTTGATCAATTTCTTCTTCTTCCTCTTCTACATTTGAACATTTTTCCTCTCTTTCATCCTCACTTTCCTCCCCCAGGTTTAACCCTGTTCTCAACTGCTCTTGTAATGCATCAATCTGTCTCTAGAGGGTTGCCATTGCATCTCTTCCACTAGCATTTCTGCTGCCTCAACCACCTCTAACACCACCATGTCTACCAGGCATCACTCTTGGAGGCATCTTTCTTGACCTCGACCCACAACCATGATCCTGGTGTGAACTGCCTCACGATCAACGATCTATCCACATGCTCAAGAAAACCCACTCCGATACCACTTGATGAGGGTATAGCCCGAGACACAAAAAATAACCCACAAACAAGAGAATAATTTTATTATTCATAAAATGGAGCTTCTTACATGTAGAGGATTTCAAATCTCCAAGTTCTACAACACATGCAAGTTACAAGAAGCTACAGAATAACCCTTTCGCAATATGCGAGCTTGTCCCCAAAAAGCTACCCAAAAATTAGAAACCCGCCCATAAATAGAGCTCCTCTTTAATTTAGAGCCAAAAAAACATTCAAATTTGAGTTTAGGCGGTTTGGCACCAAAAATTACAACTTGAAGTTCAAATTTCAAAAGAACATTTGCAATTGTATCTTCTAGAAAGTGCACCAACTTCCCGGGGCCATAACTTTTGATCCAGGACTTCGATTCGCCAACCGTTTGAACCGTTGGGAAGGTCTCAAAGTCAATAACGCACTAGAAATCCGCTACGTTGATTTCGGAAAGTTTTGGGCCATTTCGAGAACTCTAAGTGTCTTAAATCTAATTCGGAAGATTTTCAGATGCAAATTTGGGAAACTAAAACTATAATATCTTTCAACCCAGGAATAGAAAATAAGAACCATAAATTGGGAATTTCATTATGATGAAAAGGGTATCCAAAAATGTAAAAACATCTAAAAACTGAGAAACTTGAAATTTAACTATTTTTGGGTGATGCAAGATTGCCCTTACACCATTGGATGCTCCTGCATCATGTATGGATGCAATGATGAAATGATGATGCATGGTTTATGAAACTATATGTTCTATGTATGATTCTTTTATCTTATATGAGATGGATATGATTATGCAAATGAAATAGAATGCACTTAATTTTTGTATTTTTGGAATGCAAATATATGATTCCTCTATGCTATATGGGATGGATTTTATTATGCAAATGAAATGAAAATATATGATGTAATGCATCGATGGATGTATGACGATAAAGAAAATACATGGATGGATGATATGATAATTATTATGCTTGGTGAATGATTTGTTTTTGTTAATGTCAAATGTACTAAATATTTTAATGATATAGATAAAATTATTTTGAAATTTTTTTCCAGCCTTGGAGAAATCTAAAATGCAGATGTAAAACTAATATGGATACAATCTATCTTAATCATGTAAATCTAAATATGCAAAGTTGTCATTTTGTCATTTGATTTTTTCGTGCTTGGTATCATCATTGAGCTTTTTATATTCTAAAAGTTAGTACAAACATCGATCGTATAATTAGACCATGATGACCTAAGTACAACTTCCATGGAGTTTTGATATTACAAGTTAATACAAGCATCTATGTATAATTGAACCAAGATGACATGAGTATTTCTTACATAATATAGACAAGAGTTAACCCTTTTCCTATGCAAATTCGAAATGTCATGAATGATACTTTGTAGAGCATGTCCCGCAACAATTTGTACAATAGTAATGATTAACTCACAAATAACAAACAAGGAAAAATCATACCCCTTCATAGCTTCTCTAGTCCATGACATCCTTGAGTTGCTCCAAGGAAATGATGACGAAGAATCAAAATACAACAGTTGAACATTCATTCCAAAGTGATAAAACCATGCTTCAAAAGAGTATCATCCAATTATATTTGTTTTTTATTGATTTTGTTGTTGATTTGGATGGTTGATTTTTTAAAATTGTGATTGATGTTCCATGTTCATTTTTTATCATGATTATTATGTTTGTTGCATTTTCTGACTATTGTTTGTCTATTGTGTTAAGCTCAAAGTAGATTTCCCCTAGTGAGTTCATGATTTTTCCCCCAATGAGAAACAAACCATTTATTGTGAGTATGCACAATGATAACCAAGTCAAGATGAGACACGATCACAACGCCCAGATATGTACATGAGGTTCTTTCGATGATCAAGCATAGTGATGTCGAAAAGTGGATGACAGACACATGCAACAATAGATCGAAAAGCTAATCTATCACAAATAGTACCTGTTGCTAGGTTTTCACTACTTGTTTTTATTGCACTTTTTTAGATTATATGATTTTTTTGTTGTTACCAAAACGCTTGTTTGCTAGATTTTGATCAAGGTAACAATTTTTTTTATTTTCACTTTTTTGTATTTTCTCTTTTTTTTTCTTTTTTTCTTTTTTTCTTTTTTTAGTTTTTCTAATTTTTTGGATTTTTGAATTTTTCTGATTTTTTGTATTTTTTTGCTTTTTAAACTTGTTTTGAATTTTTTAGCTTTTTAACTATGCACTAGATGAGTTATGTGTAAAACTTCTTGAGATGAAGACTATTGATAGGTTCTTCAAATAGGTCCCCTTTAGGTGTAAATAACTGATATGATCCAGATCCATAGACTACCTTGACAATGCCCCAATCCTATGTGGATGGCCGTGTTGGATGAAAGGACCCAATCAAAATGAGGAGTACAAGTGGCAAGTATGAAGGACAATAGATGTGACAGATAAAAGAGGCTATGATAGGATCCCTAATGTGGACAATCCAAGGGCCATCAGGCTTTCGATGAAAAGGATCTTGGGCAACTGATGAGTTATAGTACGAGAAGGGGTCATCATCAAAGACACATTGAAATACATCACCAGTGGAGGTGTAATAATATGACGGATATGTGAACATGGATGGGTGGAATGGAATATGTGGTATGAGTGAGGGTGACATGGATGGAGACCTTAGATCAACAAGTTCAAGCTCTTTGATTTTCTTCTTTAATGGATGCTCCCAGTGATTTTTGAGGGAGAGGCATATTTGGAGATCAACTTTTGCTTGCTTTCACTTATAACTTTTATTTTTTATTTGTTTGATAGCTTTTTATTTTGGCTAAGGGACTTGTTGAGATCCTTTTTTTCTTTTTATTTGTCCAATAGCTTTTTATTTTGTCTAAGGGACTTGTCTAGATCTTTCTTTCTTTTTCAGTTGTCCAATAGGTTTTTATTTTGGCTAAAGGACTTTTCTTTATCAAAGAGTGGGTTATCATAAATGTCCTAGTCAAATAGGGGGTTATCATAGGTATGAAAAGCTTGAGTAGTAGGTATGGAAAAGGTAGGTGTATCATCAAGATCACAAAAGGTTTCAATCCAAGGGTGGTCATCTTTCTGCATGCCTTTTATAGCTGTCTTGACATCAATGTTGGAAGTTTTTCCCTTCTCGACAACAGGAGTAGTATCTTTTGCTAGAAAATTATCCAAATGGTATTCTCCACATCCCAGATCATGGATTTTAGCCTTTGGGTTTGATAGTGTAGTAATTGAAGTGGATGCTTTGAAGGATTCCAAATCAACATATGTTTGAAAAAAAGGTGCTTCATGATTGTGAGAGATCAGGATTTCAACTTTAGGGCTTAAATTATGGCAATACATGAGGGTATGTGCAGGATCATGATGGGCCAAAAAGTGGCAATATGATGGGTATTTGTAGGGTATGTGGTTGACAACTTTTTTTTACCCAAAATTGATGAAATGAAAAGGGTTTTTAAAGGATATTCTCAGCTTTCCACCAATATAAATTATGCTTTATTTTGAATTTAATAAATAATTATTATTCATTTTCTATTTGAATTACAACTAAAGTGTCGATTGATAGGCTGATTGAAAAAAATCTATAGCTTTCAAATGGTAACACATTTTTTGAATCCAAAACATACATCACATTCTATGCTTCACATACTATAGGATTAAAAAAGGGGGTATTTACAGGATCATGATGGGCAAAAAAGTGGTGATATGATGGGTATGTGTAGGGTATGTGGTTAACGACTTTTTTTACCTAAAATTGATGACACAAAAAGGGTTTTTAAAGGATTTTTTTAGCTTTCCACCAATATAAATTATCCTTTACTTTAAATTTAATAACTAATTATTATTCATTTTCTATTTGAATTACGACTAAATTCCTAATTGATAGGATGATTGAAAAACATCTATAGCTTTCAAACGGTATCACATTTTTTTAATCTAAAGCATGTGTCACATTCTATGATTTGCATACTATAGGAGTAAAAGAAAAATTGAATTTCATGAAGTTTTGACCAAGTTAAGGTGGTCAGACATACAATTTTTTATAATTTTTAACAGTTGTAATAAAAGATTCATAATTAATTATTTACTTAAAAAAAATTACAGAAAAATATGCATCACATCGAGATATGAGTCCTCTACTTATATCTAAAATCTTATAAAAAAATATTATCATTTTATTGTGGTTAGGGTAGTCAGACAAACACCTACTTATTTTTTCCCTGAAATTTAAGTATTATTGCATTGAAATTTCAAATTTTCACCAAATAGATTTTTATTTATTTTAAATAAATTTAGTAGTTTAGAAACTACATTCAATTTATTATAGATTCTATTCTTACATTTTTTTGAAATAATATAGATAACTTATTCAAATTTTTACATCAAGTTGACTAACTCTGATTTTTCTTAATTTTATTGCCACTTAAGGGCCTATTTTTTCCATGATGATCTTGCACATACCCAAAGAAAAATTGAATTTCATGAAGTTTTGACAAAGTTAAGGTGGTCAAACATACGAGTTTTTATATTTTTTAAAAGTTGTAATAAAAAATCAGAATTAATTATTTACTTGGAAAAAAATTACAAAAGAAAATGCATCACATTCGGACATGAGTCATCTACTTATGTTTAAAATCTTATAAAAAAATATTATCATTTTATTGTGGTTAGGGTGGTCAGACAAACACCTACTTCTTATTTTTTCCCTGAAAATTAGGTACTACTACATTGAAATTTCAAATTTTCACTAAATAGATTTTTTTTAAGAAAAATAAACCTAGTATTTTAGAAACTACATTCAATTTGTTACATATTCTATTCTTACATATTTTTGAAATAATATAGATAACTTATTCAAACTTTTACGTCAAGTTGCCTAACTTTGATTTTTTTGTTTTTTTTTGCCACTTAAGGGCTTGTTTTTTCTATGATGATCCTACACATACCCATGAAAGGATTAGGATATCCTTGTACTGTGATTTCAACTCCATTGTGTGGAAATTTGGTACACTAATGGTATGTAGAGGATACTACTTGCATTTCATGTATCCAAGGTATTCCAAGGAGGATATTTTAGGTCAAGGGAAGATCAAGGACTTGGCACACCACACCCTTCACCACAAGGCCAACTCTAACTGGTAGAGTAACTGATCCCTTAGATGAGCATTCCTCTCCATAATATTTCTTCATGGTAATCTTTTTACTAGAATCTATTGCACTTTCTGAATATCCCAATGCTTGAATAAGCTTTAAGGTGCAGATATTTAGACCAGCTGCTCCATCTATTAGAACGTGTTTGACCAGATGTTTATGGATTTAAAACCTCAATATGAAGTAGATCATTATGTGGATGAGTGAGGGATGCATCATCATTTTGATAGAATCATATAAAATGAGGTACAGTCAAGTGTCCCACCATGGCTTGGAATTGACAATCTTCTAAATTAGTTGGTACTGGTAGGTTGTCATGTTTATCCTTGATATTGATGACATTACTTTGATTATCTACTGCAGAAATGATGGATGGTAGTATCATAGACATAATTCAAAATTTTCCCTTTGGAATTTGTTGAAGAGGATTCCCCTTTTTTTTAATTGGGTAAAGGGTTCTTGAATGCTCCATGATCAACATTTGTTTGAGGTCCTTCTATTGATATTTACTTTCTATCTATCAAGTCTTGTACAAAATGTTTTAGTTGCATGCAATCATTCATTTTATGACCTTTGTTTCTATGAAAATCACAATAATGTGCATCATTCCACCATGATGGTTTAACTTGTGGATCATAATCGCTTTCCTTTGGTAATGTTATATGCTTGGCTACAAGAAGCTCTTTTAATGTTGATTCAATTGACTATCCCAAAGGTGTAAATATTATTTGATTTGATGGTGTTCGATATGGTGGTGGTTTAGATTCAGTATTTTTTTGATTGATTTTTTGTTGGTGTTTTGATTAGTGGCTTGATTGGTCTTGGGTGTAATTCCTGATAGATTGAAGATTGATTTTGCATTATTTATTTCAGCTACATCATTGTTACCAACATTTTTGTTTCTTGTCCAAAATTTGGGTTTCACATTGTTGTTATAATAATTGGAAGAGTTTGCATTATTTGGTCCTTCATTGTAGATTTTTAAGACTCCTCTTTTAACCAAGGCTTCTTTGATTTTAATTCAATTTTCAATCATATTGGAAAACTTGGGTGGACATTGCAATTTTATTCTATAGCCCATCTCATCATTTAGATTATCAATGAATATTTCCATCTTTTCCTTTTTAAGTATAGGATGAGAATATCTAGCAAATAATCTTCTCCATCTTTGTAAAAATATGAGAAATGATTCACCCTTTTTCTATTTTTTGTTGCAAAGATATTTCATGGTTATCTCATATTGAATGTTGTAGGAATATTGATTGATGACTTTATTGACCATCTCTTCAAAGGACCTAATGCCTGGTGGTAGTTTTAAAAACCATTCCATATAATGGCCACCCAAACCTTGTGGAAATAATATCATAAAATAGGTCTCTTCATGTGCAAACTTTAAGCTCATGGTGCAAAACTCTCTTACATGATCTATAGGACCACATTTTCCATTATATTTTCCATATTTTGGAAGATCATGGTTTGGTGGGAATGGCATCATGTTCAAACTTCTATCAAAAGGATAAGGGCAGATATCTTGCAACAAGTATCTTTTTGTGGTTCCTCTTTGCATGTCTTGGATCTACTATTGCAGGTTTTGCATTTGTTGGGTCAAAGTATTCATTGAATCTTTGGTTCTTGAATCAACCTCTATCCTCTTGGGAGCTCCTTTCAATTGATTAACATCAAAATTAGTTGGTATTTTCACACCTTGGTTTGCCAACATCAGAAAATATTTCTCTCCAACTTTTTCTAAAATATTTTCCATGAATTTGTGGAATTTGGGATCTTGTTGAGCTTGTTGAATGTCTTCATTAATGATTTTATCATTTTCAGGTCAGTGGAATCTATGAAAGGGATTCTCTTCTGCTTCTACCATGGTGGTTTGTGTTTCAATTTCTTTTTCTTTGAGCTTTTTCTTTTGAGATCTTATTAAAATGGGCATACAAGTGATAAAATTTTACTATACTTTTATATTTTCTTAAGAGTGCCAAGGAGATACCTAAGTCAAATAGAATGATTTGGATTCTACTTATGAGACTAAGGTGGTAAATCTGATGATAGTGTGTTGTTTCGTGATGAAGGATGATAGATCTTGATGATGAAACTTACCTAACAATCATATGATAGGTTTTATGATTTAGAAACTTTAAGATGGTTTGATCCAAGTTTAGTTAAGAGAATTTCACTTGCAAAATATAGTTTATTCAAGTTTGAACTGATGGTTGAATGAAGAATGATTTGTGCTAAGGTAAGAATCCCTAAATTAGGTTGTAATTGTCTAACAGACATTCAAATTATCTCTTTGTTTGTGACTCAGATGAATGCGCTAAAATAGGGACTAGATGCACTAAGAGATAACACAAATGTGCTAAAAGATGGCCTAGATGCACTAGACTGTTCCCTAGATCTACTAGAACAAAAAATGTATGCACTAAAAGATATAATGAATGCGCTAGAAAAGACTATCAATGCACTACAAGATAAGCAAAATGTGCTAGCAAAAGCTAGAGATGCACTAGACTACCCCTAAATTCTGGTCCAAGTTATCTGAAAGATTTTGGACTTAGCTTTGTTGGAGTATCAAGTTAATGTGCTAAAGAGATTGCAAATGCACTGGAAGATGGAATTAAATGTGCTAGAATATGGCCTGAATGCACTAGAAGTTGAGTTAAATGTGTCAAAACATAAACTAGATGCACTAGAGTATGAGCTAAATGCACTCGAAAGTGAGACAAATGCACTAAAACAGAACCTAGATGTGCCAAAATATGAGTTAAATGCGCTAGAAAGGAACTCATATGCACTAGAGTATGAGCTAAATGCGCTAGAAAGTATGATGGATGTGTTACAATAGAACCTAGATGCGCTAAAAAATGAGGCAAATGCACTAGAATAGAAAGCTGATGCGCTAAACTACAAGTGATCGCTAGTTTTTGAAATTTTGTTAGGTTTTCTTATTTTCAACTCAGTTAATTGGGCATTTTCTATATGAGAGATCTTATAAATAGTGAGTTCGCCTAGTTTCCTTATTTGTGAACCATGTGAATTAAGTGTTTTTAAATGGATGATCTCATGAAAAATGATTTCAAACATAATAGCAAGTTGTAAAATAGTTGTGTCACCCTATGAACTAAACATTAAGTGTATGTTTAAAGATCTAATCTAATTCCTTTAATTTCTATAGGTATTAAACAATAGCAAACAAATCAGTCACTTTTCTAATGTCGAGGGTCATTTATAATATCACAACTCACATCTTAGAACTATGTCAACTCACACAGTCGTCTCACCCCATAGAGGGCACCTGTGTTTTTTCCTTTCTTAGGTCTTAACCAAAGTCGAATCCTTCACTTTTAGCCAGTAATCCTTGGTAGTTATATGGTGAGTATCTTGGGGGAAAATTCTTCTCTCCCCTTGCACTATGAATATTAAAAATGTTCAAAAACTGACTCGGTTTTCTACTACACTTAAAGTTCTTAATAAGGGTTTCCATTCAATGTGACAAATGGGTATGCATAGAATCATGATTGGCCAAAAAGTGGCAATATGATGGGTATGTGGCTGAGAACTTTTTGTTTACCCAAAATTGATGAAATGAAAAGGGTTTTTTAAAGAGATTCTCAACTTTCCACCAATATAAATTATGATTTACTTTGAATTTAATAAGTAATTATTATTCATTTTCTATTCAAATTATGACTAATGTCTTAATTGATAGACTAAATGAAAAAAAACTATAGCTTTCAAATGATATCACATTTTTTGAATCCAAAACATGTGTCACATTCTATTCTTTTCATACTATAGGATTAAAAAAATAAAAAAATAATTCATAAAGTTTTGACCAAGTTAAGGTGGTCAGACATACAATTTTTTTATATTTTTTAAAAGTTGTAATAAAAACTCCATAATTAATTATTTACTTGGAAAAAAATTTAAAAAAATATGCATCACATTGGGACATGAGTCCTCTACTTATATCTAAAATCTTATAAAAAAATATTATCATTTTACTGCAGTTAGGGTGGTCAGACAAACACCTACTTCTTATTTTTTCCCTAAAATTTAAGTACTCTGCATTGAAATTTAAAATTTTCACCAAACAGATTTCTTTTCTTTTTAACATACCTAGTAATTTAGAAACTACATTCAATTTTCTATAGATTCTATTCTTACATATTTTTGAAATAATTTAGATAACTTATTCAAATTTTTATGTCAAGTTTCCTAACTCTAAATTTTTGGATTTTTTTTGCCACTTAAGAGCCTATTTTTTCTATGATGATCCTGCACTTACCCTATTCTTACATATTTTTGAAATAATATAGATAACTTATTCAAATTTTTATGTCAACTTTCCTAGCTTTGATTTTTCTAAATTTTTTGCCACTTAAGGGCCTATTTTTTCCATGATGATCTTGCACATACCCAAATGATAAAATCCCTTAGGAGACCTCCCAACCTTTAGAACAAAGGCTTTGGGTATGGTTATCAATTTACACTACTGTTGATTGGGAGTTTCCTCACAATCACATTTGATTATAGTGGGTTGGAATACTAGGCTTTAGCCGTTCCCACTTAGGTCGTTACTGTAGGGTGAGTACTTTTTTCCACTACGACATGCTTTCTAAAGGTACTATTGCAATAAATGAAAGAGTGAGTCTAGTATTTTGGTCACCTAGTGAATGGGAGAGAATAGGCTTATCACTTTACAAGCACAACATACATGGTGTTCATTAATCTTCTAATTAAACTAGATGCCTAATTTAATCAAAGGAAAACAAAAATAACTCCATCCCTTTGAAAAACAATTATTAGTCTCAAATAATTGTCTTGAAAATGTTTTAAACACCTGCAAAACAAAAATACCTCAATTAGCTTCCAGAATTTTAAGTTTCTATAAATAAAACCAAATGCACTAAAACAAAAACCATATGCACTATTTAAGATGCACTATATGCACTATAAAATAGACTAAATGCAATATTTTGAAAAATATAAAATGAAAACCTAAATCTTGTATGCATTAGAAGAGAAGCCAGATGCATTGAAAGATCCCACATATGCACTGAAATAGAGCCCAGATATGCCAAAAGAGTAGCAAAGTGCACTGAAACAAAAACTAGATGCGCCAAAAGAGTACACCTTGATGTATATAAATAAGAGCTTTTGCTCATTTGTAAATAACTTTTGCTTGAGAGAGAAATATATGTTGCGCCTACCTTGCCCTCAATATTGCTCTTTTGGTATTTGTTAATGTGTCTTTGCTATTACAGTTGATTGTTATGCCACATAGGGTTTCATGCGATTGTGATAGTGGATTCTTTCCATAGTTTAGATAAAATTTGTCTTGTGTAATCTTTTATTGTTATGATCAAACGTTATGCCACACAGGGTTTCGTAAGATTGTGATGATAAATCTGTTTTGTGAAGTCTTTACTATGCTGATTGAGTGTTATGCTGATGGAGTGTTATTGTTTTTTGAGAGATCGATGAGTATTTAGTTGTTGTCCTAAAATCACCTTGAGTTCACTACAGTTCTTGCAATGCATGCAAGTTATGCGCTAAACCCTAATGAAGTAAACTATATAGTTAACTGGAAAGCTACCATTAGTTAACTGGTACAAATAACCTAATTGGACAATGTGCAAGCATGCACGTCCTTATTTAAATCAAAGTTAACTGGCCACTACCATCAATTAACTAGAAACCCTAACCCTAACTCCTGTGTTGATAATTCCAAGGATGAGATAAGCATGTGTTAAGTCAGCAAGTAAACTCAAGACTGAAAGTCGAGTTAACTGCTACTCAAGACTCCACCCTCGAAATTAACTGCATGTTCCAACTGGCAGATCACTCCATGTCAACTCGGTCTAATACTTCGACCAAGAACTCATCGATCTCTCTGTCATCTGGCACTTTAATGCTGCTCAAAACAATAGTTTGCTTCTTCAATTCTTTGCTACTTTTTGTGATTGTGTGCATGCCACATAGGGTTTCATTCGATCGTGATGGTGAATTCTTTCCATAGTTTAGATAAATCTGTTTTGTGCATCTTTATCATTACAGTTAATTGTTATGCCACATAGGGTTTCATGCAATTGTGATGTTAAATCTGTTTTGTGAACTTTTACCGTTATGATCAAATGTTATGCCACATAGGGTTTCATAAGATTGTGATGTTAAATCTGTTTGTGAAGTCTTTTACCGTTATGATCAAGTGTTATGCCACATAGGGTTTCATAAGATTATCTCGGTAGATTCTTAAATCTGTTTTGTGCCTTATAAACTTGTTCAGATTGAGATAATAGTTGCGCCACCTTGCCTTCAAGTAGAGAATCTGAATGCGTTTATCGTCTGATAGTCATAACCTTGCTCCGTTTTCTCATGCTCTAATTTTCTTGAGGAAACTGGATAGAATTTAAGTTATTAAGTTTAGTTGTAGTTAGTAGATCTGCAAAACCAGAGAAAACTCAGCTGCAACGTATATAGTTTTCGAGAAAGCCTTGTACCTCTACAGCTGAAACAAAAAGATAGGAATTATTTTAGTTTATTTCCCTTTGCAGGTATTTTTTGTAAAGCACAACGAGGGAGCTTCGCCTCCTAATTTGAAGAGCACTCATTGCGTAGTGTGCATAGTTGTTTGTACCAACTCTTACTCCAGAGGTGCTAGTTGTTACGCCAACAGTTTTCTGGTGCCCAGGTGGAATGATGAATAGGAAAAATTATTCTGGATTCCACCATCTTCTGAATTTCCGCGTAGATAGTATCTTGAATTTGCGGATTATAATGTCTTTGTTTCTGCCTAAAAGGCTTCGCTTCAAACTTCAGCGGAATTATGTGAGACAATTCAACGGGTGCAAAGACCTTTAAATCTTCATATGACCAGGAAAAAATAGCCTTGTACTGCTTGAACAAGGCGATAAACCTCTCAGTTTCTTCAGGAGTACAACACTTGCCCAAATTCACAAGCTGAGGCTTGTCTTCGGTACCTATGTTGACTTGACTATATTTTGATGAAGTATTCACCCTTGACCTCTTCTGATCTTGGATGTAACGATCATGCCTGTCAAAAATATCTTCTAAGGATACAAAACCTTTAGGAATCTAATTTCCTTTCAACTGTATGATTCTAGATTCTATAACCTCAGATTCTTCAGTAATTGACTCTCTGTGAGGAATTAAACTCCCTTCAAAGAACAATTCTTTGTAGTTGTCTCCCATGACGAGAAATTCTTTGATATCTTCATCATCACTGAAGACTTGCCAATTGTCTGAATTATCAGGAACAACTGGTCTATAGATGAGCTCAATAGCAAATGAATTCTGACGAAAGTTAGAGTTAGGCATAAAAAGAGCGGCTGAAACTACAAGCGCATCAGCTTTGCTATTGTTCATTCTTGAAATGTATTTGATATTAAATGCATCAAACCAATCGATTGCATTCCATACCCTCTGCTTGTAGTTTTGGAGACAATTCTTTCTCATGTGAAATTTCTCTCTGACCTACTTTATGATCAGCTCTGCATCTCCTTCAACTTGAAGTAGCTTGATCCCCATATCCTTTGCATTTTTGAGACCTAACAAAAGTGCCTCATATTCTACAATATTATTAGTGCAATCGAATTGCAACCTATATGGAAAAGGATATAAACAACCTTCGGGAGAGATAATCACTACTCCCACTCTGGAACCTGAAGTTAAACAGCTGCCATCAAACTGCATCGTCCACACCTTCGATTCTTCTTCTAAAAATTTGGTGGAAAGTGAAAAAATCTGACAATCATCTGTCACTTTAGACACCATAGCATATGTGCCTGGACCCGTATCTTGATACAACACTTGAGCATGTGGGTCCTAGGATTTTACCACTGTAAACTTTGATTTGGTTTCTGGCTCTAACTTGAAAGTACCTTTCTTCAATGGGATTGTCGCGAACGACCAATCCATCTGTATTTCTCCTCTGAGATCCTTGCAAAAACTTCTACTAAGTAACATCCCATAACTGGTAGGAATATCAGCTACAAGGATAGTCATCATAATCTTCTTCTCTGGACATGACGCTAGCCTCACTTGCACATCTTTGAGTTGACCAACTAACGGCAATGGTTTGGACTCAAGTGAATAACACTTTTCCTGAGTCGGGGTGAACAAAAGTCCCAACGTGTTCATAATCTGTAAAGGCATTACGTTGTTCGAAGCTCCGCTGTCAATTATGCAATTGCTCAGCTTGAAACCTCCTATATATAAAGATATATAAAATGGCCTCAGCTTCTCTTCTGTAGGAACTAAGGATTGTAATAATGTCAGCTGAATGACATTCTTCTTTTTAAGAACGTTCAAGATCCTATCCAACTGCTCTGGATGATCTTGTAAATACTCTAGCTGAGATATTTGTACCTTTGTCTTCATCATGGAAGAAACGATGTCAAAGCTTGCTGAAGACGTATCTAAAGCTACTGGCAAGATATTTTCTTGTGAAGGTTTTTGATTGGAAGTAGAAGCTACTTCCTTTGCTTTTGTATTCAAATTCTGCTTTTCCTCTTCCTCCTTCTGTGCTTTGAAATGTTGAGCATGTGTGAACACAGGTGAGGTGATATTCTCGTGATTCACTGCAAGAGAAAAACGACGGGATTCTTCTTCTTCTTCAATAACGGGTTCTTGATCAAAATATCCCGTTGCGGAGTCACCATCAAACTCGTCTGGCTGTGCAGAGATGACATTTGAACTAGAAGGTATGAAGTCTGAACTAGGAGAGGAATCAACAAATCCCATGAGCTGATTCATTCTTTCATTTTCCGGACAAGTAGCCCCGGTGTGCTCTACTGAATCATGGAATGTGCAAAAGACCGTAGCCTTTTCAGCTTCATTATTTTGTCTTGGTTGTCCTTGCGGAAACTTTGACTTGAAATTATTGTACAGCTGAAAGTTATTCCTTCTCGGCTGGTACACTGGTTGTGATTGAAAAGGTGGTGAGGGCAAGGTTGGTTGCCCTTGAGGTGGTGACTGCCTCTTCAATATTGTCACCTCATTTGCTACCTTCTGTAGCAATGGATCAGCCGACGCTTGCACGAGTGGCCTGATCGAATCATCTTTCATCTTTCCGGTTGTAATCATGGTATCTTCAAGCTTGATTGCTTCCTCCTAAAGGTGTTGTAGATCATCTTCTTCGCTTATCTTCAGGAAAAAGGCAATTTCCGACGGCAATGCGTTGATGAAAGAACTCATCAAAATCTCATCAGACGGATTCAAAGTGTGAGAAAGATGTGTAATAAGGTGATTAAACCTTGCCACGAATTCTCTCATCGTTTCATGCTTTTCCATCTTTGAATTTGAGAGTTGTGCAAATAATCTATGACTGTCTTCGGCAGGTTTAAATCTTGCCAAAAACTTCTCGCTCATGACAGCCCAACTGGTAATAATTCCTGGCTCAAGATTATTGAACCAATCTGCTGCGTTGTTTTCAAGAGTCTCCACGAAAAGACGAATAGTGATGTCTTCATGACCAACATGTAAAACGGAACAAGCCATCGTGAATTCTGATAAATGTTCATCTCGATGTTTAGTACCATTGCCATGAAATCTCAGGAAAAACTTGTGTGATCCCTTGGGCAATTCATGATGTCCTTGTAAAGCCAACGGTCCAATATTGTCACCCCAAGGCAAGGGGGCTGGACGTCTTGCATTTCTTCTATTACAACCGTTGTGATCTTCACCATTGTTGTTGTTGTTAATAACACGATCACCCATCTCTACTATTGGAGTGGGAGATTCTTCTTCAAAAATTTCTGATTCAGTAAACTGATCAGGAGCTTCTTCAAAAACAAGATCTGGCTGGATAGGAGGATTTCTTCTCCTTCTTCTAATGTAAACTTGGTACGCCAGGATGCTTAATTCCACGAGGGAGGTGGCAAAACTGGTTTACCTGCTGCAAGATCTACTTTTTCTTCTTCTTTATCCAGAGTAGTAGCCGCGTTTCTCCACTAAGATGTAGACGTATAATTTTCAAAAATAAATGTGCGTAAGCTACTGATGATATCTGACTGTTCTGCTTTGATGAATACTAAATTCAGCTAAATAATAGGCGGACTTAGTGCTGGTTGTTGAACTGGAGCAGTAGGATGCCAGATAGTCATATCCGTGACATGAAGTTTTTGAGGCCTCGTGCCTCTACAGCTGAAACAAAAAGATAGGAATTAGATTAGTTTATTTCCCTTTGCAGGTATTTTTGTAAAGCACAACAAGGGAGCTTCCCCTCCTAATTTGAAGAGCACTCATTGCGTAGTGTGCATAACTTTCCGTACCAACTCTTACTCCAGAGGTGCTAGTAAGAGGAAGCAGAAACAGATTGAGAATGTTCCTGAGGTTCCAGTAGAGATAGTTATTCAGGTCGAGCCTCATGTTTCGCCTCCTAGTTCACCTCATGTACAGCCTATTGACATAAGTTCTGAGCCTGAGACACCAATTCAAACTAGATCGGAGACGCCTGAACCACCACAGGTTGATACATCAGAGACAGTCTCTCCTCGGATGGATGATATTGTTCAATCTTGTTGGCTCGAGAAATCTTTAGGAAGACAGAGACGTGAAACTTCGTACAACCTTGATTTGTCTGAATTTGGTGAACCTTATCAGAGAAGGTCAAACAAGAAGATAAAGAAACAAGTGCACATTGAAAAGACTCCTGAATCAGAAATTGTTATCGAAGTTGCAGTTCCTCCAGAGGGTAAAAGCTTAGATGAAGTCGAAGTTGGTGACTTTACATTCACTAAGGCAAATCTAGGTAGGACAACACGAGAGACAGATGTAACTCTTCTTAACATTGTTACCAATAATATTGAAGAGCGTATCACCAAGGATGGAGAAGATAAAGCATTACTTAAAGATGAAACTGGTCAACTTCGTCAATACATTTATGATTTTGTTCATGCGAATTTGAGTAGAGCACCTATTCTTCCTCAGCATACACCTGCAGAGCAACAAAAACTGGATCAGTTGGTCAGTCATGGCAGACTTTTGGACAATTGGATTGACAGTTTAGTTGCTCCTAGTCGGAGTCTTCTTGCAGATATGTATCAGTTGAGGAGTGATGCACATAAACTCCATCAGGGTGTTCAGTTCCTTGAGATTGCAGTTGCAGAAAATTTGGCAAAGGACCGTGTTTTGGTATCTCAGTTGTCAGTTGCATATGATGCTTTGGAGATCGATAAGGATCAGGAGAAAGTTTTTACTTGGAGAGAGCAACACCTTCTCACGACAGAAATATGTGAGAAAATCTCTACTAAATTGTTTTCACTCAAGGATGATGTGGTCAGAGTACTTGCACTTGTCAGTGGATTCGTTGTTTAGATTCTGTGTCATTACCTTCTTGAAGATGGCACGTATGTTGAGTTGGACAAAGTGCAAGCAGAGTTCAAGAAGCTGATTCGTGACAGCCTTGAAGGTGAACCTATGGCGCCTAAATTAGAGAATATTTCAGTGATTTTAGATAGTTTCAAAAAGGCGACTGAAGAATGCAAAGATGGCATGCACACGATTACAGAGAGTGGCAGAGAACTAAAGAAACAGACTGTTGTGTTGAGCAGCGTCAAAGTACCAGATGACAGAGAGATCGATGAGTTCTTAGTCGAAGTGTTAGAACGAGTTGACATGGAGTGATCTGCCAGTTGGAACCTGCTGTTAATTTTGAGGGTTGAGTCATGAGCAGTAGTTAACTTGACTTCTAGTCTTGAGTTTTACTTGCTGACCTAATGCATGCTTATCTCATTCTTGGAATTATCATCACAGGAGTTAGGGTTAGGGTTTCCAGTTAACTGAAGGTAGTGGCCAGTTAACTTTGCTTTGAATAAGGACGTGCATGCTTGCACATGGTTCATTTAGGTTGTTTGTACCAGTTAACTGATGGTAGCTTTCCAGTTAACTATATAGTTTACTTCATTAAGGTTTGGCGCATAGCTTGCATGCATTGTAAGAACTGTAGTGAACACAAGGTGATTTTAGGGTTACCTACACCTTGATGTATATAAATAAGAGCTTTTGCTCATTTGTAATTAACTTTTTCTTGAGAGAGAAATATATGCTGCACCTACCTTGCCCTCAATATTACTCTTTTGGTATTTGTTCATGCGTCTTTGCTATTATAGTTGATTGTTATGCCACATAGGGTTTCATTCGATTGTGATGGTGGATTCTTTCCATAGTTTAGATAAATCTGTTTTGTGCATCTTTATCATTACAGTTAATTGTTATGCCACATAGGGTTTCATGCAATTGTGATGTTAAATCTGTTTTGTGAACTTTTACCATTATGATCAAATGTTATGCCACATAGGGTTTCATAAGATTGTGATGTTAAATTTGTTTGTGAAGTCTTTTACCATTATGATCAAGTGTTATGCCACATAGGGTTTCATAAGATTATCTCGGTAGATTCTTAAATCTGTTTTGTGCCTTATAAACTTGTTCAGATTTAGATAATAGTTGCGCCACCTTGCCTTCAAGTAGAGAATCTGAATGTGTTTATCGTTTGATGGTAATAAACTTAATAACTTAAATTCTATCCAGTTTCCTCAAGAAAATCAGAGCATGAGAAAATGAAGCAAGGTTATGACTATCAGATGATAAACGCATTCAGATTCTCTACTTGAAGGCAAGGTGGTGCAACTATTATCTCAATCTGAACAAGTTTATGAGGCACAAAAATAGATTTAAGAATCTACCAAGACAATCTTATGAAACCCTATGTGGCATAACACTTGATCGTAACGGTAAAAACTCACAAAACAGATTTATCATCAAAATCTTATGAAACCCTATGTGGCATAACACTCGATCATAATGGTAAAAGACTTCACAAATAGATTTAACATCACAATCTTATGAAACCCTATGTGGCATAACATTTGATCATAACGGTAAAAGTTCACAAAACAGATTTAACATCACAATTGCATGAAACCCTATGTGGCATAACAATTAACTGTAATGATAAAGATGCACAAAATAGATTTATCTAAACCATGGAAAGAATTCACCATCACAATCGAATGAAACCCTATGTGGCATAACAATCAACTGTAATAGCAAAGACACATGAACGAATACCAAAAGAGCAATATTGAGGGCAAGGTAGGCGCAGCATATATTTCTCTCAAGCAAAAGTTATTTACAAATGAGAAAAAGCTCTTATTTATATACATCAAGGTGTAGGTAACCCTAAAATCACCTTGAGTTCACTACAGTTCTTGCAGTGCATGCAAGTTATGTGCCAAACCCTAATGAAGTAAACTATACAGTTAACTGGAAAGCTACCATCAGTTAACTGGTACAAATATGCTTACTAACTTGATAAGATTACTAACTGAAGTCAATATTGCTCTTTTGGTATTTGTTCATGCGTCTTTGCTTTTATAGTTGATTGTTATGCCACATAGGGTTTCATGCGATTGTGATAGTGGATTCTTTCCATAGTTTAGATAAAATATGTCTTGTGTAATCTTTTATTGTTATGATCAAACGTTATGCCACACAGGGTTTCGTAAGATTGTGATGATAAATCTGTTTTGTGAAGTCTTTACTATCCTGATTGAGTGTTATGCTGATGGAGTGTTATTGTTTTTTGAGAGATCAATGAGTATTTAGTTGTCCTAAAATCACCTTGAGTTCACTACAGTTCTTGCAATGCATTCAAGTTATGCGCCAAACCCTAATGAAGTAAACTATACAGTTAACTGGAAAGCTACCATCAGTTAACTAGTACAAATAACCTAATTGGACAATGTGCAAGCATGCACGTCCTTATTTAAAGAAAAGTTAACTGGCCACTACCATCAGTTAACTGGAAACCCTAACCCTAACTCCTGTGTTGATAATTTCAAGGATGAGAGAAGCATGTGTTAAGTCAGCAAGTAAACTCAAGACTGAAAGTCGAGTTAACTACTACTCAAGACTCAACCCTCAAAATTAACTGCACGTTCCAACTGGCAGATCACTCCATGTCAACTCGGTCTAATACTTCGACCAAGAACTCATCGATCTCTCTGTCATCTGGCACTTTAACGCTGCTCTATGTCATCTGGCGCCCACCGTGGGGCACGAGGCCTCAAAAACTTCATGTCATGGATATGACTATCTGGCGTCCTACTGCTCCAGTTCAACAACCAGCACTAAGTCCGCCTGTTATTTAGCCAAATTTAGTATTCATCGAAGCAGAACAGTCAGATATCATCAGTAGCTTGCGCACATTTATTTTTGAAAATCATATGTCTACATCTCAGTGGAGAAACACGGCTACTACTCTGTAGAAAGAAGAAGAAAAAGCAGATCTTGTAGCAGGTAGACCAGTTTTGCCACCTGCCTCATGGAATTAAGCATCCTGGTGTACCAAGTTTACTTTAGAAGGAGAAGAAATCCTCCTATCCAGCCAGATCCTATTTTTGAAGAAGCTCCTGATCAGTTTACTGAATCAAAAATTTTTGAAGAAGAATCTCCCACTCCAATAGCAGAGATGGGTGATCGTGTTATTAACAACAACAACAATGGTGAAGATCACAATGGTCGTAATAGAAGAAATGAAAGACGTCCAACCCCCTTGCCTTGGGGCGACAATATTGGACCATTGGCTTTACAAGGACATCATGAATTGCCCAAGGGATCACACAAGTTTTTCTCGAGATTTCATGGCGATGGTACTAAACATCCAGATGAACATTTATCAGCATTCATGGCGGCTTGTTCCGTTTTGCATGTTGGACATGAAGACATCGCCATTCGTCTTTTCGTGGAGACTCTTGAAAACAACGCAGCAAATTGGTTCAATAATCTTGAGCCAAGAATTATTACCAGTTGGGCTGTCATGAGCGAGAAGTTTTTGGCAAGATTTAAGCCTGCCGAAGACAGTCATAGATTATTTGCACAACTCTCAAATTCAAAGATGGAAAAGCATGAACCGATGAGAGAATTCATGGCAAGGTTTAATCGCCTTGTTACACGTCTTTCTCACACTTTGAATCCGTCTGATGAGATTTTGATGAGTTCTTTCGTCAATGCATTGCCATCGGAAATTGCCTTTTTCTTGAAGATAAGTGAAGAAGATTATCTACAACACCTTCAGGAGGAAGCAATCAAGCTTGAAGATACCATGATTACAACCGGCAAGATGAAAGATGATTCGATCAGGCCGCTCGTGCAAGCGTCAGCTGATCCATTGCTACAGAAGGTAGCAAATGAGGTGACAATATTGAAAAGGAAGCCACCACCTCAAGGGAAACCAACCTTGCCCTCACCACCTTTTCAATCACAACCAGTGTACCAACCGAGAAGGAATAACTTTCAGCCGTACAATAATTTCAAGTCAAAGTTTCCGCAAGGACAACCAAGACAAAATAATGAAGCTGAAAAGGCTACGGTCTTTTGCACGTTCCATGATTCAGTAGAGCACACCGGGGCTACTTGTCTGGAAAATCAAAGAATGAATCAGCTCATGGGATTTGCTGATTCCTCTCCTAGTTCAGACTTCATACCTTCCAGTTCAAATGTCGTCTCTGTACAGCCAGACAAGTTTGATGGTGACTCCGCAATGGGATATTTTGATCGAGAACCCGTTATTGAAGAAGAAGAAGAATCCCGTCGTTTTTCTCTTGCAGTGAATCACGAGAATATCACCTCACTTGTGTTCACACGTGCTCAACATTTCAAAGCACAAAAGGAGGAAGAGGAAAAGCGGAATTTGAATACAAAAGCAAAGGAAGTAGCTTCTACTTCGAATCAAAAACCTTCACAAGAAAATATCTTGCCAGCAACTTTAGATACGTCTTCAGCAAGCTTTGACATCGTTTCTTCCATGATGAAGACAAAGGTACAGATATCTGAGCTGGAGTATTTACAAGATCACCCAGAGCAGTTGGATAGGATCTTGAACGTTCTTAAGAAGAAGAATGTTGTTCAGCCGACATTACTACAATCCTCAGTTCTTGCAGAAGAGAAGCCGAGGCCGTTTTATATATCTTTATATATAGGAGGTTTCAAGCTGAGCAATTGCACAATTCACAGTGGAGCTTCGGACAACGTTATGCCTTTACAGATTATGAATGCGTTGGGACTTTCGTGCACCCCGACTCAGGAAAAGTGTTATTCACTTGAGTCCAAACTAGTGCTGTTAGTTGGTCAACTCAAAGATGCGCAAGTGAGGCTAGCGTCATGTCCAGAGAAGAAGATTATGATGACTATCCTTGTAGCTGATATTCCTACCAGTTATGGGATGTTACTTAATAGAATTTTTTGCAAGGATAAACGTGAAGGTATGTGAAAGTAGGGAACTGGATAAACAAATCCGCCCAAGTCTCCATCATTGATTTGGCCTCGGCTGAAATACGAATGTGCATCTCGTTATCAAGATCTCTCACGGTTCTCATGGAAAAGTGATCATTCACTGCTCGAAATTCATGCTCGGATTGAGAAAACTCCAACTGAGGATAATACTCATGAACATTTTGAACACCGAGAGTGCCATTAGTTTTAAGAAGCCTGTAGCTACCTTGAAATGCAACCAAGTAAACCAAGTAGGATATCATATGAAACTCATGATACTTGAGAAAGTAATTTGCTGATGTAAGCAATCACTAATCAGCATAGCCCAATCAAAATGGTCTGTACCATCAAGAATCCTAGTAATCAGGTAGAACATCCATGAATGGAAAGTGTTGGCATCTGATTGACCGGTAACTCTGTTAAGTAAAGTTATCAAAACAACAACTTCCTCTTTAAATTCTCCACGACCAACCTTCTTAGGCAAGTTAGTTTTCTGCACTGTCAACCATTTTTGAGCAGCCTTTCTCTGTGAATGTTGCAGATCAGCATCCCATATCTTCTCACAAGCTTCAAGAACAATAGTAAAGTTATCTGAGCGAGGAGGGATAACAAAACATTTCTCTATGTCCTTCGGTTTGAGACTGAAAACAACCCTGCCATCTGCTGATCTGATCTGACGTGAAGATGAGTCATAATGCTTGATGCAAGCAAGAACGAACTCAAGATCAAAAGTAGTAACAGGAATGGATGCCGCTGCCAGCAACCCTAAACGCTCAAGATTCCTTAACGAATTGCTGCTAACACCTTCCAAACTGTTCAGATTAACCACTGGATAAACATGATTTAGGTATGTATCTGAAGTCTTGATGAAATTATGCGTAAGAGCTGATTTCACCTTATAATCAATGAGATTGAACTACATTTTGAAAATGATGACTTTTGACTGTAAAGTCGAATATACTTGGAGAACCTTCTGAAAACCTCTGAACAAGGCTAAAAATAGCTTCTGACGAAAGAAATTTTTGAAGTTTTTCTGGAACATGGGTTTTGTGCACAACTGAATTCTGAACAAACCCAGATAGCTAGATTCTCAAAAAAATGTGATTTAAGCCCACATGCAAAGAGATTCTCAAAAAAAGGCATAGAGCTTCAGAATGAAAGCTAGGGGCGATTTTCTCAAAAAAATCTAAGACGTGGGTTTTGCTGCAAATGCTAAAATATGTGAACCCTGATGATCAGATTCTGAATATGTGTTGAGTTTCTTTGACATGCGAAGAAAGTACCTAAGGTGAGAAATAGAAGAAATAAGACAGAAGATAGAAAGTTTTGCTTGTCTGCTTCTGAAAAATGTGCCAACCTCTTCTCTGGAACTTTGACAAAACCTACATGCAAAGTGAAAATAAAGTCTAGAATCATCTTCCTCTGAACAATCTGAACTCGTTGCTTCGAAGAACGCTAAAATCGGACACCTGAACCACCTTAAGCTTGCTGGTCGCTCAAAAAGAATATAAGCTTCAGAGCAAAAGATGATGAAATAATGGACGCCATTCTTGAGATATATAGAATTTCATTATTGATAATTCGCACTAAGCAAAGAATGCTTGAAAATGGCGCTTGGCTTCTAATTGGACCCTCTTTCAGTTAACTAAAACTCGAATATGCTAAATAAATAGCCATGCATTAGGGTTTTCCCTTCAACACTTCAGTTAACCACTCTATACGAGTTTGACTTCAGTTAGTAATCTTATCAAGTTCGCCATCCTTCACATTTGCTTTGGATTCACCAAATTTGACCTATCAAACCTGCAGAAAAAAAATTGCCAGAAAATGTTAAAAATGGGGCTAGGCCCCACAATGGGTGGCAAATTTATGTATGCATGCAATATGTGAATGCAAAATAAAGAAATACAACACAATCAATGAAACATTCTATTAGAGAATTCAAATAACAGTCTAATAAAATTGAAACAAACAAACTCTCTAATGTCATCTCATTGTCCTCTATCTCCAAGGATTTTCAAGTCATTATGGTTTTCAAATTTTTTATATGCACATGACTTGTCAAATGACAACTTGAAGAACGAGATGTTAGAAATACAATAACCTTTCTACATGATTGATTGCTAAATGATATGTTGTAGATGATAATTTTAATCTTATGATAATGATATGATAATGAAAATGGAAATGCTATGATGTAATTACAGAAATTAAGATGCAACTAATGGTAAAACCATGATTCAAACTAAGTGATGCTAAGATGCAAATGCTAAAATACTCAATTCTAAGATGCTAAGATAACAATGCTAATGAAATTTCTACAGAATGTACTTATGCTCAATTCTCTATATCAAATGTTGTAAATGAGGTTGTATTTATAGATTTCTCCAAGGCATCAGCCTAAGTGGTAGGATTCAATGGTTGGAATTTGATATGGAGAGATGAATTGTCGAAAGTGAAGAGGTTAGAGAGAATCGAGGAGAGTGTTTCCTTTAGTAGAACAAATTTCCAAGTGTGAAGGAGAATCAAATGGAGGAGAAAGCTAAGTGTCTCAATTTTTTAAAGAATTTTTTGAGATAAATGCCAATTAAATATTAAGAATATTTAATTTCATGAGACACATGATGAGGTGGAAGATGAGAAGTTAGTTCCAGAAATGTGATTAAATTCAAATTTAGTAAAAGGGAGTTAATTAAATAAAAATAACTAATTAAAGTTGTTTATTTAATTAAAACATGAAGAAAATGATTTAGAATAAGAAGTTAAGAAAGTGAACTATATAAATAAATTTTGTAATTTATTTATAAGTATAAGAATTAAAGATTTATTAATTAAATAACTTATACTTAATTAATTTTCTCTAGACCAATTTTAGGTGTATACAGTAGCAACGTTTTTCAACCTTGAATAACCTATAAGATCTATGCACACATAGCATCAACACCAAAAAAATGAGGAGCACAATACAGAGAACACTATGATAATTTTTACAACATAGTTTACTCTATTTATTAAATTTTCTCAAAGGAACTTGGAATTCAAGTACCAAAACCACCATCTTGGCTCATTACCTCATCTTCAGACTCTACAACAAAATAATAGCTCCATGTACTCACAACACTTCCTCTAGGTGTCAACTACACATGCACATCTTGTTTTCCTCTTTTCATAATTTTCTCAATATCCTCAACATATTCATCCCATAGTTGACATCAATGAAAACACTAGTCAATAGACTTCATGTTGACATCAATCATGGCAACACCATCATCCTTGAAATAATGTTAATGTAATGATGGTATAAAATCTTTAGAAAGGGATATTAATGGGACACTTGTTGAGGGAAATGGGAGATTTCTTAACCAAAGTTGTTGATAGTATTAGGTGCTTTGTGATAGTTTTCCCTCTCTTAGGCATTATTTAATCATGGTGGATGTATATCATGGGGTGACCTAGGTATTCATGGGGTAGATGCATAATGTCTTTTTTTTGTTGTTTCATTATACAAAGTTTACTCTGCTCTAGGTATGTGGGGTGAGGATAAGGGTGTATAAATTAGCTGGGGGTGGTAAGTTTTGGAATGTAGAAAGAAATGGAAGGGGGGTTATACTAGAAAAATATGGTGAGAAATCCTTAAATTTTATATAGTAAAGGACATTATGCCCTAGTGGTATTAAATGACCAAAGGTGCCATCATGTACCTTGCATGGAATTTGACTAAAAACCATGTAAAAAAAATATTATACCTTATTAGAAAATGATTTCTAATGACTTTAGTAGACCATCGAGGGGATTGTATAGTAGACCCGGATGTTTTTGTCCCCTCTAGCTAAGGTATCAGGAATCATTAGCGAATTAGGCTAATCACAAACACACCATACAAAATGACCCATGCTTACTTCAAACCTTGTCCTTTGCACACCAAGATATGAAAGGATCTAGGTGTCCTTGACTTGGTGACTCCATAGGTTTCAAGATTACAAGAGATAAATCCAAAAATAAAATTCAAATCTCTTGCCAAGGGTAAGACTAATAGATGTTATCAGACCGAGGAAGGATTCATCCTATTGGGAAAAGATGGAAGGGAATTTGATATGTGGCAAGTGAAGTGGAAGGGTTTTAAGGATCCCATTGATTTTTAGCATTAAGTTTTCATGCAAGTATGCTTATTTTTTGTCCAAGGGTGATGTGGGTGGTACATTTGGGGTGATAAAATTTAATATAGGTGGAATTTTATTATGGTATTGTGATGGTTTAAGCAACTAGGCATGGTGAGGACTACTTCCCACTACATATGACAGGGTGGGATGATGGAATGAATTGGGGGGATATAGGATGGGTGAAAAATGAAAATCTCTTCATTCTAGCTATAAATTCATGTCTTATAAAAATACCATCATACTATATGGATGTGTGTGATATTACTTATGTCTATGGTGGGTACAAGAGTGCAAATTCCTTTGTACCAACTATAAATTCATTTTTTTGTATTTTCGGTTGATTCTCTGGCAAGAGTAATCAAACAAAAAATAATCATATGTGGATGTGAGATTTATATCAGGCATGGGTGGCCTATGAAGGTGGTAATCATGTAAGCTATATTTTTTAGTATGGGATCATGGACTAATACATATGATATGTAGTGTATGAATGGTGGTGAAATCACTTAAAATATGGGTAAGCATTCCAAACCATAGTTGGGAAAAGATGGGTGGATTTTATTATGGATGAGAGAAAGAAAGTGACCTAACTATAGATGATGGAAATGACCCTACACATGGTGCCTCTTTACCAGGTTTTCACCATGGTACTTCCCCAAGTCACCATAAAGTAGTTTTCACCATTGGACGAATTATTTCTCTTTACTATTTTGTGATTTTTTTATTTCTTTGATTTTTTTGTACTTTTTTTATTTTCTATTTTATTTTTTGATTTTTAATTTACTTTTCTTAAGCAAATAATTTTTTGAGATAGATAATATTCATGGGCTCTTCAAGTGGTTCTCCCTCCATGGTAGCTATTTGATGTGCCCCTGATCCATATTTTTTTCTAACAATGTAAGGGCCTAGCCAATTAGGTTCAAACTTTTGCTTATTTTCTCATTCTTGTAGATTATGGTTTTATTTAAGGACATGGTCTCCAATAGAAAAATCTCGAGGATTTTTCTTCTTATTATAGTTTTTTCAAGCTTTTTTTCATATGCTCCAAGATGATTGAGGCCATTCAAGCATCTTTCATCTAAAAGATCCAATTTTTGAAGACGTGCTACCCAATATTCATTGTCATCAATATGGTGCTACAAAGAAATTCTCAAAGATGGGAGCTCAACCTCTATTGAAAAGATGGCTTTGAAACCATATACTAGGGAATAAAGTGTGGCTCTATTGCATGTGTGGATACTAGTGTGGTAAGCCCACATGGTGAGATTAAGTTGTAAATGTCAATCTTGACCAACTTCATTGATCATTTTCTTTAGAATTTTCAATATTGTTTTGTTTGTGGCCTCAACTTGGCCATTTCCTTGTGAAAAATATAGAGTGGAGAAATGATTTTGGATGTGGAATTGTTGGCATAGGTTACAAACCTCTTGATTCTTGAAAGGAAATGCATTGTCTATGACTATGGAGGTAGGATTCCACCCAAGTGGAAAATTATGTAATAGAGTATGAATTGAGAAATTTGTTTACCTATAACATAGGTCATAGGTATAGCTTCAACCCACTTAGTGAAATACTTATTGGAATTTATTATAAACTTATGAACATTTGATGAAGTAGGGTGTATCTTTCCAATGAGGTCCAACCCCTATCATGAGAAAGGCCATGTAGGCACAATAGGCTATAACTCTTGTGATTGTGTGTGAATCAAATTTCCATGCTATTGGAAGGGCTTGTAGACTCTCACCAAATCATTTGCATCTTTTTCCATCATAGGCCAATAATATCCTTTATGTAGCAACTTCTTAGCTAATTATTTTCTACTAGAATGGGCCCCACAAACACCTTGATGTACTTCATTTAGGGAAATTTGAGCTCCTTATAAGTCCAATCATCTCAGGAGGGTGCCATCAAAAGAGTGATGGTAGAGGGTGTCTCCAAGGATAGTGAAACGAGATGTTTTACAAATGAAGTATTGTCATTGTGAGGATGGCATGTTAGGTGGAATGGTGTTATTGCATAAGTATTCATATATGTCCTAGTACTAGGGGGATTGGGACTAACAATGTAACAAACCATTTTAGAATCTAGGATGTCATAAGAAAGTAAAAATAATTTCAATCAAGAACTCATATTGTTGGCTATTTTGTGGAACATCAACAAGGGAACTAATAGTAGTGACGACATTGACTGATTTGTGTGAAGTACTCTTTGAAGCTATCCACCATGCACTTATAGGGCAATAACTATTCATCCTTTATTTGATACTCATCATTTACTTGTTTGATTACTAACTAAGAATCACCATAGAATTGTAATTTTGTAATTTTCCACTTGATGGTAAGCTTTAGTCTTGTTATTAATTCCTCATATTTTTCTATGTTGTGTGTGGAAGGGAATGCAATATCCTTTAGGTTTAATAAATATTATCCCTACCCTTGAGCCATGTAGTGTAAAATATCCATCGAAATACAAATTCCACCATGTACCTTCTTCACTAGGCAAGATATTTTCATTGGGGAATTCTATTAGTAGTGAGTGATTATCTAGTAGAGGAGCTTCAACAAGCTGGTCAACTACTACTTGTCCTTTGATAGCTTTTGTATCTACATACTTGATGTCAAATTCACTGAGGATCATGATCCATTTAGCCATTCATCCTATGAGAGATTCTTTTGAAAGAAAATATTTTAATGGATCCACTTTAGAGATGAGCAAAGTTTGATGATTGAGCATATAGTATCATATTTTATTATTATATAAAAAGGTGATCCCACAATAGTGGTTTATAATTTTTGGCCAAACTGGACACTAAAATATTTTTTTTAACTAAATCTTCACTTTCAGGCACCTATAGCGGCTAAACCATGAGGAATTTGAAGATAATGCAAACTAGAGTTTCGTGAAATTTTGTTTGTAGTTTCTAATTTTATTTTTTTCAAATTTTTTGGAATCATATTGCACTTCTTTTTCTATCTCCCTTGAAAACTATATTTTTTTAGAAACCAACATTTTTAAAAAGTGACACTCATTGTATAACATATAAAAATTTTTCCATGAAGGATAAAATTATAATTCTTTCAAATTTAGATTTGTAACTCCAGTATCTAGTGCTTCCACTTGGTTAGATAATTTTTAATGGAATATTTTTTCTTTAATCAAGTTTTAAATTCAAACCAAATACAATTCAGACATAGCATGACCATATAATGCATAACTTTTTTTGTATGTATCAAAATTCAATTTTATTTTTTTTTGTTGGATCAAGGAATTCAATATCTAGTGCACTCATATTTTTCAATTTTTTTTTATAATCTTCTATTTTTCCACATGTGCATAATAGAGAGCTTGATTTTTTTAGTGAAAAACCTATGTTTAATAAAACTAAAAAATAAATATAATAATCAAATTTAATTTAATTAAAATTATAATTTTTTGGAAGCTTATAATAAGGACTACATACTTACAAAAAATGTATTTTTAATCAATTCATTTGATCCCCCAAAAGGCAAATCAAAAGTGGTTTTTTATCAACATTTTGATAGGTATAAAGGAGACTCCATTATAGTTATGGTTTAAAAATAGCGGGGTTCTATCCAAGGGGGCTTGGTATAAGGTGGTTTGATCAAACTCTCTTCAATTAGAATCCTTTAAATGGAACTTTTCAAGACTTAAATCATTATATTTTCTAAAAATATGTGATTTCAACAAAAATCAGGATCTCCCAGAAAGTGCAAACCACTATTGTGGAAGCACCCAAAACCACTGCTAAATATGCTCATTCTATTGGGGAATAATTCAACTCACTTCTAGCTAGTGTGTTAGATATGTAGTATATAGCTCGTTCGTCCTCTTTGTCATCAAGTTGAGCAAATAATGCCCCCAGTTCAACTTAAGTAGATGATATATACAAAAAGAAGTGGTTTATGTGCTTGTGGTGGCACTAGGACTAGTGGTGTTGCAAGATAATCCTTAAGTTGTACGAAGGCCTGTTGACAATTGTTATCCCATTTAAATGTGATATTTTTGTGAAGTAGGTGGGAAAATGGTTGACACTTATTGGGAAACTATGCAATGAATCTTCAGAGTTCTTGTAGCTTTCCTTGCATACTTCTAAGTTGTTTTATGTTCTTTAGAAAAGGAATTTCCATTATTGATTTTACTTTAAAGTGACATCTACTTCAATTCCTTGGCAACTGTACCATAGGAAACTTGATTGATTTTGGGAATAATTGATGATAAATTGAACTTAATGAGGTTTTTATTCAGTGTTGTGAGGTGTTTTACATGTCCGCAATAGGTATTGGACCCTTGCAAACTAAGTAAAATACATTTAATGATGTCTTGTGAAGTTTTTGTGAAGTATTGTAACACATTTCTATACTTTTCTAGACTCTTCTTATTATAATTCATCTAAAAATAACCTTTTTATCCCTTATCATGTCCTATTTTAAATTCTTGTAAAGTCTTGTAACAAGCTTTCATGATTTTCTAGGCTTTTTATCACTATTTACACCTAGTTCTTATGCTTTATTTAACCCCTTTATGCACTCATAAGACTTAATTAAGTGTATTTTTTAATGTAATCCTGACAAAAAAATTAGATGCAACTTAATTACCGACATCCACTTACAAGCCTAGAGTGGGACCCATTCGCCATGGGTGGAAAATGAGTCCCTCTTGGCTCCAAATTCAAAATAATTCAAAAAAAAATTGGGTTTTTATTCAAAAAGACATTTTGTTAGCCTATGATGTTGTATTATTGGGTAATTAGGGCATAAGAATGTATAAATAAGTGTTTTTCCATCCATTTCAACCCCTAACTCATTCGCATCATTCATTTAATATCTATCTTCTATATCAAGTCAAGAAAGCTAGGGTTTCACCATTGCAAGTCACCAAGATAGCTTCCAAAGACATTCAAGGGAATATTCTTCATGTTTTGTTGCAGACATTCAAGATCAATCATCATGGAAATGTTGACATCTTGGAGGCTTAGAAATCATTGAAGATTACATTGCAAAGTTTTTCAAGTCATTTCTTCATTTGATAAGTCAAAATACCCACAAAAAGTCACTCTCAGACTCGAATTTGACATTTTCAGAACTAGACAAGTGGAGAAGCAGAAAGTGCAGATGGGTATGTGCAGGATCATCATGGAAAAATAGGCCCTTAAGTGGAAAAAAATTAGAAAAATAAGAGTTAGGAAACTTGACATAAAAATTTGAATAAGTTATCTATATTATTTCAAAAATATGTAAGAATAAAATCTGTAGAAAATTGAATGTAGTTTCTAAACTACTAGGTTTGTTTTAAAAAAGAAATCTATTTGGTGAGAATTTGACATTCCAATGCAGTAGTACTTGAATTTCAGGGAAAAAATAAGTAGGTGTCTATCTGACCACCCTAACCAGAAAAAATGATAATATTTTTTTATAAGATTCTAGATATAAATAGAGGACTCATTTCCTGATGTGATGCATATTTTTTTACAATTTTTTTCTAGTAAATAATTAATTATGAATTTTTTATTACAACTTTTGAAAAATATAAAAAATCGTATGCCTGACCACCTTAACTTGGTCAAAACTTCATGAAATTCATTTTTTATTTTTTTAATTCTATAGTATGTGAAGCATAGAATATGACACATTTTTTGGATTCAAAAAATGTGATATCATTTGAAGGCTATAGATGTTTTTCAATCAGTCTATCAATCAAGACTTTAGTCATAATTTGAATAGAAAATGAATAATAATTACTTATTAAATTCAAATTAAAGCATAATTTATATTGGTGGAAATATGAGAATCTCCTTTAAAATCTCTTTTCATTTCATCAATTTTTGGTTAAAAAAAAAGTCAACCACGTACCCATGATATTACCACTTTTTGGCCCATCATGATCCTGCACATACCCAAACCAAAGGCTCCTATTTCCACCTTTGAATATTCATAAATTCAAAATTTGAATCATTTTCCATGGGTGGAAAATGAATCCCACTACCAAGCCTGGTTTTGGTTTTCTACATTTTTTGATACCCATTTGTTTGAAATGGGCTCTAGAATAGTTTCACAAATCTAGGACTAATTCATCCAGAATGTCGAATGAGTCCCACCAAGCCTAAAAATTAGCATCAATAGCATTTCAAATGTCATTCCCAATCTCCAACAAGATCTCAGGTTCACACATTTAGTCTCATCCATTTTTGTTGCAATTTGCATTCATTTCTAGGTTTTTTTACATATTACAATGTGTTTTCAAACATCTTGCAGTTCAATAGTTTCCATTTGATAATCAATACCTTTCATTAGTTCTCTGAATTTAAATTGGTTTATTTAGACATATTACATCTATATCACATTAATCTTTGAATGTGAGCATTGCATTTTTGCTCATCCTTCTCCTTTTAGGTGAAAAACCCTAGAAGTGCTAGAAAAACCTTTGGGAGCCAAAATCCTTGTTGCAACAAGAAACAATAAATCCCAAGAGTTTTCTAGATGAGATGCTAAAGACACATTTATTTGGATTAAGATGCAATTTGTATTTTTACAGCTAATCAAATATTTTCTCATGTACTTCAATGTGTCCTTTTGTTTTTGATTCCCCTAAAAGATCATCCACATAATCCTCCATGATATCATGTAGTATGTTGTGGAAAATAATAGGCATTGCTCTTTGATATGTAGCCCTTGCATTTTTTATTCCAAATGGAATTTCTTGGTAGAAAAATTTTCCCCATGGAGTTATGAAGGTTGTATTATGTTGGTCTTCTTCAAAAATTTGAATTTGATTATAGCTTGAAAATTCATCCATAAGGGATAACATATTGTGAGATGCACAATAATGTCAATTTTTGGTAGTGGAAAATCATCTTTTGGGCATGCTTTATTGAGATATATGAATTCATTGCATATATGGATGCCCCCAATGGATTTAGCAACTAGTACAATATTAGATACCTACTTAGGATAATCAATAGGTTTAATGAATCTTACCTCCAAAAGTTTTGTAATTCTGCTTTTCCAAGAGAGCAATTTCCGGATGCATTTTTCCAATTTTTTGCTTGATGGGTTTTGCATCAAGATAAACTGAAAAATGATGTACCATGAGGGATGTATCAAGGCCTTGCATGTCTTCATATGTCCAAGTGAAGTTTATGGATCTTATTTTAAGGAAATCTTCTAGTTTTTCATTAAATGCCTCTTCCATTTCTTTAGCTATGTATGTGATATTAGGCTCCTTATTTGTTCTCAAACTAATGTCTATGATGTCTTCAATTACTACTATAAATGTCTCATGATGTTTAGGAATCAAATCAAGTGCCCCATCTTCTAACACCTCATAAAGGTTTTCATTAGAGGATGTACCTTTTATTTTTCCTTTTTCATGATCCAAAAGCACCTCATCGAGGTTTTCACTATGGGATATTTCTTTTTTATTTTTTCCTTTTTTTATTATTTTTGTGACTAAGGCACATGATTTGTTCCCTAAAATAGGAATCTTTATGAAACTTTATTTGATTCTCTTTCTTTTGATCTCTAGGGGGGTATGTAGTCATGGACTCCCATGATTTCTACTATTGTTTCATCATTTTGGAATGTATCCAATACCAGAGGTCCTTGTTGGTACTAATCAATTAATTTAGGATATACAAGTCGGAGGTCAATGGAGGATGTTATGGTGTATACATGGTCTATGTCAAAAAATTTGGCAATGGTTTGGAAATATTCTTCATTGACTTCCTCCTAAGAGCTTCTATCAGTAAAAGTTTTATTGCCTTTCATGAGTGCATTGAGGTATTATGTGTATCAAATTTATGGCCAAGAAGCCAAGTACTTGATGATCATTATATTCTCAAAGCTAGATGGGCTCTTTCATTCCTTGTTCTTGTGCACCCAATCCTTTTCCCTTATAGCCCCAATGTTTGCACAAGTCATGTCCTCTAGGATAACAATGGATCTCAAGAGCGGGTAGTGCTTGCTCATCTGATTCCTTATATATCCATGAAGAGAATTCCATGTCCAAACCCAAATATTCTTTGTCTAACAATCCCCATTTCTTAATTTTTTTGAAGGTGTATTTTGGCTTCAAGTTGAGTGTGTGGCCATATGATCATGGGGAACTAGGGAGTTGTCCTATACAAAAGGAATTTTGAATCCCATACTCTCCACATCCTTTATCAGTTATCTTGACCTTGATTTTTAGCATAGGGTGTGATTTGGATGATGGTTGTAAGGTGGATGGATTGATGTATGTGAATGAAGTGGAGAATTCATCGTTAATAGGGAAATGGTGTTAACTTTTTTTTTCCTTACAATGATTTGTAGTAGTGGAAAGGTTTTGGATCAGCAGGAATGGCGATTTCTTTTCCATTATGTGAGAATTTCAAGCATTAATCATAGGTGGAAGGGATAGTCTGTATGGCATGTATCCAAGGTCGTCGAAGAAGTATATTATATGGTAATTAAAGGTAAAGTATCTAATATTTTTCCATAATGGGGTATGTGCAAGATCATCATGGAAAAGATAGGCACTTAAGTGGCAAAAAATTCAGAAAAATTAGAGTTAGGAAACTTGGCATAAAATTTTGAATAAGTTATCTACATTATTTTAAAAATATGTAAGAATAGAATCTATAGAAAATTGAATGTAGTTTCTAAACTACTAGGTTTATTTTTAAACAAACATCTATTCGGTGAAAATTTGAAATTTCAATATAGTAGTATTTAAATTTTAGGGAAAAAATAAGAAGTAGGTTTCTATCTGACCACCCTAACCACAATAAAATGATAATATTTTTTTATAATATTTTAAATATAAGTAGAGGACTCATGTCTCAATGTGATGAAAAAAAATTTGTAATTTTTTTCCAAGTAAATAATTAATTATGATTTTTGTATTACAACTTTTAAAAAATATAAAAACAAGTATGTTTGACCACCTTAACTTGGTCAAAACTTCATGAAATTCATTTTTTGTTTTTTTTATCCCACAGTATGCAAAGTATAGAATGTGACGCATGTTTTAGATTCAAAAAAAATTATACCATTTGAAAGCTATAGATGTTTTTCAACCAGCATATCAATCAGGACTTAACTTGTAATTCAAATGGAAAATGAATAATAATTATTTATTAAATTTAAAGTAAAGCATAATTTATATTGGTGGAAATTTGAGAATCTCCTTTAAAAACAATTTTCGTTTTATCAATTTTGGGTAACAAAATAGTTGTCAGCCACATACCCTAAACATACCCATCATATCGCCACTTTTTTGCCCATCATGATCTTGCACATACCCAATGCCCAAACCAACTTGAATAGGTAGCTTGATGGTCCCTTTTGATTCTCTTTCTATGTCAACATATTCCTTTATTACTATTTTCTTGTGGGGATGTATGATGTCCTCTGAATATCCCAATTTCCTTATTATCTTCAAGGTGCATAGATGAAGTCTTGACCCACCATCTATTAAGACTCTTTTGATGTTATGTTTATGGAAAATGGCTTGAATTTGGAGTGGTTTATTGTGAGGTATTTCAAAATGGAGATATTTATTGGTGAATTTTAAATGGTGTTTCAATGATAGGTGTCTAATTATAGCTTGGAATTGATTGATTTTATGTTGCTTGGTACTCTAGATTCTTGAAACAATTTATCAAGGGCTTCCTTATGTGTTGGTGAAGTTCAGAGAAGTTCCAAAATGGAGATTTGTGATGGTTTTTTTCCAATGTGTTCAATGAAATTATATTTATGGGTGGTTGGAGTGGATTATGACAATGAGGACCCTTGTATTATCACTCAGCCATGATGGTTGGTGACTGCACAATTGGGTGCTTTGATTGTTATGGTATTGCATTCTTGAATATGTGTAATGGTTGTGTCATCTAAAGATGCATTAGTGGTATTGTATGTATATGAAAAATTGTTGTAATAGGAAGATGCTTTTCCATCATTATGTTGTGGGAAGTTTTGATGGCCAAATTGACACAACATGTAGGCAAGATGCAATGACCTTACCTCTCTTGAAAAAGATAAACAATGGTTAAATTGCTCACCTTCCAAGGTCCTCGATGTTGGTTCAAAATGTTGTTTTATTGAGGGGTCAATGAGGCTATATTGTTCAAGGGGCTTGTTGGTAGAAGGAACATAAAATTAATCCTATGAGTAAATCTAACGTTTTGGGGTGTAAATAAAAAAAAAGGATAGAATAAGGCTTTAGAAAAAAAAATATGAATATAATTCTATTCACATCTAGACATGTATCTTAACAATGAATGTTTCCTCAACTAACCAAAACTATAAAATAATGTAATCCATAGCATCACCTAAACTATTGTATACATTCATAGTGAAAATTTAATAGACATAACCATTTATCAAAGCTTCATTTCAAAATTAAAAAAACACATCACCAACTCATTGCTAAAATTAATAGATCAATAGATATAAATAAATTTCATTCACAGATAACTTAATGAAATAGTATTAGATCCAGATTCTTCTATTGATTTGCATCAAATAAGAAAAAATTATTCACAGCAAAACTCACTGGCATACGAATGACTATGATTCATTAACATTATCACTTAACTACTAAACTTTTGAAAATGACTTAATTGCATAAACTGTAAAAAGTATCTCAAAGTATCTTGCTTGAAAACTTGTAAAATATTAAAACTATGACAACACTATCTACTATCTCTCTCAAGTGGCTAATGGGTATGTGTAGGATCATGGTGTGCCAAAAAGTGGCAATATTTGTAGGGTATGTGGCTGACGACTTTTTTTTCACCCAAAATTAATGAAACGAAAAGGGTTTTTAGAGGAGATTCTCAGCTTTCCAAAAATATAAATTATGATTTAATTTGAATTTAATAAATAATTATTATTCATTTTCTATTAGAATTATGACTAAAGTCCTTCGATAGGTGATTGAAAAACATCTATAACTTTCAACGGTATCATATTTTTGAATCCAAAATATCGTCACATTCTATGCTTCACATACTATATGATTAAAAAATAAAAATTAAATTTCATGAAGTTTTGACCAAGTTAAGGTGGTCATAGACGAGTTTTATATTTTCTAAAAGTTGTAATAAAAAATTTATAATTAATTATTTACTTGGAAAAAATACAAAAAATATGCATCACATTTGGACATGAGTCCTCTACTTATATATAAAATATTACAAAAAATATTATCATTTTATTATGGTTAGGGTGGTCCACACCTACTTATTTTTTCCTTGAAATTTAAGTACTCATTGAAATTTCAAATTTTCACCAAATAGATTTTATTTATTTTAAATAAACCTAGTATTTTAGAAACTGCATTCAATTTTCTACAAATTCTATTCTTACATATTTTTGAAATAATATAGATAACTTATTCAAATATTTACGTCAAGTTGCCTAACACTAATTTTTCTAAATTTTTTGCCACTTAAGGGCCTATTTTTTGTATGATGATCCTGCACATACCCTAATCCTTTCTTCAATCAACCGACCTTTACAAAATAGAGAGGAAAATTACATATAGACCAACCCTAACACTAATTTCTCCAGTCAAAAATTAAGATCTACAAATCTAGGGAACCATTGAAGCTACTTGAGATGACTACCTTGTTGATATTTAGTTCACTTTTTGATGACTATGTTACCAAAACTTGACACACCACGAGGGAAGGTAGAACTATTGGGGATCTCCAGTTGAAGTGAGGTCATGATCCTACAAAATAGGAGGGGAAGAGAGAGAGTTGTCCAATAGACCATGTCATCAGGTGTCCATTAGGAACATAATGTTCACTGCCACTTTATTTTTCTCAAGAATGTACTCATCATAGTTATTGAACACATGTTAAAGCATGTCTTCATCTGGCCCATCCACCCAACTATTTGCAAACTTTATTCTTTCAATTATATATAAGAAAAGTACTACATATGGGTATGTGCAAGATCATGATGGGCCAAAAAGTGGCAATATGATGGGTATGTGTAGGGAATGTGGCTGATGACCTTTTTTTTACCCAAAATTGATGAAACTAAAGGGGTTTTTAAAGGAGATTCTAAGCTTTCCAGAAATATAAATAATGCTTTACTTTGAATTTAAGAAATAATTATTATTCATTTTCTATTTGAATTACAACTAAAGTCCTGATTGATAGGCTGATTGAAAAACATCTATAGATTTTAAATGGTATTACATTTTTTTAATCCAAAACATTTATCACATTCTATGCTTCGCATACTATAAGATTTAAAAAAAAAAAAGAATTTTATGAAGTTTTGACCAAGTTAAGATGGTCAGACATACAAGTTTTTATATTTTTTAAAATTGTAATAAAAATTTCATAATTAATTATTTACTTGGAAAAATTACAAAAAAATACTTCACATCGAGACATGAGTCCTCTATTTATATCTAAAATATTATAAAAAATAATTATCATTTTATTGTGGTTAGGGTGGTAAGACAGACACCTACATCTTATTTTTTCCCTGAAATTTAAGTACTACTACATTGAAATTTCAAAATTTCACCAAATAGATTTTTAAAAAATAAAAATAAACCTAGAAGTTTAGAAACTACATTCAATTTTCTATAGATTTTATTGTTACATATTTTTGAAATAATTTAAATAACTTATTCAAATTTTTATGTCAAGTTTTCTAACTCTAATTTTTCTAAATTTTTTGCCACTTAAAGGCCTATTTTTTCCATGATGATCCTACACATACCCATATCCCCAAGTTTAGAAGGTTCTCTTCTAGTAGCCTTTATCTCCTTAGGCTTTGTTGGCCTTGAAATTTCTACAACCTTGCTCCCTCTTTGAGAAGGTTCTTTGGATGCTTCTGACATTTTTCACTCATGCAAAACAATACTATATTAGATCAACAAAGACTTAGAAACCATTACATCGATATTACCTTTCATATCATCTTCTATTCATTCAAGCCAACTCTACATACTTCGTCAAATTTTTCACTTATCGGAAATGGAGATGAGAGAGAATCATGAACATGAATCCTTTTAACATAGCCTAGATCAAGATCGGAACTGGGACGAGACTGAAACTGGGATCGGAATGGAAACCGAACCCAAAACTAGTTGATGGTTCCAAGTTTGTTTCCCATTTTGGTTCTGCTTCTGCCAAAAGAATGACAGTGTAGACCAAAATCAAAATTCATCAGAAGTGGGTGTTGGTGTAATTAATTATTTAATTACACTTACATAAGTTTACTTAGGACATAAGATAGGCATGCATAGGATCATCATGGAAAAAACAAGCCCTTAAGTGGCAAAAAATTAGAAAAATCAAAGTTAGAAAACTTGATGTAAAAATTTGAATAAGTTATCTATATTATTTCAAAAATATGTAAGAATAGAATTTGTTTAAAATTGAATGTAGTTTCTAAAATACTAGGTTTTTTTTTCATAAAAAAAGAAATCTATTTGGTGAAATTTTGAAATTTCAATGTAGTAGTACTTAAATTTCAAAGAAAAAATAAGAAGTAGGTTTCTATCTGACCACCCTAGCTACAATAAAATTATAATATTTTAGATATAAGTAGAGGACTCATGTCTAGATGTGATGCATAGTTTTTTGTAATTTATTTCCAAGTAAATAATTAATTGTAAATTTTTTATTACAACTTTTAAGGGTAAGTGTAGGATCATGATGGGCCAAAAAGTGGCAATATGATGGGTATGTGGCTGACGACTTTTTTTAACCAAAAATTGATTAAATGAAAAGGGTTTTTAAAGGAGATTCTTAGCTTTCCAACAATATAAATTATGCTTTACTTTGAATTTAATAAGTAATTATTATTCATTTTCTATTCAAATTATGACTAAAGTCCTGATTGATAGACTTATTGAAAAATATATATAGCTTTCAAATGGTATCACATTTTTTGAATACAAAACATGCATCATATTCAACGCTTCACATATTATAGGATTAAAAAAATAAAATTTGACTTTCATGAAGTTTTGACCAAGTTAAGGTGGTCAAACATACAAAAAAATTATATTGTTTAAAATTTGTAATAAAAAATTCATAATTAATTATTCACTTGGAAAATAATTACAAAAAAATATGCATCACATTGGGATGTGAGTCCTCTACTTATATCTAAAATTTTATAAAAAAATAGTATCATTTTATTGTGTAAGGGTGGTTAGACAGACACCTACTTATTTTTTCCCTGAAATTTAAGTACTACTGCATTGAAATTTCAAATTTTCACCAAATAGATTTCTTTTTTTTTAAAAGAAACCTAAGAAACCTAGTAATTTATAAACTACATTCAATTTGCTACAAATTCTATTCATACATATTTTTGAAATAATATAGATAACTTATTCAAATTTTTACGTCAAGTTGCCTAACTCTGATTTTTCTTTTTTTGCCACTTAAGGGCCTATTTTTTCCATGATGATCTTGCACATACCCTTAAAAAATATAAAAAACTTGTATGTCTAACCACCTTAACTTGGTCAAAACTTCATAAAATTCAAAAAAAAATTTAATCCTATAGTATGTGAAGCATAGAATGTGACGCATATTTTGGATTCAAAAAATGTGATACCATTTGAAAGCTATAATTGTTTTTCAATTAGTCTATCAATCAGGTCTTTAGTCCTAATTTGAATAGAAAATGAATAATAATTACTTATTAAATTCAAAGTAAAATATAATTTATATTGGTGGAAATCTGAGAATCTCCTTTAGAAACCCTTTTTGTTTCATCAATTTTGGGTAAAAAAAATCATCAACTACATACCCATCATATTGCCACTTTTTGGCCCATCATGATTCTGCACATACCCAGATTCTTTCTAGAAGTCATAGTTGTCTTTTCTAGACCTTATCTTATCTAGCTAATGCATCATTTCTTAGGTGATTAGTTTGTTAGTTGTCTCAAGTCATAGGATTATGACATTTGTCAACATCATGTTAATTACTACATTTCAACCTTTATTATTTAAGGAAGGTCATTTTATACATTTGTAACATGCTTCATACCTCATCGTTTGATAGGTCTTAATATCAAGAAAGCTCATTCTTGCACGTACTCTCTTGTAGAAGGTTTTCAATTTTTTTGCAAGTGGTCTTGGGTGTTGAGCTAATATCTTCAGTTCTTATAGTAGGATCATTTTGGGAATTGATTCCTATGCAAACACGTATGGAACAAGTTCATTCTCATATCCACTTCCACCAATTTATTATTTAAACGAAGAAAATTTAAACACACGGTCACACCGACTTTAGACTTAGGTCACATGAAACCATAAGGAAACTTTAAATAAGGGGTTTAACCTCACCCTTAATAGGCAAAAACCAAATTTGAACTTTTTAGGGAACGATATTGTAAAGGTCAATGCACAAACCCTAGTTTGCTCGACTTGTCAACTTATAGAAATTAGGGCATCAATACCCTAATGTCAAAACCATTCAATTGACATGATAATAGGATCAAAGCAGTCATCAAATAGATTCAAACACTTTAAAAGCATAGAAGATCCCTCAAAATGAAACCCTAGTTAAAACTAGGACATGGCAGTACAAAAACACCACCAAAATGAAGAAAACAACATTAGAATGACAAAACAAATGGGAAAAGTTGAAAAAGAAAAACATAAAATGGGAGGAAAACAAAACCAAACTAGAAGTAACAACTGAAAAAAATAAGGAAACAAGTGAAGATCCATGAAAGAAAGTCCCGCGAATGCATGAAGAACACAACAAACGATACAAAAGGAAAACACAAACAAGATTGGAAAATCATCCACCTCAAAATACCACCAAGAAAGGTTGAAATTTTGACAAGAATTCACTCACCAACGTGCGCCCACAACCAAATCATGCTCCTCTCAAAGCTACTCAGGCTCTAGCTCGTAAAAATGTTTTAGATAATGATTATGAGCTAAAATAACCTTGATTAAGGTTTTAAAAAAATTGCACATGTGAGATAGTTGTAATTAATTCCATTAATGCAGTTGGTCAGGTGCGGAACCAAAAACGTAAATGAGTATTTAACCAATGTGCAAATCGAGGGTAGGGTGGATGCGGACACAAAGTTAGAACAAAACAAGAAACTTTACCCAAGTCTCTTATCTCATTTTGAATATTGTACTATTCCCACGGCAAGGAAAATACAACAAAGGGAATGAGGGAAGAATCAGAACCAAAACTAGACCTAGAACCTTTACAAAGTTCTGAGTTTGGTTCTTATTCCAGTTCCACTCTCGACAAAGGAACAAACATTGACACAAGGACAATGACAAAAGAAATGAAAGGAAGCAAGATTGAAACAAAAAATGGACCTGAGCAAGACACCAAACGAGGAAAAAACATAAAGGAGAAAAGCAAGAGTGGGGTCGAAACCAAAACTAGACTCAAAATTTTTACAAGGTTCCCAGTTTGGTTTTTGTTATGATTTCACTTCCTCTAGAAGGAAATAAAACAAAAAATAAAAAGAAACAAACAAAAACTCAAAGGAGGAAACCATCCCAAAGACCAAACATGAGTAAAGCAATGAAGAAATAGACAAGGCAAGGGTGGGGCAAGGACCAGAACTAAATCTGGATTTGGAACCTTCACAAATTTCTAAGTCTAATTTGTATTTTGGCTCTGCTTCTTCCAAACAAAAGGAACAAGGACTTAGGAGGAATAAAGAAAAACTCCTAAGACCCAAGCAAAAGTAACAAGGACAAAACAAAGACAAGGGGGACCCATTTTGACCAAAAATAAAATGGGGTGGTTATGCAAGGCATAAACAATGGTGACTTGACTGGGAAAATGGTTTACCCACTTTCAATACACTAAAGAATTCAGTCACCCAAAAACTCTGGTTCATGAACATTTTAAACTTCAAGTATGACTAGTTATGGAAAACAAGGTTGAACTAGAATCTCAAAATTTAAATAAACATTAACCACTTCGAATCTAAGTGTGGGCATGCATGGTGCATCTGTCTTTTTAAAGACTCTTTCTACTCTTAAACAATTGTGTTCAATATTCAAGCTACGTGAGTTGAGTACCTATGACTATCATGCAATGATATCTTGGGTATTGCTCTGCTGCCAGACAGGTGTCCATAGCCCTGAAGAAGATACCTCTAGTTCTCTCAAAGTATTTCTCTACTACTAGACAGGCATCCATAGCCCCGATAGAGATACTTGAATTACCCTTCTTTGATTGAGTTTTTCATTATTCAATTATTCTCTTTTCTTCTCTTTTGATAATATTTTCATGAAGGAATTCTTTATTAGCTTTTCTCAATACTTAGATGTAGCAACCTAAAATTTGGGGTTGAGAACTACAATGGGCTTCATGACAGTGTTAGGATTTGAATTTTTCACCTGGATCTAAAATATAGTCACCTAGAGACAAATGGTATTTTATGAAGAACATATATTCTTATCTATTTTGTGACAGATTCAACCATGGTTTACAAGATCTCTTACAATATACCTATTTCTTTTCAACCTTTCTGACCATTATATAAAAAGAACATAAGACATAGGTCTTGAAATGAACAAGATTCAACAGACATACCTAAAAACACCTAAACCAACTTCTCTCCTAGTACCTTTAGAATGCAGTGAATAACCACTCCATATTTTGACATAGAGAAAAATGGAAGTTGTCCCAAGACACAAGAGCTGAAACAAAAACCACAAGAACAAAACAAAACAAACAAACAAACAAGAAAAAGAACAAACCAAAACAAATAGACAGACAAGCCAACTAATTACATCTGTACAACCAATCAAAACATTAGACCCTCATGGGCCATAGTAGTGTTTGAGAAACTGCCCATTGACAGGAAATTGAACAAGATCTGCCATTAAACTATTCAATTGAAAGGAATTATCACCAAGGATTTTAGCAATTTGATAGGGACCCAACCAAAGTCTATCAAAATTTTGATGGTATCCTTTCTTATCCTTAGCTTTATCCCATAACAATACCAGGTTTGATATCCTAAAATCTTTTATTTTTTCTGTTTTGTCAAACCAATGCTTGACAATAGCTTAGTATTTAGAGAACTGTTGTAAAGAAGCATCTCTCTGCTCTTCCAAATTCAATAAATTGGTTAGCCTTACTTCTATCCTATCATCTTTTGAATAAGATTCTTGCATGAACCTAAGAACAAGTATTTGTAGATGGATAGGAAATATTGGGTCTTGGCCATAGACTAACTTGAATGGTGAATTCCCTAAGGAAAATTTAATGTGAGTTCTATCTTCCCATAAGGAAAATCTCAATTGGGTATGCCAATCCCTAGGATTTCTTTCTAACAACTTTTTAATCACTTCCAATATATTTTTATTTTTAGACGAAGCTACTCCATTTCCCTGTGGGTAGTAATTAGAAGAATATTTTAATACTATCTTATGTTCATTGGCCCATTGAATGAAATCTTTGGAAGAAAAATTAGGGCCATTATCACATACCAGGGAAAATGGTACTCCAAACCTAGTAATGATGCAATCATTGAGGAACTTGATGACCATGTTGGTAGTTCTTTTTTTATAGGGTTGAGCCTCAATCTAACACATCCAATAATTTGTTGTTGTCAAAATAAATTTGTTCCCTATAGATGAATTTGGATTAATCACACCTACAAAATCTAAATCCCATTGGGAAAATGGTCTTACCTCATATACTGACTATAGAGGCATTGTTGGGTTACGTTCCCTTGATGTAGAAGTCTGACATGTATGACATGTCCTTGCATGTTGGTGAGTATCGTAGAACACATGGGGTCAGTAGTAACCTGATCTCAAGATTTAGTGAGCCATGGAATCAGTAGAACCGTGTCTAGTACCATGTCTACCATGAAATTCTGTTATGCCTTGTTTAGCTTGCTATTGATCAAGGAAGCACAAGTAGACACCCTCAAATTTTCTTCAATATAAAGCTCCCCCTTTAAGCATATAATGGGAACTCTCCAGCCTAAGTACTCTCCTCTGAGTGGCATTCATCCCCTTAGGGTATTTTATATTTAACAACAGAAAAATCAAATCAACATACTAAGGATCAACTATAAATGATTGTATCATATATTGCTAACAAGTAATCTTTGCATCCACATCCACCATTGCTTAGGATAGGCCTTGTCCCCTAACCAACTTCATCAGATGGATTTTCAAGTCAAATTCTTTTAATATTTCCATCCACTTTCCTCGTCTCTCCCCTAGTTCACTCTGCATGAGAAGAGACTTTACAACAAGGTTAGGAACTATGGCAATAATTTGACTGTGGATGATATAGTGATAAAACTTCTTGACAACTCACACTAGTGCAAAAGTTTGTTTTCTAATGGTGGATAACTAAATTAAGCATTATTGAATGGAGAATTCATAAAATAAATTAGCCTTTCATCTCCTTCACATATTTGTTGTGTCAAAATAGCAACACAAGAATGGTTAGATGCAAAAGAATATATGTAAAAGGGCTTCAAATAATCGGGGCTGGTTATAACTATTGCCTCTAAAATTGATTGTTTAATATATGAGAATGTAGATTTAGCCACATTTCTCCACTCAATTTTAGCATCCTTCTTCATCATTTCATTGAGAGGTTTGATGATCTCCACAAACCCAATTATGAATTTCCGCACAAAATTTATCTTTCCAAAAAAGGACCTCATCTCCTTTTTGCTAATAGGCATGGTCAATTTTGGCATGGATTCCACTATGTCTAGTTCAACTGAGATTCCCTTCTTTGATATTATGTGGCCTAGTAATTTTCCTTCTAAAACTTTGAACACACACTTTTTTCAGATTAAGGGAGATTCCATAACTTATGCACTTTTGAAGAACCTTCGATAGATCTATAGCATGGTTTTATCTATTCTTTGAAAAGACAGTCAAATCATCCACATATATAATAATACACTTACCTACCAAATCCTTGAATTCCACATCCATCGCTCATTGAAAGGTAGCTCCAATGTTGATAAGACTAAATGGTATCCTTCGATACGAAAATGTCCCCCACTTGGTAGTGAAGGTAGTCTTCTTCCTATCCTCGTAGTTGACCATTACCTAATTGTATCTTGAATATCCATCCAGGAATCACATCATTTGGGAACTATTTACTATTTGTAGCGCCTCATCCAGAGAAGGAAGATGATAATTTTCTTTCTCTAATGCTTTATTATGGTTTCTAAAACCAACAAATAACCTAATCTCTCTACTCTTCTTATGAACAGGAATCAAGTTAGCAACCCAAGTTGAATGTTTGACTAGAAAGATTATCCTTGTAGACAACAAATTTTTGACCTCCTTTTGAATGAAGGGTTCTATCAAGGCATTGATTTGGAGTTTATTTTGGTGGAAAGGCTTTGCTTTAGGCTTTAAGGGGATAGTATGTGTCATTACTAATGTATCAAAAGTTTTCAAATCTTGGTACCCCACATGATAGCTGCTATATTTTCTTTTAGTGTTGCCAAGATCTTCTCTCAAATGTGTTTGGGGAAAGTTTTTCCAATGAACACATTCCTCACAGGGCCTAAATCCACCAAGTTAATAGACTTGTACTTCCCTCTGTGAGTGTCAATGGGCAGCTTTTCACATGCTTGAGGATCAAAGTTAAATATTCTTTCTAATGCTACCATTCCATTAGGAATCCTATTTGTTTTCAAGTTTATTATCCCTTCTAGATAAAATGTTTCTGGATCCCACTCCCCCTGATCTCTTTTTGATTCATGAATAATCTACCCTTCAAATACATCCAAACTTACCAAGAATGTGAGTATATGTTGATCATCATCAAAGACTTGAAAATTTTGAACATTATCAGGAATAGCTAGAATCAAAACTAACTCCACTGAAAATATCTTTAACTTGGAATCTTGCATGGGCTCCAAGGTATTAGCAGCAATGGCAAGTGCATCTACACTATGGTTGTCTTCTTTGGGAATCAATTTGATCCCAAAGGCATCAAAGTCTTCTATGAGATTCCAGATTTTGTTCTGGTATGCAGCCAACCTCCTGTTATGGCACACATATTGACTGTGAACCTACTTGATAATGACCTGAGAATATCCCATGACTATTAGAATTGTAACCTTTTTCTGATGCACAAACATCAATCCTTTATCCAATGCTTCATACTCTACCACATTGTTGGTATAGCCGAACTGCAACCTGTAAGAAGTAAAGTATGTTTTTCCCTTTTAGGTTTGTTAGTTCAACTCCCACTCTACTCCCTAATTTAGACTTAGAGCCATAAAATTTAAGACTCGACATTTAATTTGGAGCTAGGATTTCTTTCTTTTTGGGGACTATACATGATTTCTTGCTAGAAGTGGGTGGCAGGTCAGACTAGTTTTGGCAATCTAGATTTAAAGGTTTTTGCAAACAATGTTTATCAAAAGATTCTCCTAGATTGAAAACCTATTCAAAAACTACTTCTTGAACCTATTCTTGGGTCACTTCACAATTTGGTATGTTTTTAGCAATACCTAAGGCATTGGAAGATTATCTCAGGTAGGTGTGATAGACAAAGACTGAGATTCTTTAGTCTTTCTCTGGAGATCAAAACATAGAACCTGATTCTGCTCAAGTTGGGAAGGATCTTCCTCTTGAGTGAGATTGGTTCTTGTCAGGATGGTGGCATCCCTAGCTTGAAATGAAAATTGATTGGTGGGTGTTTTAGGTCGGAATTCACAAGTTTCCTCAACTTGACAAACATGGTTTAAAATATCTACGCAAGGTTGACATGTCAAGTCAGGATGAATTTGGTAATGAATCCTACACCAATTAGGGAGCAAAAAACTCCATATATTAGCCTCTTCTCCCAAAATGATCCTATCTTGTTGCAACTTTCTAATTAGAACTTGTTTGCTGACCATGCTCATTGGGTCACTATGTTCTAAAGGTTGTAGATCATTAGAACTGAGCATTGCAAAGGTCAAGATTTTTTCTATTTTATATACTCCTATCTTGGTTTCAAAGTAAGCTATCTTGTTAGGATAATCATATTCAGTGATCATTTGTTTGAGTCGAGGCTCACTCTCAATCCTAATTTGTGTTGGTAACCCTTTCCATGGTAGCCACATGTGTGAAAAGTCTAAGGACAAATAACCCCCAATGATTTTCTTTAGATCCTTGCTTAGAAGCATGCCATATGTCTCAAGGATATCAACCACCTAAATATCCATATAAGTCTGGATCCATGGGTTAGATCCAACATGTACATGAATATTTTTTAATTCCCCTACCACATTAACCTCATTTTTATCTAACTAAATTACCTTCTTGTGAGTCTAAAGCAAATTCAAACCTAACTTTCTACAAATGGAGAAGGGCATGACATTACCTAATGCTCCAAAATCCAAGAGGTAGTTGTGAAAATTCTTTCTAAAGATTCTCAAGCTTAGAAGGAATGGTGGGGTCCTTGTCTTACCTTTGTATAGGGCTAAATTCATTTCATTTGTTGGAGTCGCCTTATTCTTTCCTTTTGACTAATCTACCTCTTCTAGAGCTCTCAACACAATGTCTCATTGGGTAGGGCACCACTTCATAATTTCAAAGAATGAGAGTGAATTCTTTTGATTTTGCATCTCTGCAATAAAATTAAACTCCATGTCATTTTTCATCTGATATTTAGGAACAAAAGATGAGTTACCTTTATTTTTAGATTCAGATGGCCCTTTTGGTGGTGGCGGGTTGTTGTTCGCATTATGATTGGGTGGAACCATGGTGTTGGAGGGGCAAATGTGGTGAACGCGCCTTTATTCTGATTCCTCAGGAAATGACCTCCTTTGGATTCGAAGGTTTGAGCATCATATACGTCTTCTACTAGTTCATTTTCTTCTTGACTGGCGAATGGAGATTCCTTGTTGAAGAGCTCATAATCCATGGTCATATCTATGGATCCACCAGACTTGCTGGAAGCACCTTGTAATGGAGCATCAGTCTGTGTAATCTTAACCATCTTCTGTGATGGAACTTCAAATTTTCGCTCCTTATGTTTTACTCATGCCCTACCTTATGTCATAGGTCTTTCATGGTGTTGGATAATTTCTTAGGGTTGGGGTTTTAGCTTTTCCTACATGCTAAACCCTTCTGTTTATTTTATGCCTTAGTTGGGATCTATTTTACTATTACTTTTTGGAGGGTTTTAAAACATCTTATGTCCTATTGGTTCATCTAGGCTAGGTCCCTTAGGTCTCAAATATTTTATTTCCTCTATAGGGTTTATTTTCCTAAGTCTTGGTTCGCCCTATGTTTCATCATTTAAAAACAACTTATCTCATTGTTTGTTGTCCACCTGGCGATGCCCCCCTAGTCCTTTTAATAAATGTTTTATTTTGTAGAGGGGTAAAATTCCCACAACCATTGATCAATTGGCTTCAAATATCAACTATTTCCCACCGTCATGTGATGGGGAGATGTAAGATCTTTACTGATCGCAATATCGCAGGTGGGTGCCACGTGTCCTTTCTTAAGGATGAAATTCACACAGTCATTGATCAACTATAGTTTGATCTTAGTCGTTCCCCACCATCCCATGATGGCCCCACCACAATGCTTTGGTTGATCACGATATCACGGGTGGGCACCATGTGTCCTTTTTGGTGTGGCTAAAGGAGATGAGGTTGTGTGTTGTCGATCAATTATTGTTAGATCTTAATGGTTGCCCGCCGTCACACGATCCAAAGTTGTAGGCTCTTTACTGATCATGATATCACCAGTGACTGCCACGTGTCTCATCTTGTGGATCTGACAAAAATATCGTGGAACGTTAATCCAGCCTTAAATACATTAAAAGAAGGGTTACTAAAGTGCTCTTAAGGTGCACGTGTTTTAAATCAACAGATCTGTTATAATCTTGGTGGGAAAGCTGCTTGATAGTTAATGATAAGGCTAGCAACTATGTTGAAGGACTGAGATCACTAATGCTTAAGATCTATAGTTTCTTTCCATTGCGGGATCCAAAATTGCAAGTTTTTTAATTATCACAATTTCACGGGAGATCGCTGCATGTCTCATTTGGTGGAGTCAAAGGAACAATGAAATAGTTTAACCCAACTTTAATATGTTATGTTGCGGGTTACTAAAATGCTTGTGAGATGCACGTGCTTTAAATCAACGAAGATGCTATGATCTCAACCAAAAAGATTCTCAATAGATAATGATAATGCCAACTACTATTTTGAAGGAACATGATCACCGATAATTAAGATCTACGGTTGCCTGCCATAATGTGATCCAAACTTGTAGGATCTTTACCGATTGTGATATCGAGGGAAATTGCTACGTGGATTTCCTTCATAGCATATGGTATGGTGGTCCCCTTATTGCCCTGTTGGTGATTATGCCATCTTGTTTTGAAGATGGTTGTTCGATGATTTGATCTAACTAAAGGATCGATGGCTAGAATTTAAATCTACATCAAAATATTTCCACCGAATAATAAAGAATACCAGAGATTGATGACTAAATATTTGACTAAAGAAGAATAAAGGAATGGAATACTGGCATGATTGGTAAATCAGATGTTGTAATTCCAATGGTTTCTAGTTTTTCTTTGATGGCAGTCTCGGTGTGGGATTCTTGAGACTTTTGATGCTACAAATTTTTCAGTTGGCATGATGAACATGAATATTCTCCAAGGTGATGGCTATTGTAACAGATTTTTGGAATATCACTAGGTGCTTCATTCGGTTGGTGACATGTGTACTTTTTGGCCCAATGCTTGTTTTCTCCTTCATTCTCTATAAGAAGGATTTCAAGGCCAGAAGTACAAGTTAGCAAGTTAGATAATTTTTGGTTGAGTCTAGGTGAAGTTGGAGAGAAAATTGTAAAGTTTGATGGTTTTAGAGAAAAATACAATTTAGGTTTTCAGTAATTTTGTAATAGGTTTTGAGTTCTGGGGGATTTAATGTTGTATAATAGTACTATCATTTGAGTTGAAATGAAAAATTCAAGCTCATGTATCTTCATTGTACATCAATATCTAAAATTTGAATAAATTAACTAAGGATTGTTTCATTCATCTCGTGGTTGTGGTGTGTATGATTCTATTTTAGCTTTAATTCAAGGAATTAATTAAAATTCTTGAATGGGATTATAGGTGGGTATGTTTAGTATAAGGATTTGATAAGTAGTATTAAGTTACAATACATATTGATAAGATGTTAATGCAATGTCATCAAGGATTTCATGTGTTATGTGTTAAATTTGTCATATACCCTTAGATGCTTATGAATTTGACCCCTCCAATGGATAAATGGCACTGGTCTAAGTTGCAATTACCCGTATGATTCAGTATTTGTTTATCTTTGCCTAGAGCTTACTACAAATTGTAAATCAATGAAAAATTATATTGTGGATTGTGTTGTAATTATCTCATGCTCCACATAGTTGATATTATCGGTGAACAACCAATTTTATTCGATATTATCCTATTGTGTTGAGATATTAAGTGAGATTATCTATTATTGTTAATGTTGTTTATAATAATGGTGACGAGGTTGTAAACACATTAAGGGATTACCCTTCCAGGTCTTGCAGAGCCCGAAGTGTAGGAGGATTTTTAAAGTCATCATCAATTGGTCCAGGTCCTTTGAGTTTCCCTTGATTAGAATTAGGAAATCCATAGGTAGATTAGAAGACCAACCTAGTTACATTTGTAAAAACAAAACAAAAAAATGGCGACTCTACTAGGGAGCTAATTTTAATATTCCTTGTCAATATGTTAGTTGTCCATTTTGCATAGGGTTTTCATAGTTTTTCTATGATTTGAAGGTTGAGCCTCTAATTCTGTGTTAGGTTTCTCCACTTCTTCTATCTTCGTAAGCGTCAAGAGTTATGTTGTAAGGAACTTTTGTGTGTTGTCAGTACAAGGTTTGAAAGGATTTTTATATTCTACCATGTTTCTTTGGGTATTTGGTAGTCCCAAGCTAATTGGGTGGTGACTCTAAAGTCTCTACACCAGTGTGCATTTTATTTTGAAAATTCTATTATAAGTGGAAAGAAATTTTGGACAAGTACAAAGAATGAAGAGCACCAGGTCATTCATGAAGAATCATCTGCAACAAAAATTAGAAGGTGAACTTCCCAAAATGAAGAAGAAGGACTGGATAAAGAAAAGACCATAATCTAGTAATGTTGCTCCCATGTCACGGGACTTTGTACACCAAGCTATAAATTAGCCTTTACACCCTATTCCTAAAAAATCTTGAAGAGGTGTCTAGAAATTTAGATTCAGATAGTTATGGATTTTTTGATTCATTATTTGATACACCAAGAAGATGTGACATGCCAGAATAAAGGGCCTGTTAGTGTCAAATATGCTGAAAAGAGAAGGGGTGGGAGTAGAAGTCGAAGCCATCACAAAGAATGAACTAGTGATGTGCCTCCTCATCCTGCTAAAAATGATGTAAACCCTTTATTGTCTAAACATGTATTGGAAGGGGTCAATTTAATAGACCTAGATGATAGATCAAGTTTTGATGTGACTTTTCCTGACCCTGGTGATATTTTGGAGACATTAATTCCTTGAAGCAAGAAATCCAAGAGCAAGCTAAGCTCAGGGTGAAAAGAGAAAAAGAAAGGGAAGCAAAGTTGAGGAATGTTGTGATTGAAAGGGATAGGTTGATGAGACAATTGGCAACAATGAAGTTCTTGAATAAAGAAGAACCTAAACCAAGTGTTGAGGACCCGATTGCATGAAATATTTCTAATAAGGAAAAAAAGCATGTGTATAAAGAAAACCCAGTAGGCCACATTGATGTCCAATCCAAACTTGTTGACCCAAATCCCTCAAATCATGTTAAGTCTCAACCAAGTAATACAAACCTTAAGCCTACCAAGGACAAAGGAAAGAAAAAGTTTTAGGGGATTAAAATAAATGAGAAGGTGATTCCCCATTCGACTCAACAAGATATCTAGCCACATGTGTCATTTCAAATAGAATTTGCCTTAGAAAAGGCTAAAAGGGAGAATGAAGCTCTAGCAGAAGAGTTGGAGAGAACAGAAATTGAGGTTGCAAATGCAGAAATGAAGAGGAAAATAAGTTTCCTAAAAATGACAAGTCTGGATGAGGTTGCACAAGCTACAACCTCATCAAATCACTAGCATACCTTAAATAATAATCTTAAAATTACTCCAAATCCCGCTACAAATAATTATGGCCTAAAGATTCATGCAACTAGGTTTGTAAATCCAAATCAGGATGGTCATAGAGTACAAGATGTAGGGTTTGGTGTTGATTCTAAGATGAATGAAGGATTATTTCAATGATGACCTATACAGTTGGAAATGTATAGGCCATTATTCTTTGATAGTATCCCTGGTTATCCAAATCCTATCCCTACTAACTTGAGAGAAAATATTAGTAAGTTTGTTGGTAATAATGTTGTGACAGTAGAGGAGCACTTAAAAACATTTCATGGATATATGTTAAATGATTATGAGGTAGAATGTGAAGATGTTGTAATGAAATTTTTTGTACAATCTCTGGTAGAGGATGCAAGGGATTGGTATAGAGGTCTACCTAATGCTAGTATTGGTTCATGGGATGAGTTTGAATAAGTGTTTCAAGGAGCAGTATGGTGATAAAATTAATGCTAGTTTCATGTTGAATGAGTTTAATAACATCAAGAAGTCATTGAATGAGCCTGTGATAGAGTTTAACTTAAGATTTCAAAAAGCAATGTATAATTTGTTCCAGGTTTTAAGGCTTAATGAAAATGTGTGTTTAACTACATATTCAATGCTTTTGATGCTAAAATGGCATATCTCCTCAGAGATAAAGACCCTCAGACTATGAGGGATGCATTTAGGGTGGCTATTAATATTGAAAGTAACAAAAAAGCTTTTGGGAAATATGGTAGGAAAGAAGAACTTACACTTTTAAAAAATCCTAAAAATATGACTGAGAAGGTTTCGTCGCAAAGCTTAAGGATGATGAAAAGTGGGAAAAAGTTTACAATACTCTAAAAGACATAAAGTAAATTGTTTCTAAGCAAGATAAGGGTACAAGAAATGAAAGGAAACCTTATAATAAAAATGATAGGCAGCTTAGATTGTAAAATTATCCTTATAATACAAATTGGAAAGATGGAAAACCAATCTTTCCTAGCTAGAAACCTAAAAATGATCAGCATACACTAGACCCCTTGCAGAAACATTCAATGAATCTAGTAGTAGATAGACCATGGTGTGAAGTGTGTGAACATCCACATGATAAAAATTATTGTGGTGTTGCTCAGTTGCTTTTTGCTGAGGAAGTAGAAAAGGATGTTCATGATCAAACATCAGAATATGAGCAGGATGATGTAGATGTTTGTATGGCTAGATCATACATTGATGAGGCAGAATGTTCTTTTGATGATGAAATATAGGAAGCTAATGTGGATAATCAGAGGCAGAGAAGTGAGATGTATCATTAATAGGTCTGTTCTAATGAGGAAGGTGATTTTGATCATAATTCTTGCAATATGGAGCAAGTTGAAGATTCAGTGTCCTTAAGGAGGCCATCAGAAGAAGATATTGCAATATTGACTGAAGAAATGTCTACTCAAATGAGAAGTTCACTTCAATTGAGAAATAGAACTGTGGGTGGTGAGTAGGGTAAACCTGTTGGCTTGTTTATTAAGGAACAAAATAATTAAAACAAAGGTACTAAGGTTGACAACAAAAAGGATGTTGTAAAAGTCAAAGAAGTTAAGAGTGATAAGGTTTGGGCTAAAAAGAATGAAACCACAAAGCTTCAAGAAGGTGTGACTTCATCACTAGTGAAGACCAAGGTGATTACAAAGTTAGTTGAGCCTGTTGCAGAGGATAAGAAGAAAAAGAAGCTAGGAGGAAGTAATCAGCTAGAGAGAAAGGAAAATGATGCAAGTATGATGACTAATTTTCCTAAATATACACATGTAAATATGTTTCATGTGCTTTCTCAGGTTAAAGTAATTGTGCCTTTGCTAGAAATGATGAGAATAAATGAACTCAAAGAAAAGACAATAGCCTTGATCACAAATGTTGCTGGTAATAATACTAAAAGAGGAAATGGTAAATAAGTGAAGGATAAAGAGGAAGAAAAGGAAGTCGATGGAATTGTGTCACAAATTCCCCCTATGTATTTAGAAAATTAAATTAACATGTGCCTTGAAAACATAACCCATTTTTTCTTAAGTGTGGATATAAATGGAAAATCTTTAAGGAATTGTATTATAGATTCAGGGGCATCAAATAATGTTATGCCAATCAAAATAATGGAGGCAATAGGCTTGATAGTAGATATTGCTCAAGGTAAATGTTATGCTATGGATTGAAGAGAAGTGCCAGTTATTGGAACTATCAGAGCATTGCCTTATAAATTGACTCAATACCCTGACAAGGATTTAGTCATGACTGTATTAGTTGCATACATCCCACCTCATTTTGGAATACTCTTGTAAAGAAAATGGAGTGCACCAATGGGGGGTAATATGCAATGTGATTTGTCATTTGATACTTTCTCTATTGATCGTAAGGATGTCAAAATTGAAAGAGAATCAAAAGTACCTCATATGATTGAGCATGGCCCGATTGAGAATATGACATGTTTTATTGACAGTGGTATAGATGAATTTAGGGTTGAGGAATTCCCTAGAAATTGTGATAAGCCTACTACATTGATTGATACAAAAATAAAACAAATTTCAGAATTTGATGACTTGTGGACTGTGTTTTGATCGTGCAAGTTCAAAAGAAGGGTCTGGTGTAGGTGTTTTGTTATGATCACCAAGTGGAAATACATTCAATTTCTCCTTCACTCTGTTATTTGAATGCACAAATAATGTGGCAAAGTATGAAGCCTTGTTATTAGGGTTGAGATTGGATGAAAAACATGGGATCAAGAAGTTCAAGGAAATTGGGGATTATGAGCTTGTGGTTTCTCAAGTTGGATCCAAGTATGTATCAAAGAACAAGAGGTTGAAACAATATAGGAATGTTGTTTGGGATAAATTAGAGAGTTTTGATGCATTTGGCATAGGATGGATGGAGAAAGGTCAAAATAAGGTGGCAGATTTATTAGCCAATATTGCAATAAAACCAGATGATATGACTTACACTAGAATTTCAAAGGTTGAGGTGCAAACCAGACCATCTATTCCTAATAACATTAAAAAATGGCAATTTTTTGATAATGATGATGATATATTAAGATTTTTGAATTGTGTGGGTGAATATGATAATCAAGAAATTGAATTTGGAGCTTTTGTTGAAAATGTTGATGGTAAGGATACTATATTTTGAAATGAGGTCATTCAATTAAAGACAAACACAATTCCCAATGGTCTAGTTGTACTAGAAAGAGTGTTTGATAATCAGGATAACACAAAGGTTAATCATATTGTTTCGCATCCTAATGACTTGGAAGAGATAAATATTGTAACACAAGTATCCCCAAAGAAGGTGTATATTGGAAAGAAAATGTCACCAAAGGTGAGAAGGATGTTGATTGACTTATTAAGGAAGTTTAGGCATGTGTTTGCATGGTTCTATGATGACCTTAAGGCATATAGGGAGGATCTTTTCCAACATGAGATTCCTTTGCATGATGATGCCAAGCTGTTCAGACAAAAGCAGAGGCCTATTAATCCCACCTTGGCCCCCAAAATGCAAGAAGAATTAATGAAACTAAGGTATGCATGGTTCATCAAGCCAATCAAACATTCATTCTGGGTGTCAAACTTGGTACCAATAAGGATGAAAAATGGAGACATCAGGTTATGTGTAGACTTCAAAAATTTGAATGTGTCTTCATTAAAGGATAATTATCCATTACCCAATATGGAAGCCATGTTGCAAGGAGTGACAAGCTATGAATTAATGTTTATGATGGATGGTTTTTCTGGTTATAATCAACTTATGGTCAAAGGATCTGAGCAATTTAAGATAGCTTTCACCACACCATGGGGAACATATGTTTATGTAAGAATTCCATTTGGTCTAACAAATGTAGGGGCTACTTTTCAAAGAGCCATGGATGTGGTGTTCTCATATTTCATTAATATTTTTTGGTGATCTACCAAGATGACTTGACAACATATTCTAAAAAGGAAGGGGATAATTGTGAGCATCTGGAGAAGATATTCATTAGAGCCTTGAAGTATGGTATTTCTTTGAACCCAAAGAAGTGTTTGTTTGGAGTACTAGAAGAAAAATTATTGGGACATATAGTTTCCAAGGATGGAGTAAAAATTGATCAAGAGAGGGTGATTGCAATTGATAGAGTTCCACAACCCAAAAATGTCAAAGGAATACAATATTTCTTTGGAAAAATAAACTTCTTAAGGAGGTTTGTGACAAATTTTGATGAGATAGTTCAACCTATTTCCAAAATTCTCAAGAAAGGAGCCAAAGTTGAATGCCATAAGGAGTCTGTGTAGGCTTTCCAAGCCATTAAGCAAGCAATAAAGGAGGCTCATGTGTTAAGATCCCCTAATTTTTCCAAACCTTTATATATTTTCTCATTTGCTTCATTCAACACAACTGTAGTTGTGTTATTGAAAAATAATGTAGAAGGTTTTCAATAGCCTATGGCATTTTTTCAGCAAATCTTTACAAGCTGTAAAGCTTAAGTATGATATAAATGAAAAACATGCATATGTGTTGATAAAAGCGGTAAAAGATTTTAGGCCTTATTTGATTGGAGCTATTGTAATTGCATATGTGCATAGTGTTGTTGTTAAGGACATTTTCACTCAAAAAGAAGTGTCATAAAGAAGGTATAGGTTGATAAATAGGATCTAGGAATTCAACATTGAGGTCCAGATTACCAAATTGGTGAGAGCACAAGGATTGTCCAAGCTTATGGCCCAAAGTAATCTAGAAGAAAATAAGATAAATTTGCTAGAAGATGAAAATAGATCACACATATGTGATATGGAGCATTTTGAATGGTATAGAGATGTGATATATTATTTGCAAAAAATGAAATATCCTGACAACTTGAGTAAACATGAGAAAAGAACATTGAAGTTACATGCTATCAAATATGTTATCGTAGATGGAAAGCTCAAGTGGAGAAATGGAGAAGGTGTTATGCTAAAGTGTGTTGACCAAGATCAAGCTCAAGAACTTCTGACTAAGATGCATGGTGGAGTTTGTGGAGGACATTATATGGCTAAAACAACTACACATAAGATAATGAGGGCTAGATTTTGGTGGCCTGCAGTTTTTAAGGATGTGCACCAATTACTGAAGACATGTGATGCTTGTTAATGTTTCTCTAGTAAGTTAAAAAAATTAGTAACTTGCCTCTAAAACCAATTATAGTACAATCTCCATTCCAGCAGTGGGGTATTAATTTTTTTGGAGAGATAACATGTAAATATAGTGGAGGTCACTCATGGATATTGGTGGCCATTGATTATTTCACCAAGTGGGTGGAAGAAATTCCAACAAATAAATCCACTAGTAAAGTGGTAATTTATTTCCTAATGAGCAACATATTGACTAGATTTGGATTTCCAAAAAGGATTGTATCAGACAATGCAATGTGTTTTAGATCTGAAGAATACATAGAACTTTGTGAAAAGCATGGCATCCAAATTTCTTATTCATCACCATACCACCCACAGGGAAATGGACAAGAAGAAACAAGCAATAAAAGCTTGATGAAGATTATTAAAAGAATCCTAGATCAGAATAAAAGGGCTTGGGATTCTAAGCTGAGATTAGCAGTCTGGGCAGATAGGGTAACTATGAAGAAGGCAATAGGTTGTGCCCCATTTGACTTGGTTTATGGGATAAATGCTAGGTTACCCCAAAATAACTTAATGGAAATGTATAAGTTTGTCCAGATGTATGATAATGAAATTGATGATGAGATGCAATTGAGAGCAGAAGCTCTTATAGAATTAGATGAAACCAGGAGGGAAGCCCAAAAAATAAATGCAAAGTTGCAATTGCAAGTAAAGAATTTGTATGAAAAGAGGGCAACTGCAAGGAGTTTCAAAGATGGAGATTTGGTTTTAATGTGGAATGCCAATCTAGAATATAAGGGGAAACATGGGAAGTTTGATGCAATCTAGTTGGGTCCATTTTTTATTAATGGTAAGTGGGGAGAATATTCTTACTTCCTCCAAGATATGATAGGGGATATTCTTGAACTACCAGTTCATGGACAGTTCTTGAAGTTATACTTCACTTGAAGTATTCTTTTCTATGAACAGTAGTTTAGGTTTGTATATTTTGTGTATGTCTTGTACATAGGTTGGATTGTTTTGTCCAAACAGTTCCTTTTTGGTCGTCTCTGCATCTTGGTCTACTCCACCTGAGATTTTGAATTCTCGTTTCATTCCAATGGAATGAACATCCCCAACTGGAGCAAATGATGGAACTTAAAATTTTTGCTCCTTATGTTTCACTCATTCCCTACCTTATGTCATTAGTCTTTCATGGTGTTGGACAATTTCTTAGGGTTGGGGTTTTAGCTTTGCCTACATGATAAACCATTCTATTTATTTTACACCTTGGTTGGGATCTATTTCACTATTACTTTTTGGAGGGTCTTAAAACATCTTATGTCCTATCAGTTCATCTAGGCTGGGTCCCTTAGGTCTCAAATATTTTATTTCCTCCACAAGGTTTTTTTTCCTAAGTCTTGGTTTGCACTATGTTTCATCATTTAAAAGCAACTTATGTCATGATTTTTCATCCGCCTAGTGATGCCCCCCTCATCCTTTTAATAAATGTTTTATTTTGCAAAGGGGTCAAATTTGCGCAACCATTGATCAATTTCCTTCAAATATTCAATAGTTTCCCGCCATTGTGTGATTGGGAGATGCGAGATTTTTACCAATCTTGATATCACGGGTGGGCACCACGTGTCCTTTCTGAAGGATGAAATTCATGTGGCCATTGATCAACTCTCGTTGTATCTAAGTCATTCCCCACCATCCTGTAATGGTCCCACCACAATGCTTTGGCTGATCGTGATATCACGAGTGGGGGCCACGTGTCCCTTTTGGCATGGTCGAAGGAGATCAGTTTGTGTTTCATCGATCAATTATTGTCAGATCTCAATGGTTTCCTACCATCGTGTGATCTGAAGTTGCAGTATCTTTACTGATCTTGATATCATGGGCGACTACGACATGTATCATTTGGTGGAGCCAAAGGAAATACCGTGGAACATTAATCCAGCCTTAAATACATTAAAAGGCGGGTTACTGAAGTGCTCTTAAAGTGCACATGTTTTAAATTGATGGATCTGTTATAATCTTGGTGGGAAAGTTGCTCGATAGTTAATTACAAGGTTGGTGACTATGTTGAAGGACCAAGATCACTGATGCTTAAGATCTATGGTTGCCTGCCATCATGTGATCCAGAATTGCAAATTTTTTACTAATCACGATATTGTGGGTGACCGCCACGTGTCTCATCTAGTGGAGTCAAAGGAACAATGAAATACTTTAACCCATCTTTAATATGTTACCTTGCGGGTTACTAAAATTCTTTAGAGATGCATGTGCTTCAAATCAATGAAGATGTTATGATCTCAACGGAAAAGATGCTCAACAGATAATGATAAGGTTGACTATTGTTTTGAAGGAACAAGATCAACAATGATTAAGATCTATGGTCTCCTACCATCACGTGATCCAAAGTTGCAGGATTTTTACCTATTGCGATATCGTGGGCAACCTCCATGTGGATTTCCTTCATGGAATATGATATGGTGGGCCCCTTATTTCTATCTTGGTGATTGTGTCAGCTTGTTTTGAAGACGGTCATTTGATGATTTGATCTAACTGAAGGATTGATAGCTAGAATTTAAATCTGTATCAAAATATTTCCATCGATTGATGAAGAATACCAGAGATCAATGACTAAATATTTGACTAAATAAGAATAAAGGAATGGACTACTAACATGATTGTTAAATCAGATGTTGCAATTAGAACAGTTTCTAGTCTTACTTTGATGGTAGTCTCAGTGTGGGATTCTTGAGACTTTTGATGCTGCAACAACTTTTTTAGCTCGCATGATGAACATGAATATTCTCTAGGGTGATGGCTATTGTTACATATTTTTGGAATATCACCACGTGCTTCATTCAACTAGTGACATGTGTACTTTCTAGCCCAATGCTTGTTTGCTCCTTCATTCTCTATAAGAATGATTTCAAGGCTAGAAGTACGGGTTAGCAAGTTAGATAATTTTTGGTCTAGTCTAGGTGAAGTTGCAAAGAAAATTGTAAAGTTTGATGGTTTTAGAGAAAAATACAATTTAGGTTTTGAGTCATTATGTAATAGGTTTTGAGTTCATGGGGATTTAATGTTGTATAACAGTACTAGCATTTGAGTTGAAATGAAAAATTCAAGCTCATGTCTCTCCATTATACATGCATATCTAAACTTTGAATAAAATAACTAAGGGTTGTTTCATTCATCTCATTATTGTGGTGTGTATGATTCTATTTTAACTTTAATTCAAGGAATTAATTAAAATGCTTGAATGGGATTATAGGTGGGTATGTTTTGTATAAGATTTGATAAGTAGTATTGAGTTAGAATACATATTGATAAGATTGTAATGCAATGTTGTCAAGGATTTCATATGTTGTGTTAAATCTATCATATACCCTTAGATGCTTATGAATTTGACTCCTCCAATGGATAAATGGCACTGATCTAAGTTGTAATTACCCGAATGATTCAGTATATTTTTCTTTTCCTAGAAATTGCTACAAATTACAAATCAATGACAAATTATATTATGGATTGTGTTGTAATTATCTCATGCTCCACATAGTTGATATTATCGGTGAACAACCAATTTTATTTGATATTATCCTATTGTTTTGAGCTATTAAGTGATATTATTTTTTATTGTTAATGTTGTTTATAATAATGGTGCAGAGGTTGTAAACACATTAAGGGATTACCCTCTCGGGTCTTGTAGAGCCCGAAGTGTAGGAGGCTTTTTAATTTCCTTGTCAATTGGTCGAGGTCCTTTGAGCTGCCCTTGATTGGAATTGGAAATTCCATAGGTAGATTAGAAGACTAATCTGGTTACATTTGTAAAAACAAACCAACATTCTCCATCTCCGAACAGTTAACCTCAGAATGTGCTATAGTGTCATGTAGCCTACACCAATTTGTTGTCAAATTGAGGTCTACAACATTTGCAATGTGTATTTTTTCCTCACTAGCTTGATAGTTATGGGAGACTCATCCATTGTTAGGCACAGTATTCCATTTCTTTTTGTTATTGGATCTTTGATTGTACCCCAATTTTTTATTTAGTAACTTTGATTAGGGGAATTCTGATTTTGAAAGTTTCTTTAGTTTTGATTGGAATTCTGGTTTTGATTGTAGTTTTGGTTGGAATAATTACCTCGATTGGAATACCCTCCCTATTTTTGGTAATTATAGTTTTGGTTTTGATTTTGAGGGGGGTTGTATTTGAGTTGTGCCATCTCATTAGTCACCTAAGACAATTTTTTCTCAAAGGTCTCTAACTTTGTGGTCAAGTAAGTAGTACATTCACTTTCTGCAGTGTTTGTAGGTGACACATGTGTCATGGGATTAGATCCTCCAACTTGATTATGGAAATTTTGAACTTGTTGTGAGGGGTCAGAGTTTTGGCCATTAAATAATAATTGTTGAGATGGGACCTGTAGCTTAGTTAAAGGGCCATATGCAGAATGAGACAATCCTAGGATTGTATTAAATAGCCAGATTGGATTAAGCATTTGGGAGTATCCTAAGGGAGGAAAAATCCCTCCTAGACATCCTAACTATGAACTAATCTACTGTTGGAGTTTAATAGCAAGGTAGTAAACTTTGGAAAGAGATTCAATGTCATTTGTGAGGTACGTTCTTTGCAAAAACATGCCAATCAAGGGATTTGTTTCCTTCAAGTAAGCTTGGATAGCAATATTTTCTACCACAAAGTATGGATCTTGCAACCTCTTGTACATACTCTAAAATTTGGTATTAAATAGGGATAGTGGGTCATGTGGCTCTTTCTTGATAGTGGAAAATTGATGATATAGTATTGCAGAATTCACATAGACCCTGAATTGGTTAATGAACACATCTTCTAAGTTTGTCCAACTCAGGATGGATCCAGTAGGAAAATTTAGATACTAGTTATAAGTCATGTCTCCCAATGAATAGGGAAAAAACCTACATCCAACATCATGGTGGGAAATTTGAGCGTGGGTACAGGAAAATTTGAACACTTGTATGTGCTCTTCAACACTTCTTGATCACCATGAGCATACCTGGGGTAGAATTTCTCTCAGTTCTTTTGCATTTTGTGTATTCCAATAGGAATGAATCCTAGTGGCAAAGGATTGTTGGAAAAGAATGCTATAGGTGGTGGTGGTTGTGGATTTGGTTATGCCACCTATGGAATTGGTGGAAACCCGAGTGGAGTAAGTGGTGGTGATAAGGGTGGGATCAACACTCTATGGGATTTGTGCCTAATAGAGGTTTGAAATTAAACTAACGGTTCTATATTTTTAGTAGATCTAAGAACTCTTTCAAACCTTTCTGGTGAGAATGACCTAATTTGAGCTAGTTTGTTCCTTCAACCCTCCCTTTAGCACTAGATTTTTTGATGGCCAAATTGACACAACAATATGTAGGCAAGATGCAATCACTTTACCTCTCCTAAAAAAGATAAACAATGGTTAAATTAATCACCTTCCAAGGTCTTGGGTGTTGGTTCACAACATTGTTGTTTTATTGAGTAATCAATGAGGCTGTAATGTTCAAGGGGCCTACTGGTAGAAGGAATATAAATTGAATCCTATGGGTAAATCTAACGTTTTGGGTTGTAAATAAATAGAAAAACATAGAACAAGGCTTTAGAACAACAAAATATGAATATAAATCTCTTTACATCTTGACATGTATCTTAACAATGAGTGTTTCCTCAACTAACCAAAACTATAAAATGATGAAATCCATAGCATGACCTATACTATTGTATACATTCATAGTGAAAATTCAATAACCATAACCATTCATCAAAGCTTCATTTCAAAATTTAAAAAATCACATCACCAACTCATTGCTAAAATTAACAAATCAATAGATATAAATAAATTACATTTATAGATAACTCAATGAAATAGTCTTAGATCCAGATTCTTCTACTGATTTGCCTCAAATAAGAAATAATTATGCACATCAAAACTCATTGGCATATGAATGACTATGATTCATTAGCATTATCACTTTACTACTAAACTTTAGAAAATGACTTAATTGCATAAACTGTAAAAAGTATCTCAAAGTATCTTGCTTGAAAACTTGTACAATCTTAAAATTATGACAACACTATTTTCTATCTCTCTCAGGTGGCTGATCCTTTCTTCAATCAACCGACCTTTACAAAATGGAGAGAAAAATTACATATAGACCAGCCCTAACACTAATTTCTCAAATCAAAAATTAAGATCCACAAATTTAGGGAACCACTGGAGCTACATGAGATGACTACCCTGTTGATCTTTAGTTCACTTGTTGATGACTTTGTTACCAAAACATGATGCACCAAGATGGAAGGTAGAACTATTGGGGATCTCCAGTTGAAGTGAGGTCATGATCCTTCAAAATAGGTGGGAAAGAGAGAGAGTTGTCTAGCAGACCATGTCACCAGGTATCCATTAGGAACAAAATGTTCACTACCACTTTATTCCTACATTTTCTACTCAAGTAGGTACTCATCACAGTTAGTGAACACTTTTTAAAGCATGTCTTCATCTAGCCCATCCACCCAAATGTCTATAAAATTTATTCTTTCAATTCTATAGAAGCAAAGTCCTGCATATCCCCAAGTTTAATAGGTTCTCTTCTAGCATCCTTTATCTCCTTAGGCTTTGTTGGCCTTAAACTTTCTACAACTTGTCTCCCTCTTTGAGAAGCATCTTTAGACACTCCTAACATTCTTCAGTCCTACAAAACAATCCTATATTAGATCAAAAAAGACTTAGAAACCATTACATCGATATTACCTTTCATATCATCTTATATTCATCCAAGGAAACTCTACATACTTAGTCAAATTTTTCACTTACAAGAAATGGAGCCAAGAGAGAATCAAGAACAGAAAGCCTTTTAACATAGGCAGGATCGGGATTAGAACCAGGCCGAGACTAGAACTAAGATCGAAATGGAAATAGGACCCATAACTAGCTGATGGTTCCAAGTTCATTTCCCACTCTAGTTCTGCTTTTTCCAAAAGAATAAGGGTGTAGACCAGAATCAACATTCATTGGAAGTAGGATCATTTTTGGAATTTATTCTTATGCAAACACTTATGGGATGAGTTCATTCTTAGATCTGATTTTGCTAGTTTATTATTCAAATGAAGCACATTTAAACACACGATCACACTGAGACTTAGGTCACATGAAACCATAAGGAAACTTTAAATGAGGGGTTTAACCTCACCCTTAATAGGAAAAAACTAAATTTGAACTTTTTAGGGAATGATATTGTAAAGGTCAATCATTGACTTATAGAAATTAGGGCATCAAAATCATTAACTTGAAATGATAATAGGATCAAAGTGGTCATCAAATATATTCAAACACTTTTAAAGCACAAAATATCCCTCAAAATGAAACCCTAGTTAAAACTAGGGCACAACAATATGAGCATGCCACCAAAACAAAGAAAACAATAGTAGAACAACAAAATGAATGTGAAAATCCAAAAAATAAAAATGGAAAATGGGAGGAAAAAAAATCAAACCAGAAGCAACAAGTGGAACAAACAAGGAAACAAGCGAAGATTCTTGAAAGAAAGTCTCATGAATGTGTGAAGAACACAACAAACAACACAAAATGAAAACAAAAATGGAACAGGAAAACCACCCACCTTAAAATACCACCAAGAAAGGTTGAAACTTTGATAAGAATCTGCTTGCCAACATGTGCCTGTAGCCAAATCGTGCTCCTCTCAAAGTTACTCAAGCTTTGACTCATAAAAATGCTTTAGATAATCATTATGAGCTAAAATAACCTTGATTAAGGTTTAAAAAACATTTCGCACATTTGAGAGATTCACAATTAATGTCATTAATGTTGTTGGTCGAGCGTGGATCCAAAAACATAAATGAGTATTCAACCAATGTGCAAATTGAAGGTAGGGCAGATGTGGAAGCGAAGTCAAAATAGAACAAGAAAATTTACCCAAGTCTCTTATCTAATTTTGAATCTGGTTCTAGTCTCGTGACAGGAAAAAGACAACAAAGGGAATGGGGGAAAAATCAAAACCAAAACTGGACCTGGAACCGTTACAAATTTTCGAGTTTGGTTTTGATTCTGGTTCTACTCTCAACAAAGGAACAAACACTGACACAAGGACAACGACAAAAGAAATGAAAGGAAGTAGCATTGGAATGAAAAATAGACCCAGAAAAGACACCAAACAAAGATAAAACACAAAGGAGAAAAGAGCAAGCAGGGTCAGAACCAAAACCAGAATCAAAATTTTTACAAACTTCTCAATTTGGTTTCCATTCCAATTCCACTTCCGGTGGAAGGACAAAAAATGAAAAGAAACAGAAACAAACAAAAACCCAAATGAGGAAACCATCCCAAAGGCCAAACACGAGTAAAGCAATGAAGAAATAGACAAGGCAAGGGTGGGGTCAAGACCGGAACTGAATCTAGACTTGGAACCTTCACAAATTTTGAGTCCAGTTTCCATTCCAACTCCATTTCTACCAGACAAAAGGAACAAGGACTTAGGAGGAAAAATAACAACTCCTAAGACCCAAAAAAAAGCACCACAAACAAAACAAAGACAAGGGGGACCCATTTTAACCAAAAAAAAAATGGGGTGGTTCTGCAAGGAATAATAGGAAGGGGTGCATGTATATGCCTAATTTCTCATTTGGGGAGCTTTGATTTTGAATTTAAATTTCTCCCTTATCAATAAGATCTTGGATATAGTTCTTCAATTTCATGTATTTGATGGTACTATGTCCCTTGATTTGATGGTACTCACATTATTCATCCTCACTATACCATTCTATTTTTGGTTTTCTTTCATCAAGGGGTGTGGTGATTGAATATTGAATTAAGTTTTCTTGTGCCAACTTGAGAAAAATCATGCCAGAAGGTTTTCCAAAAAGGGTGTATTTTCACTTGGTTTGGTTAGTTTTTTTGCATTTCCTTGGAGGATGGTGATAGTATTAGTGTTCCCTTGTTTTCATGATTTTTGTGTGATATTTGATGTAGGATTTTGCATGTTTTGAACATGTTTTCTATTAGTTACTCATTCATTGACAACATTTTTATTTTTAGACGAATACAGGTTTTTCATTAGATGATTGATCATTGTCTTTTTGGTCCTTATAAATTTTTATTAAACCTTCAAAAATTAAAGCTTTTTCAATGATTACATCAAATGTGGTGACACATTGCAGTTGTAAATGTAGGGCTATTATTGGATGCAAGTTTTCAATAAAGATGTTAACCATTTGTTTTTAGGTATTTGTAAGGGGAATTGACTTGCAACATGTCTCCATCTTTGAAGGAATGCAGGAAAAATTTCCCCATTATTTTTCTTGTTGTGCATAACTTATCTAAGGTTATCTCTTGGTCAATGTTGTATGAAAAGTGAGTCACAAATCATTTGGCTAAGTCAACAAAGGATGTTATAGATCCTTGAGGTAAGTCTATGAACCATTTGAAGGCTTGTCCACTAAGAATCTTAGGGAATAACCTCATTCAAGGTATACATCATTATAAGATACTTCTTGGCATGCCACTCTAAATTTTTTAAGGTGTTTGATGGGGTTCCCTTTCCCTTTTATTTGTTAAACTTTGGTATCTCATAATCCTTAGCGAATGGAATAGCTGGTGTGGATTGGTAAAATTGATAAGGGCATATGTCCTCATACCTAAAATTCTTCTTTGTTTTGACCACTTTGGATCCCTTGGATCATGTCTTTTATATTTTGCAACTCTTGGGCTAGGTTAAAATTGTTATGTGGTGGATTATAGAGTAAATGGTTGTACATGTATTAGTATGAAGGTGTTAATTTAGGGTATTATTGGTATATTGGTTATGTTGTTGATGGATAGGTGTTAAGGGTGGATTGTTAATGTATTTATTGTATTTAAGGTTTGATGTTAGAGGGTCACGTGGAGGTGGAGGTGAGAGGTTGTTATATAGGGTATGTTGAGGGTTGGAGATCAAGGGATTATTAGGAGGTGGGGGTGGAGGATTATTATATGAGGTATGTTGGGGGTTAAAAATTGGGGGATTATTGGTGTTATGTAGGGGATTATTAGGAGGTTGGATCATGGTTGTTGTTTAGTGGTGAAGGTTGAGAGACATTAAGTCCTTGTTGTGCAATATAACTAGCATGGATAGATGAGGTGGGAAGAGGTTGTGTGGGTATGGCTGGGTTGGTAGGTGCATAAGTGACATTATTATTATGAGGGATGGTGACCCTTAAATGTGATGGAAGTGGGGGTAAATTATTAGGATGTTGGGTTAGATATTTTTGGATAAAGGTGGATTAATATTGAGTTTTGTTGCATTTGCAGGGGCAAGTTGGTTGGTATTGGATTATGTACCAAGAACATGATTAAAGAAATTATTGGATGATAAAGGCTTATTAGAGGGGTCACCACTCCTAGCTTGTAAAATTTCAATGGTAGAAGGAATTTTAGCCCCGTGTGCTATGACGTTGAGCACAAGGTTGTCTTTTCCAAGTAAGAAGGGTCTCTCCATTATCTCTTGGTTATGGGGATCAGAAGAAAATTCCCTTAGTCTATGGGATTCCTATTGGACATATACCATTTCCTCATGAGGTGCTTGTGGTTGGGACAATTTGGTGTTAAAAAATGCTTCTCCTTGGGAGTCCATTAATTTCTTTTCTTGTGATCTAGTGATTTACATGTAAAACAAGGATTGCTTGGAAGACTGGATTAAATGTGTGTGGACTTTGGACTAGGTTTGTACTTGGATTTATGATGGGATGGATTAGGAGTTTTTTGATCTTAGATAAAAGATGAAATTTTTTTACTAAGGTTTGGATGATGATATTTTGGGATATTGATGTGATTGGATGATTTGATTTGGGATGATTGATTAGTTAGTTTAGGATGATTGATTAATTTATGATGATTGTATTAGATTGTATGCAAAACCAATTTTTCAACAAAGAGCTAAAGTCTAGATCCTTAGGATGGGATAATTTGGGATTTTTTATTTGCTTACTTAGGATAGGAAAGTTCGTAAGCAAGGTTAGATAAAGATGATTTTTAAAAAATTAACTTAAGTGAGCCAAAACCTCAAACTAAATAATCCAAAGAGATGGGATAACTAAGGGTAAATTATGATAGGAAAGCTCTTAATCTACCCCTAGATTAGTAGGATGATTAAGGATATAGATTAAACCCTAATAAAAAAATTGATCTTGCAAGGGTAATGATGGGATTAGATAAGGATTTTGATAGGATGATTAAGAAATATGTCCTAAGGTTGGATAGGATAATAATGATAAATGGAGTAACAATGGTGATGGAATGATGAAATGGGATTAATACCAAGTCTAAGATGATTATGGTGTCAAAAGGGTGACAAGGATGATAAAAATAATGTAGGTGATGGAAATGAAGGAGATAATAAGATTGTGATGAATATTTCCAAGGGTTATCCTAAGTCTAAGGGAAAAATCCCAAATGATAGGGAGGGTGGGGGATTGGTGATGAAAATGAAAATATTTAGGTATGATGATGAGGTGAAAAGAAATGGGGTAAATGGTGGTTAGGAAATGATAGAGTTACAGAATTTTTTAGACTAATCAAGGAATCCTACAAGATCTGTGTCAGAAGACTCATATTTTATGGCCAAATATAGGCACAACTTTATAGAGAGAGTCAATACAGGTGCAATTTTAGACAAAATAGGCACAACAGTTTTTGATAGAAGCACAAAATGATAGTGGTATGGAAGAGCATAGGCATTGATATTTTTGGCAAAGGCACAATAGTTCTAGTCACAAGAGTAGTTTTATAGTCAATGAGTTTTGACAAGAGATTTAGCAAACAATAAAAACCAATTGAAAATTTTGATAGAGTTTTACAAGGTATGGTCAATCCTTAGCCCCCTGGCTGATTCGTTTCCATTGGTATTGCACAAGAATACACTTCAAGAACTTGTTCACAACCTAAATTATTCATGCGGGTTTTATAGACTAGTGTAGGCTCACAACTTAGAGTCTCCTTTGACTCAAATGTAGGGACACCTAAATGGATGTGTTCATTCTTGTCTTTGTGAGAGATGATAGGTAGGGGCCTCCAAGACTAGAAGGATGACCTAATCACCCTCTCCTTAAAAATAAATGTGTAGCTTATGCTAAGCTAGGGATTTTTGTCTCATCTCAAGGGATCCATATGGTGAGTAACTTCAGAGTGCAATGTGCATCCCTTGCACTACACTAGCTATGTTTGAAGGCCTTATCTAATTTATACAATATTTTTCTAAGGTAACCTCTAAACACCAAGAGAGTGCATGAGGAACAAAAATAAACACTATTCTCTAACAAGTGTGATCCAAGAACATTTGGCGGGAAAGCTCGGACCATCCCTTCACTCCTAGCTTGAAATCCCCTAAGTAATCAGAGCTTTGTAATTATGATGAAACTAGATTGGAGTACAAATTTCATTCTCCCCACTTTATATACATTTTCGGTAACTTTTGGTTGAGTTTTTCCCCCTACGGTGATGAAATCCCTAGGTAGGTCTCCTATAAGGAAAGGTATACTAGGTTTTTTTGATCCCGAAGATCACACATAGCATGAGGGGAGAGCATACACACAAAACAAACACACCTTATCTCTACCTAGAACAATATAAAAAAAATGAAGAAATGTAAATATTTTTTATCCCTAAGATCACTCTAAGAGTGAGGTTTTAGCTCTCAAAAACGCATGCGAAATACCTCAAGAGGCTGCCAATCTCTTGATAAGTTTTAGGGTAGCAAACAAGGTCAAATATTTTAAACCTTCTACTCTTTAGGTGCTACTAGACCTAGGTGGGCGTACTTATATGAGTGAAGTAGACTTAACTTGTGCTTATCCTTTCAAAATGTTTTTCCCACAATGATAGATGGGAGTGGACAAATGAACCCTGATTTGGTATAAATCGTATAGTAATATTAAAAAGTAAATCCTAATATGTTCAATTAATAGATGTAAAAAATATGAATGAAACTAAATGGTGAAAAATGCAAAGAGTAGTGCCTTATTGAGTATGCAGAGTCAAATGAAATCTAAATGGGCAACTTCTTTTTGGGAAACACTCAAATTGTTTGGCATATGTTTTTGTTTATAACTTGTATAAACATGCAAGACTGTGACTACCAAGTTCTTCTTAATGATCCAGATGAATCTCCCTGATTACTATGATCAATTAAAAGGATTTAATCATTTCTCGAAAGAATCGATCAATCAACCACACAAATACAACAAATGTGCACTGATAAATTGAATATAAACATGTTATATCAGTTTAAAAACCAGAAAGCATCAATCTTGGAGACAACTTCAGTAATACTTTCAATAAACATAACAGAAAATTGACACCAGAAATACGCTGCCACGTCAACTGATTCTCATTAATTCCTCCATTTTGAAATCATACATCATAGTCTTTGTTCTGTGAAAATTATTTCCCTATCCTATCTTCTTATTCTATCTATTGTTCTATCTAATGTATTCTTTTACAATCGGAAATGAACATTTATACATTTGTATCTAAAAAGGCACATCGCTTTGTATTCAGATGTTGGTGAACAATCGAATTTGGGCTTTGTTAACACTCACTGAACACCCACCAAGATGTCCTGTACTCATACTAAAGTCCATTGTCTCACCAAAAAATATCCTTTAGTCTTATGTATTTCACTGTGACATTCAAAGTCGGGGAGACATTTCACAGATCACCTTGTATCTCATCGAGATGTGTTCTTTAGTGTGTTTTCCGGTCGCTGGGACATATGGGTCAGCCAGACTACATAACCTTTTCCCGATAAGAATCTCTATGTTCTTTATTGGCAAGACTTGGTGTATTCGCTAAGACTTCACTCCATACCATTTAGTCTGGCCGATAAGTCCTTTGGTGTGCTAGTCAGTAAGACAAAATGCGATTGGCAAGACCACATACCGAAGCCGTTTGGTTTGGTTGAAACATTTACTCATGTGTTGATTGATAAGACATGATGCAATCAATAAGACCTTACTCCGAAGACCTTATCTATTTGATATACCTTTTGTCACTGAGACAGTAAGTTGTGTCCTGCCGAAAAGTTCCTGTATATGAATTCTGATCGGTGTGACATCCCAGAAGTCTTGTTGAAAGAATACAAAAAATGTATATCAATAGAAAATGCAATATGGATTGGGGAGACCTTGATCACCTTTTGCTGATAGGAAATATACTATGAAATATTCAGACTTAGATGGATTCTATAGGACCACATGATAGAGTATGAAAAAATGATATGAAGAGAGGCTCTTGTACTTGTGGTAAAGACTCTTTTGGAAACTCATGGGTATGAACAACTTTGTAAAATTGTCAGAATTTTATAGTTCTAATAGTGGCTCTGTCTAGGGATGAATGGTTGTGAAATCATTGCAAGGATCTAGATTTCTAGGTGAGAAGACTAGACACAAGGTGATGAATCAGTGAGAAAAATGGAAATGGAAATGAGTATGACCCTACATTACTGTGCATGGAAAATAAAATTTTGAGAGGACTATTAGGAGTTGTCCATGCACTAGCAACCCTTAATCCTCTGTGTTTCAACTTCATCAGTTTTGAACTGTTTACAGTCTAAAATTCAAACCATAAATGATGGTTCAAGGCCATCAAAAAGAAAGGCCCATACCTTCCTCTATCAGACACCTAGTTTTTCTTTGAGTTCATCAGATTCTTCTTGAAGATATTCATGCAGTCTTTCCTATCACTGTCATTGAAAGTTTTTAGAGAATCATTAGGCTCAGCTTGGTACAAATTCCCTTCACCATTCTATAGTTCAAATTCTCCATCATCAAGGGACAAATGTCTATTATCTTCAACATACAAAGTACATGCATATTTAATGCAACATTTCTCATTATCCTTTTCACTGTTATGAATTATAAAACATTCTCCCAACTGTACTAAAAATTCACCATCAAAGTGCTTCTCTTGAGACTCAGAAAATTATGTCATATCAACACTATTTGAGACAAACAAATCTGAAACCTTTTGCACCTCTTCCATCTCACCATTTGGAGATGATACCAGATTATTTCTCATATCTTCAATATCATGCATATATGAACCAATAAATGTTGGACTTCTATCATACTTGGTATGCAAATAAGTGTCTTCTCCCCATGAGTTAGAAATTTCAAAATCACATACCTCATCTTGAATGAACAAATATTTTTGATCAACTTCAAAGGTTTCTCCATCATTTCGAGAAATGCACTAGGAGTCATATGAATCATTGCACAAAGAACTTTCACTATCAAAACAAATATAAGTTGGACACAAGACTTCAGAATCACCTTCATGTGCACATCTCTGGTATTCAAGAGTTAGCATATCTGAGATTTCCTCACTGCTGAGTGAACATGTTTCTACATTTACATCAATAGAATTGTATTCTTCACTTTTGTCATCATCAAAAAATGGTGGATCAGATATGTTGATCCCATATTCATTTTTCTCACAACTTGGTGCATCATCAAGAAACACTCCCTCTTCACCATAAAGTGGATTTGAAAACATATAAAATTTCTACTCTGACACACTTTGGAAAAGTTTCATTTGATCCTCTTCTATCTTTTCATCATACAATGGATTTGAAAAAAATTTAAAACCATTTTCAGATGTACAAACCTCTTCATCAAATGTGTCTTCATGGCTTTCAACTGTAGCTGAAGGTATTATTTGTTCACTGTCAAATAAACTTGCTTCTTGCATTGTTTCTTCTTCTTGATCACCACAAGAACTGCAAGAATCATCTTGTTGTAGATCAACATCTGAATATTCAATAGATCCTTCATAACATATACTATCACAATCTGTTATGCAAGAGAGAATCTCTACATCTTTGTCATCCTCATGTAGGCTATCATATGAATCATATTAACTTGCACATGTCTCAGCTTCTATTGGCTATAGTGTCTAATCAATCTCCTAATACTTGTCTATGATATCACCATTGTCTTCATACCTTTTCCTCTGCATGGTATCAATAAATTTATTCACTAAATCAAAGGTACGTTGTTTTGTTGACTCTGGCCAATAAACTGATTCAGGCTCCCATGCTCCATCAAAGTACATTTTCCATACACCATTGCAGTTTTGTGTCACATGTTTTAAAATTGGATCAACATTGAATAACTCTGGTTGGGCTACTTCTATCTTGAAATTTCCAAGATCCACATCATAGAAACAACTGATTTGATCTTGAGGTACACAATCAACAACTTGGTTCATCCTTGGCTCCCTATACAACTTAACTTCCTGACCATTCACTGAAATAGTTGCAAAAGACAAATCAAACTAGACATTTCCCTCAATTGTTGATGTCCACTGTCTTGATAGAAGAATCCCAAACTAAGGAGGGGTATCAATTATTGTTATATCTATAGTATAAGCCACTTGTGGATAGGTAGCCAGTTTGACCTCAACATCTTTCATTATACCTACCATAGGAACAAGTTTGTTATCCATTGTATGGCACTTCCCTCCATTAGTATCCACCCACATGCCAAGTTGTTTCATAACTCCTACTGGCATAATATTTATGGCAGCGCCAGAGTCTATCATACAATTCCTCAACAATTTGTTATTTATGAGTAATGTAGTGAAGAAAGGATCAACTTGTGGAGAATTTGTTAATACATCATTTAGGTAGACCTCTGGGATACCCTATTTCTCTTGCCTACTAACTATTTTAGTGGCCATTTTATTTTCAAAATTCATTATCAATTGAACAACATTGTCTCTATATTCCTTAATTTTCATCATCTCAAGTAGTGGAACAAACATTTTTACCTAGGATAAAGCCTGAGTGAAGTCAAAAGAGGAGCCTTCTTCCTTAATCATTTTCTTCTGCTCCAATGTTTCTCCTTGTTTTCTTCCTTTCGATCAGTCTTTTACATTTCTTTGCATAGCTCTTTAACTTCCTCCTTTTGGACCAGCTTATGTTTGTTTTTATCATGTTGTTTATTTTCTACTTTCTTCACAATTCCCTGTGTCACCTTTTGATCCTTCATAAAAATTCCCCTAGGGAAACCTTCCTTCTCATTCACTATCCTATTTCTCAACCAGTAATTACTTTTTTCTTCTTCAACTGCGGCAATGGTTAATCTCTCTATCTCCTCTTCAGTGAGTTTCCTCATGCTACATTGCGTATGCACCTCAACAGAATGTGGCTCTATATAATCTTCTTCAAAGTCAGAAAGGACCTGTTGCTCAGCCATATGGACATTGTATCTATGATTTGAAACATCGTACTCATAACCTTCATCCTCTGAAGATGAGTACCTCTCCTCAACATGGTGAAAATTATTTGAAGTCAAATACATTATGTGATCTTCTCCATTGTTTCCCATCAACATTCCTTCTTCTTGCATTCTTTGGGCTACAAAAAAATAATTTGGGGAATGTGGCTTATCACAAACTTCATAGAAATAATTGTTATTTACCATATAGGTTCCCTTCTTCCTTAATGGATCAAAAGTTTCTTTGTTTCTAGGCCTATTTGTTACAGGTTTTCCATCCTTCCAGTTTGTATTATAGGGCATGTCATACAACCTAGGCCTCTCATTTTTGTATGTGTTCTCCTGTTTGTACTGATAATTATTGATTTGCTGAGGAACCCTAGGATTTTCTCTCTTACTGATTGTCCCACCAGCCCTCCTATTGTTTCAATTGTTAATTTTATCTTTTGTGCTTCAGCCAAATCTCTTGGGAACCTATTTCTCAATTCATACCCTATTTTTGGATCAAACGCATTCAAATAAACACTCAATGCTACAAACTTTGGAAACTTTGATCCAGGAGGTATTTTACTTCGCATTTTATTGAATCTATAGTTAAAATCATAAATTGAGTCATTTTGATCTTTTTGAATTCACATTAATTCATGAAGAGCAGCATTTGGTGCACTTAGATTCCCATATTGCTTGAGGAATCGGTCTTGAAATTCTTGGAGAGAATTAATAGAATCTGTTGTTAGGCTATTGAACCAATCTCTGGCTTCTTCAGTGAGTGACATCGTGAATAGCCTCATATGTAAATCCTCATAAGGCACATCCAAATCTTGGATGAAAGCATTAAAACTCCTTAAATGATCTTCAGTAGTAATTATAGTACTACTCCCTATAAACTTTGGAACTAGACTCCTCCAACTACCATCCATAGGGTAAGGGTATTAATGAAACTCTGCCAGGTCGAATTGTCTGATCATTTTTGTGTATTGATGAGGGGGAGGATTAGGTGGATACTGATACTAGTACATCAGATTATTGTATGGTGTATGATGAGGTGGTACATAATGTTGACCATGAGGTGGTTGTATATTTGTATATTGTGAGGGAATATGTAGTGGATGGTTTGGTTGTCTATATTGACTACCTATCTGATTGTGAGGAGCCTTTGATGGATCAAAAGGCCCTACACCATTATTATCCTACTCATCAGGTGGTACATACTTTGGGAAACTAGCTATCTGAGCACTAATTTGGGCTTTCTGCAATTTGAAGTCTCTCATTGCTTGTATCATCTGGGCTATCTCCTGTCGAGCTTTTAGTTCTTCTATCTCATTTTTTTGTAACTCAAACCGTGCTTTTACTTCTTTAGGAGTTAAATATTCATAATTGTGTTGAGGAGTTACATTATCAGTAAACTCTTTTTGGTTCCCTCTATTCTTTGTTCACATTCCAATTGATATCTGATTTCCTATGCTTCGAGTTTAGCATCAAACTCTAGTTATTTTTGAGGATTATAAAACATATTTCTCTGTTCTTCAGGGGTACAAATTTCTACACTCAAATTATCTCTCCATGTATCATAGTGATCATATGTTTCACAATGTGCTCTTGATGCTTTGTCTTTGTTTGTTATGCACATTTCCTCACTTATCCTTTTACCCTTATCAACCTTATCATCCTTATGTGTCCACTTACTATTGCTAGCAAGACCTCCAGTATGACCTCCCCTATATTGATATCTTCTTCCATTCATGTTTGAACATGTGATGTTTATGTCAGAGTCGCCACTCACTTTCCTAAAAGTGAGAAAGTATTTGATATTTCTTATTCCCAGTGGACTCTATACAAAGTTCCTGACTCTATGATTAAGGCCATGAGTTTGAATTGATCCCTAGCAAACTCGCCAATTTGTTAGCTCTCAAAAATGTAGAAGGAATACCTCAAGAGGCTGCCAATATCTTGATACGTTTTAGGGTAACATACAAGGTCAAATGTTTTAGACCTTCTACTCTTTAGGTGCTGCTAGACCTAGGTGGGTGTACCTATATGAGTGAAGTAAACTTAACTTGTGCTTATCTTTTTGAAATGTTTTTCCCACAATGGCAGATGGGAGTGGACAAATGAAACCTGATTTGGTATAAATTGTATAGCAATATTAAAAAGTAAATCCTAACATGTTCAGTTAACAGATGTGAAAAATATGAATGAAACTAAATGGTGAAAAATGTCGAGACTAGTGCCTTATTGGGTACGAGGATTCAAATCAAATCTAAATGGGAAACTTATTTCTAGAAAACACTCAAATTATTTGGCATATGTTTTTGTTTATAACTTGTATAAACATGCAAGACTGTGAATACCAAGTTCTTCTTAATGATACCAAGTTCTTCTTAATGATCCAGATGAATTTCCCTGATTACTATGATCAATTAAAAGGATTTAATCTTTTCTTGAAAGAACGAATCAATCGACCACACAGATACAACAAATGTGCACAGATAAACTAAATATAAACTTTTTATATCAATTTAAATAACCAAAAAGCATCAATCTTGGAGACAACTTCAGTAATACTTTCAATGAACAGGACAGACAATTGACACCAGAAATATGCTGCCAAATCAACTGATTCTCATTAATAACTCCATTTTGAAATCATACATCATAGTCTATGTTCTATGAAAATTCTTTCCCTATCCTATCTTCTTATTCTATCTACTATTCTATCTAATGTATTCTTTTACAATCGGAAATTAACATTTATACATTTGTATCTGAAAAGACACATCACTTCATATTCAAATGTCGATGAATAGTAAAATTTTGGCTTTGTTAACACTCACTGAACACTCGCCAAGATGTCTTGTAGTCATATCGAATTCGATTGTCTCACTGAAAGATATCCTTTAGTCTTATGTATTTCCCTATGACATTTGAAGTCGGGGAGATGTTTCACAAATCACCTTGTGTCTCATTGAGATGTGTTCTTTAGTGTATTTTCCAGTTGCTAAGACATATGGGTCGGCTAGACTACATAACCTTTTCCCGATAACCTTTTGTAGAATCCTTGTGTGATTTATCAGCAAGACCTAGTGTATTTGCTAAGACTTCACTCTGATACCATTTAGTATAGCCAATAAGTCCTTTGGTGCACTAGTTAGTAAGACAAAATGCGATCAACAAGACCACATACCGAAGCTGTTTGGTTTGGCCAAAATGTTTACTCCTGCATCAATCGGTAAGACCTTACTTCTAAGACCTTATTTGGCCGATATACCTTTTGTTGCCAAGACAATAAGTTGTGTCCTGGCGAAAAATGCCTGTATATGAATTCTGATCAATGTGACATCCCAAAAGTCTTGCCGAAAGACTGCAACAAATGTATATCAGCAAAAAATACAATATGGATCGAGGAGACCTTGATAACCTCTTTCCGATAGGAAATATACTATGAAATATTTAGACTTAGATGGATTCTACAGGACCACATTGTACAGTATGGGAAAAATGATATGAAGAGAGGCTCTTGTGCTTGTGGTAAAGACTCTTTTGGAAACTCATGGGTATGAACAACTTTGTAAAATTGTCAGAATTTTACGGTTCTAACACAAGGGAAGAACATACATCTATTGCACTCTTCCAAAGATGCCATACAAGTTCATTAACCCACTACTCTAACTTTAGTGCCTAACTTAGTTAAAAAAATTAAATCCTTCTACAAAACATGGTGTAAAACCACATATTACTAGTTTAATTTGTTTAGTCTTGGATAATTTGATTAATTGCACCACTGGTTAGTCCAACAAGCTAGCTAAAAAGGTTAAAAATTTGAGAATAAAATTAAAGAACAGTTCTATAGACATACTTAATCAAACATGGAGAATTATAGAAAATAGATTTTAAACATGAAACGTAGGTGCCAAAACAAAGGAAACTGTCCCTAAGTTTGTGAAACAAATTTAGAAAATGTTACGTTAAATACCAATTATGTTGATTATATTCACTCAACTAATGAAACCTACTATTGTTTTCTAGATTATTTGATTATGTAAAAGCTAAAAAAGTTAAAATGAGACTAAGTGTATAAATTTGTTGGCTTAAAACAAAAGCATTGCTTTATGAAACAAAGGTATGTCAAGTCAATGTGTAGGCATAGAAAGTCTTGATGGAGGTGCCACAATTCATTGCATGGGCACCAATTTGTAGAACAAAGGCACTACAAGTCGGTGTGGAGGCACTACAAGTCGGTGTGGAGGTACAACAGTTTCATGCATAGGCACAAAAAACTAGGAGTCAAATAGAATGACCCAAAATGCAAAATGTGAATTCTTTAACCTTTAGGATCAATTTTATTACCTAAATCAAAATGTGAATGGTGAAAACTAGTGATCTTGTTTAACCTAGGTAGAATTTTAGTTTTCCTTAGTTGTGGGTTAATTTTATCTTTTTCTTAGTGTGATAATTGTTATTGTAGAGAAAAAAAAGGAAATAAATAGTATTTTTCACACTAATAACTATATAAACAGTACACAAGCCAACATTAGAACTGAACAAAAGTAGCAAAATTCCTAAGACAAAGACCTGCAATATCAAATTATTAACAAAATAAACCCAATGATGGAAAACAAAGGCATTGGAGGTTAGAAAGTAGGCATAGAGCTTTAGAGCACGAGCACAAAAAAATGAAGTGTAGGTGTTGAAATTCATGGTGTAGGTGTGGCGATTCAAAGAAAAGGCACAATTTAATAGAAGTTGAAACATACACACTTCAACTTCAAAAAAACTCCACACAAAATTTATAAGGGATGTGGATGCCACTGAGCATGCAAAATGTGAGGGGATTAATTGACATCAAAGGAAAAAATAACATAAAGAAAATGAATTCTAATGCATAATCAAAGTTATACCTTCAATAATCCTCCATAGCTTGAGCTCAAGAATGTACCCAAGTCTTGAAGATTTTCTCAAGTGATTTGAATGTGGTTTGCTCACCAAAATTCCAACATAATAAGGTTATGTGATTCAATGTGTGAAAATGAGGAGATGAAGCTCCAATTTATAGAAATTAGTAGGAGGAAATAGATGGGGGTATGTGTAGGATCATCATGGAAAAAATAGGCCCTTAAGTGGCAAAAATTTCAAAAAAATCAGAGTTAGGAAACTTGACGTAAAAAATTGAATAAGTTATCTATATTATTTCAAAAATATATAACAATAGAATCTATAGAAAATAGAATGTAGTTTCTAAACTACTAGGTTTTTTTAAAATAAAATCTTTTATTGAAAATTTGAAATTTCAATGTAGTAGTACTTAAATTTCAAGGAAAAAATAAGAAGTAGGTGTCTGTCTGACCACCCTAACCACAATAAAATGATAATTTTTTATAATATTTTAGATATAAGTAGAGGACTCATGTCCCGATGTGATGCATATTTTTTATAATTTTTTTCCAAGTAAATAATTAATTATGATTTTTTATTACAACTTTTAAAAAATATAAAAAACTCGTATGTCTGACCACCTTAACTTTGCCAAAACTTCAGGAAATTCAAATTTTCTTTTTTTAATCCTATAGTGTACGAAGCAAAGAATGTGACACATGTTTTGGATTTAAAAAATATGATACTATTTGAAAGCTAAAGATATTTTCAATCAACCTATCAATCAAGACTTTAGTTGTAATTCAAATAGAAAATGAATAATAATTATTTATTAAATTCAAAGTAAAACATAATTTATATTGGTGGAAATCTGAGAATCTCCTTTAAAAACCCTTTTCGTTTCATCAATTTTGGGTAAAAAAAAGTTGTCAGCCACATACCCATCATATTGCCACTTTTTGTCCCATCATGATCCTGCACATACCCATGGCCAAGATTGATTGTTTGATAGAGGGATAGGATTAATTGTGAGGTAGGGTTTGGATCAAGGTGGTGTGGCCTATTAGCATTGTGAAAAGTGTCACAATAGGGTGAGGGAGAGATGATGGGGTGTGCACATACATGTGTGAGCACACCTTGGATAAAGAATCCATTAATTATGGAGGCTAGGTGTAAGAGAGTGTAAGAGTTAGTGGGGCTAGGTGAGAGAGGCTTATGACACTTGTAATTATGAGAAATTTTTTGGGAGAGGTGAATGAATTAAAAATTAGGAGGATAATGTTAATGGTGATTACATATAGTAGTTAGATTAATCAATTTAATGGGTTTGGTCGAGTCAATAAACCATGGGTTTATTAACTAGGCTAGAGTTAAAAGTTGGAGAATGAGATAATGAAGGTTAGGAAGTTAATTAATCAATGATTAATTAACTCAAATTAGATCAGAAGGAATGAGGATAATGATGGGATTAATTAAATAATTCAATTATTTAATTAATTCGAAGAACTTTAGTCTAGGAGCTAATATAATTAATTAAATAATAAAATATTTAATTAATTATAAGAAGAATATAAAATAATTAATTAAATAATGATTATTTAATTAATTAGAGGTTTAGAATGGGTGAATTAATTAAATAATGATATTTAATTAATTAAGAAGAAGCATTGTCATAATTAGGGTGACTACAACATATTTATGCCATCTTCAACCTTGAAATCATTCTCCAAGGTTGGCTATGTGTTGGAGTACGGGAAAAACTGAGAGGGGGTGTGAATCTGTGTTTCAATAATAAGTTTCAACTTAATGATTCTTCAAAACACTTAAACTCTTTGAAAACAATAAATGTTCAGTTTCAAGAGTATAATCATGTGTGATAACCAAACCTCAGATTCTTAAACAACATGTAAACTCAAATGCTACAATGTAAATAAAGGAGACAACAAGACCAAAAATAATTCACAAAATAATCATAACATAGATTTTTTTATGAGTGGAAAACCATCATAGGGATGAAAAACCACTGGTAAAATGCCACACTAGCTTATCAAAATGCCTCACTAGCTACAAAATTCCTCACTAGCAACATAAGCCTCACTGGCTACAAAATGCCTCACTAGCAACGTAAGCTTTACTAGATAAAAAATGCCTCACTGGCTAAAAAATTCCTCACTAGTAACATACAACCTTACTAGCCAAAGATCAAACTTGTCTCATTGACATGATTTTATACAACACTTTCTTAAACATGAATAAATCAATTACAGAGGGTTACTTAATTTCATTTCATAACATTTTTTCTTTCCATATTAACACATTCAATGTCCTAAAGATTCATTCAATTGGAATCTTCAAAACACAAAATGTATTAGATTATACACTACAGTGTTTTGCATATAATTTTACAAAACAATATTTCAGAATTTTTCTCATAAACTCAACATGATATCTCTATGAAAGCATCAAACCGATAACAGTAACATATCATTGTTTTTTATAAAAATCAAAAGTTCACATAATATTGCCATCTATCACTAACTGAAACTATCTAATATAACATGTTCGAACTATTTTCATAACTACCTCTTGATTCATCATGATGTCTCTCTTTTGCAATGAAAACTCTACATTTTATGACTACATTCAACATTATAAACATATTTACCACACCTTTATACATGATCAACATTGTGAACAAAACTGGATGTAGAGTCTAAACAAGAAACCCACATCAATGTTATACAACACCCTAATGTTCACCTTATGAATAGCTTCAAATATTTGACATAGAGTTGTTTCCTAGAAAGTATCAAAATGAGAAACAACCCTTTCATGGTGTTCCCTAGAAATGAGTGAAATAACTATCCAACTATAGAAAAAATACAAACTTAAGGAGCTTGACCTTAAACAACCATCAACTTCAAATAGAAAGATAAAACAACTTTTAGCCACACAACTGACTAGAGTTTGCACAAGAAAAACCTGTTACCTCTCTTGAATGTGACTCATACTAGAATGGAAGATAACATCACCTCGAATGTCATCAAAAAAACTACCTGAAACCAATTTATTCTTCTTTTCTTGCTTCCATACCACCACTCTTCCAAGCTCTTCCAAACCCTAATACGACCTTCAACAAACTTCCTTCAAAAATATGCATGAGACCATCATTTAGGGAAAATGAAAACTATAGTGTCAGCATCCCTCATTATACCTTTTTTCTTTGCAAAAAAAAACACAACCACATCATTATATCAGTGTTTGAATAACATAAACCTTGTGAATGATAAGAAACATCATAATCACCAATAATATGTGCTAGTGTTTGAAATTTTTTTCATAACAATAATAAACCTCATGATGTGCAACAATGTATGTCAGTCTACTAAATCAAGCACCATAATGCCTTGTGATGGTTTAATAGAACATGTGCTAAGTGATAATCAAGTTCAATGTTTAAGACCAATATGTTGATCAATGATATCAAATTGATAATTGTAATCCCAATTCCAAAACTGAAAACCAATGTATGGTCTAACTCCTTTTAAACTGTCTTAGGATCAATGAAAACATTATAAAGTTCCCTTTTCACATAATATTCCTTGAGTCTTCAAATGTAGCAAATTTCAAAGCAATTCCCATATAACAGTGTTGTTTCAAAGATCCCGAGTACCTGTTACCTCAATACCAAAACCAATGTAGATGCTAGTTACCAAGTATCAAATAAATGATGCATACATGTATCAATGATTACCAAAGGACCATAAGGATGTAAAGTATTTATGTCTCAATGAATTATCAATGCTAATGTAAAGTCAACAAAACCAAGTTGTCTCGTATCCTTCACTAATATCTTAATGTATGTGTCACCTCTATATATTCCAAGATAAACACTTGACATCAATAACAAAACCAATGTCAAAGGGTTCAACAAACTCCCCCTTTGGCATTGATGTCAAACCTGTCAAAGAAATTGATAAAATATATATCACCATAACCTGTACCAAATGATATGTGCCATATATGAATGTCATGAACCTTTCAAAACCTGAATGTAACTCATGATTTTCTCCCCCTTTTGACAACAATGCCAAAGGTCAAAGAGGTGATAAACCAACAAACATCTACCAAAAGACTTGAAACTTGGCTTTAGATAAGCATCTATAGCATCCTCAAAATGAAATTTTCATCAAGCCTTCACTAGAACTATATCACCTCATCAATGATTACCTCAAATGAGATACCAAGTTGTCATAAACTATAAGTGTAAAATGTGATCAACATATCCTCAAGAATGTTACCAAAGATCAGAAAGGTCAAATGCTAATCAAAACCAAATGTATCCCAAGAAGAAATGTACAAAAAAGGTGCCAACCACTGAAAATTTGCATCAAGTATAAATCATGGATGAATAATATGCATAAGGAACTCAAGGATTTATTCTAGGCTATCCTTTTGAGTAAAATAAATATTTTCTAGATAATCTTTTAGCTTTTTTTCTCTTGATAACACCTTTCCAACTGATCAAGACAACACTATACACACCATCCAAAAGAATAGTCATCTTCACGAAATAAGCAATACCAAAGTACACATGTACTATCCACTATCGAAGAAGCATTGCATACTAACCAAGTGAAAACCATCCAAGTAACCTAAACATGTAAAGTAACCAAGATACAAGAGAAGAATACATTGTAACCATGACAAACCATGGCCATAAATTATATGTTGTATGTATGTCTCATAGCATGTCACTGTAAAAAAAAAACTAGAAATGCCCACTGTCACATTGCAATGAATTCACATGGTCCAAGTTACTGAAAAAAGAATTGAAAGTGTACTATACTGATAAAAAAATTGAAATCACATGTCAATGCACCACTATGTATTGAAAGTTAAGCTCATGATGCTACTAAACACTATGTATGGAATGTATGTCTACCTCATACTCAAAGACCAACATATTCATGATGCAAAGAAAGACTACACTCATAAACTACTGAGCATCCACAAAAATATTTTCTATTTTTCCAATCAAATCCACACTATGAAAAATATACAACCTTAATATTGTTAATGGGATATCAATTCCAAAGTGAATCACTAAGATAAAGCAAATTGAAAAAAACATATGATCAAGTTTACTCAAGACACCCCCAATAATGCAAATTCTTGGATCTAGCAAGAATACTTTAGTACCAAGGATAATCCAACCATGCTCTACCAATTTGACAATTGTGAATCAACAACAAATTATCACTTTGAATCAGCTCTATGGATTGCATTGAATGAAATTAATAAAGTATTTCCATATCAAGATAAAATGCTTTAACAAGTAGAAGCATCACTAGTAGAAGCAAGTATGAATATGCATTGTCTTCTCACTATTAACTCCTTTATCAACCTTATCATTGTACAGTATTATCATTCAAATAAATACTTACCACATGAGACACTTCAATAGAAATTATTCACAATTATTCTCATGAGTTGTCACTTTCAAGCATTACCAAGAGCATGGATATTAGCTCAATTGTAAGATACACTCTATGAGTTCAAACCGCAAAATCAACATAGAACATTGTTCTCCAACTCTCTTCAAGTGTATTCATTATTTTCACATGTGCATCACTAGAAATTTCATGTACCACTGATTAAGAGCAACAAACACCCATGAATATCTTGTGCCCTCTGACCCTTAAACTGTATAAGGGAACATGACTCCTTTCTCTTTCCCATTCACGGTATTGTAGTAGATGTTTTCAATTAGTAAAACTACCATAATTACTTCTATTATGTGACTAATGGTAAGCCTCTTTGAATGTTGTCTTACTAAAGCTCTCATGATTACATTAATCATGAAGAACCATGTATCTTTTATGATCAATAACAAAGTATCTTTGTAACCATTCTCAAATTTGTATGCCAAGTCTATTACACTGAATAAGTTGTAGAATATCACTTGGCATGAACATCACAAGCACAAACATGACATTTTCCTGAAGGAGTATGATCATTATAAAAACTTTAAAGAACAAACACAAACTATTAGCAATTTCAAAACCAAAAACACCAAAATACATCACCTAGCACTTTCTTCACTATCTCTTTGCACTATCATTACCTCAGTTCCACTGTCATGGATTTCAATTCCTACCCATAATTTTCAAACTATTCCATTAGAGAATTAGATATAGACTTATCACAACATTATACAACAGGGATTAATAAACATTCATTATCCCTCAGATGTGCAATAATGAGTGACAAACATCTTTTCAATGGCACATCAAACTTGCATCATAGAATTTCCAAGGAAAAGATGACACCATCATGAAGCAATGTGAAAAAAACCATGGAAAAGCAACACAAAGAGCACTATCCTTAGAAAAAAATTGTTGCACATTGTTTGTCATAAAAACTTCCATGAAACCACTATCATAGGCATGACTGCACTATGTCATGAACAATAGCAAAGAGCACTAAGCATTGTCACCTCAAACATAAGAATTATGAAAATGCAAAGACCATGAAAATAGAAAACAAACACTGTTTGACTATCTACTATCATCTTGGCATCTTAAACTAGCATCATCACTGTCTCAAACATCCAAATGTATTTTTTGACTATTGAAGATCTTTATGGTGACATGTATGATATATCTTCATCACAATACAGATCCCTACAACCTTCTCCTTCCAACACATTCTTCTAGACTTCTCAAAGGGGTTAAAATATAAAAAACTAATATGCTCCTCCTTACCTCATCTTGTCCTTTAAGTTGTTATGGATGTTTCTTGTGCAGTATGCACAAGGTTTTTTTTTCATTTCTCTTGCACATGTTTCCTCCTCCAAATTTTCATAGGTTGTTTCCTCTCTTGTTTTTCCTTATCTCCAAGAGAGTTAATAACCTTGTACTCTTCTTAGGAGAGGAATTATTTCTCTTGTCTTATTGCACAGACTTGGTACTAAAATGCTTTACAAAATGACCAAGATTATTGTATTTAAAACATATAACATTGTAGCCTAGAGAAAAAGAACTATAGATTTTTCTTGGAAACCAATAAGGACTTCTATTATTGTGCCTTATATAATCATATCTTTCAAGTGATCTACAATCATTCTTTATGTGACCAACTTTGTTATAACTATAATATATAATATTGTAACTTTTTTTTGACAGTCTACAAGAACTTTTGTTCCATTCACAATCACTTCTAGCATGATCTCTACAATCTCTAGCTCCATGACCAAAAATATGACATGAAAAACAATAACCATGGAATGTGAGTAATTGTACCTTATTGTTTGCTTTGACCTAGTAGGTGAAGATCTTGAGGATCTACTTGTCCTTCTACCTTCATCAACACATTTATCTTTTGTTTGAACTTCAAGAGCAACAAAGAGATAATCCAAATTTATCTTGTTCCTTTGTGTGATTCTGACTTTGGAGCATTGCCCTTCATAACCTAGACCATTTTTCTTTCTTAACATGTCATTTAAGCATCCAATAATTTTTTTAAATTGCAAATTCTTGTGCAACTTGGAAGATTTCTTTTCCAATTCCTTTCTTAAAGAGACTATTTCTAACTCTAGTTTTAGGAATTCATTAGTTTTGACTTCAAGGTTAGATTTTGTAAGATCAACTTCCCTTTTTTATTTTTCTATCTTTGTCTTTAGGTTGTTAATAAGTTTGTTAGACTCTTCAAGATCTAAAGAAAATTTTGTAAGATCTTAACGTACCTTGTTCTTGGAGTCTTTTTTGTGTAGAAGTTGGTTTTCTAATCTTTGGTTCTCCTTTCTAAGTTTCTTGGTCTCATTAAGGGCATATATAAATTTACCTTCAAAATAAATTTAAAATTCATCTTCAACATACTCTTGTTCAAAATCACTCACTAAGTGATCTTTTTTTACACTCTTCACTAAAAAAATCATCTTTTGCACTAGATTTTAGTGCTTTTTGTTCATCATTCTGCTAGGTATTTCTTTTTTCTTTGTTTCTTTTACTTTTTTCCATAACAAGTACTCCAATTTCAGAAACCCCTTAAGTTGATTAGACTTATGCAAGGGTACGACTCTAATACCACTTGTTGGAGTACGGGAAACACTGAGAGGGGAGGGTGAATCAGTGTTTAATAATAAATTTCAACTTAATGATTCTTCAAAACACTTAAACTCTTTGAAAATAATAAATGTTCAGTTTCAAGAGTATAATCATATGTGATAAGCAAACTTCAAATTCTTAAATAACATGTAAATTCAAATGTTGCAATGTAAATAAAGGAAATAGCAAGACCAAAAATCATCCACAAAAGAATCATAACACAGTATTTTGCATGAGTGGAAAACCCTCATAAGGATGAAAAACCACTCATAAAATGCCTCACTAGCTTATCAAAATGCCTCACTTGCAAAACCTCACTGGCTACAAAATGCCTCATTGGAAACATAAGCCTCATTGGCTACAAAATGCCTCACTAGCAACATAAGCCTTACTAGCTACAAAATCCATCACTGGTAACATAAGCCTCACTGGCAACATACAACCTCACTGGCCAAAGATCAAACTTGTCTCACTAACATGATCTTATACAATAGATTCTCAAACATGAATAAATCAATTACAAAGGGTTACTTTATTTCACTACATAAAATTTCTTCATTCCATATTAACACATTCAATGTCCTAAAGATTCATTGAATTGGAATCTTCAAAACACAAAATGTATCAAATTATACACTACACTACTTTGCATATAGTTTTACAAAACAACATTTAATAATTATGCTCATAGACTCATCATGATATCTCTATGAAAGTACCAAACCGATAACAATAAAATATCATTATTTTTATAGCAATCAAAAGTTCACATAAAGCTGCCATCTGTCACTAACTGAAACAATCAAATATAATATGTTCAAACTATTTTTATAATTTCCTCTTGATCCATCATGATGTCTCTCTTTTGCAATGCAGACTCTGCATTTTATGACTACATTCATCATTCTAAACACATATACCACACCTTTATACATGGCTGGCATTGTGAACAAAACAAGGTGTAGAGTCTAAAAGGAAACCTACATCAATGCTATACAAAACCCTAATGTTCACCTTATGAATAGCTTCAAATATTTGACATAGATTCATGCCCTATCAAGTATCAAAATGAAAAACAACCCTTTCATGGTGTTCCCTAGCAACGGGTGAAAACAACTATGCAACTATAGAACAATTACAAACTTAAGGAGCTTGACCTCAAGCAACCATCAACTTCAAAAAGAAACATAAAACAACTTTCAACCAAACAACTGACTAGAGTTTTCACAAGAAAAACATGTTACCTCTCTTGAATGCGACTCATACTATAATGCAAGATAAAATCACCTCGAATGTCATCAACAAAACCACCTGTAACCGATTTCTTCCTCTTTTCTTTCTTCCATACCACCAGTCTTCCAAGCTCTTCCAAAACCTAATACTACCTTTGAAAATGTGCACAAGACCATCAATTAGGGAAAATGAAAACTATAGTGTTTGAATCCCTCATTATACCTTTTTTTTTTTTGCAAAACAAAAAACATCCACATCATAATTTTGGCATTTGAAGAACATAAACCTTATGAATGATAGGAAACATCATATTCACCAATAATGTGTGTCAATGTTTGACATGTTTTTCATAACAATAATAAACCTCATGATGTGCAACAATGTATGTTGGTCCACTAAATCAAGAACCATAATGCCCTGTGATGGTTTAATAAAACATGTGCTTAGTGATAACCAAGATCAATGTATAAGACCAATATGTTGATCAATGATATCAAATTGATAAGTGTAATCCCAGTTCCAAAACTGAAGACCAATGTATGGTCTAACTCCTTTTAAATTGTCTTATCATCAATGAAAACATGATTAAGTTCCCTTTTCACATAATATTCCTTGAGTCTTCAAATGTAGAAAATTTCAAAGCAAGTCCCATATAACAGTGTTGTTTCAAAGTTCTTGAATACCTGTTACCTCAATACCAAAACCAATGCAGATGCATGTTACCAAGTATCAATGATTACCAAAGGACCATAAGCATGTAAAGTATTTTTTCCTTAATGAATTATCAATGCTCATGTAAAGTCAACAAAATCAAGTTGTCTCATATCCGTCACTAATATCTAAATGTATGCCACCTCTATATATTCCAAGATAAACAATTGACATCAATGCCAAAACCAATGTCAAAGAAGTCAACACTATGCACCTCAAAGATGCAATTTCAAATTAGGTGTTGGAAATTGAAATATTTTCATTGATGTTAATATTAACATTAGCATACCTTACTCACATTACTTGTATAGATCAATGGTTTCCCTGGTAATAAAGGTCTGATCTATGTTAATCTGATACTAAAAGTTTGTTAGTTCAATATTTTGGACTACATTATCTCATCCTATAAGATTCGTTTAGAAGTTAATAATGTGTTCTATCTTGACATCATTTTCATCTCTAAACAAGATTTTGGTTGGCTTGGTTATACGATTGGAAAGATATAGTTAGCAATAGGTTGGTACACAATGTTTTGTTTATATACTGGTTCAATGCGTCAACTTTTTTTGGTTAACATTCTACCATATTGAAAGAAATCACTATAGGATTTTTTATATAGATTTGTGATTGTGAGATTCATCTTACCTTGAAGTTTTATGAATATATGAAAGTGCATACAAAAGATATGAGTAATAGTGTTTTTTTCTAAGGATTAAATTAAATTTTTATGTGGTGCATTGATGTGGCAGATTTCACATTTTCTCATGATTAATTATTTTGTCTTCTAGAGTTGAAGATAAATTATGTGATGTTGTGTAAAGGAGAATTCAATGTGTTAACAATTTTGGGGGTTACACGTTTGGAAAATTGCATATATGTTTGAAGACTTTGATGTTTTATGTCTAACTCTGGTAGAGCTAATTATGAATTTGTGTTAAGAAGATTAAATATGTGTTTCAGATGCTAAAATGATTTATCTTAGGTCCATGTTGATTGATACTATATATTACATGCTTGTGTTGGGCATGAATATGAATATTTTTTTAGGATTAATCTAATAGAGTTAGTTTTGATTTGAAATAGGGCTACTATAATTAGGAAAACCTAATTAGTGCATGTGAGTGTATATGGTATATATATGTAAGACATTTTTTAAGAAAAAGAAGAATGAAGATGAGAGATAGAGAGAAATGATGAAGTGGTTAAAGATAGAGAGATCATGTATGGATTTTTGTATGGTATGAATGTGCAAAATTGTATGTGTGAACAAACAAAATTGTTGATTACACTATACAAAGAAGTGTTTTGCATTTAATGCTTCATTGGAACTAAACTCTAGCACAAAAAAGGTGCATTCTATCTCAATTCTTATCCTAGCAGTGTTGCCATACTTTGTTTTATAAATTACTTCAAGTTATGAGCCTTTAAGGATAGTGTGTCCTGGCAGTGAGCCATTATAATATTTTATATCTGGATATATTATATTGTGAGTTAACCCTCACCATGGTTTTTCCCATTTTGGGTTTTCCATGTAAAAATCCTAGTGTCTATGTGTCATATTGTATTATTTTCTAGGTATGTGTCAGATCATCATGGAAAAAGCAGGCCCTTAAGTGGCAATAAATTCAAAAAAATCAGAGTTAGGCAACTTGATGTAAAAATTTGAATAAGTTATCAATATTATTTCAAAAATATGTAAGAATAGAATTTGTAGCAAATTGAATGTAGTTTCTAAAAAACTAGGTTTATTTAAAAAATCTATTTGGTGAAAATTTGAAATTTCAATGCAGTAGTACTTAAATTTCAAGGAAAAAATAAGAAGTAGGTGTCTATCTAACCACCTAACCACAATAAAATGATAATATTTTTTTATAAGATTTTAGATATAAGTAGAGGACTCATGTCCCGATGTGATGCATGTTTTTTTGTAATTTTTTTCCAAGTAAATTAATTATGAAATTTTTATTACAACTTTTAAAAGATATAAAAAAATCATATGTTTGACCACCTTAACGTGGTCAAAACTTCATGAAATTCATTTTTTTTAATCCTATAGTATGTGAAGCATAGAATGTGATGCATTTTTTGGATTCAAAAAATGTGATACCGTTTGAAAGCTAAAGATATTTTTCAATTAGCTTATCAATTAGGACTTTAGTCACAATTCAATTAGAAAATGAATAATAATTATTTATTAAATTCAAATTAAAACATAATTTATATTGGTGGAAAGCTGAGAATCTCCTTTAAAAACCCTTTTTATTTCATTAGTTGTGGGTTAAAAATAAAGTTATCAGCCACATACCCAACACATACCCATCATATCGCCACTTTTTGTCCCATCATGATCCTACACATACCCATCTCTTTCATGTCTTTACTTGCAATTTTAGTTAGAATTTTTTAATGATTAAATGGTGTATAGTTGGATGGTTTAATAGGATATTGATTCACCCTCCCTCTCAATATTCGAAGTGTTCAACAATTGGTATTAGATCTTGGCTCCTCTTAAGAAGTCTAACAACTTGAGGAAGATCTTGGAATTTGAATACATAGCAAATAAGATATTTCTTATTCCTTCGGAAGAGATTCATGCTGAACATATTGAAGAATATTGTATCCTAGATAATAATGGTGAACTTAAATTTTCTCTTGAAGATCTTGGTAGAAATAAAAGCGAAAACAAAGAGTTAGAAGGAAAGCCTCAAGGAAGAAAATGAGTGCATCAAGAAACTAAGAGAAAAAATCAAGAAATTCAAATAAATACATGGAGAAGTTAGTGATCAATTGAAGAAAGCAAACGAGGACATCACTGGATTGAAGAGAAAGTGGAAGAAAAGAAAATAATTGAGGAATTCCTGAATGCAAGGGTGAACAACAAGATGAATGAATATGTAAGTATTGAGCAAGAAGTGGTAATTTTGAAATCAAATCTTGAAAAGGATAGAAGACATGAGGATAAATTCAATTCAAGTTCTACAATGCTTGGTGAGTTGATTGTTGGTCAGAAAATATCTAAGACAAGACTAGTCTAGGACATGAGAAAGGAGAAAGTTCAAATACTAAGAGTATTGAAGACAAGAAAGATATTGGAAAGATCCAAAATGAGAGGAACAAAGCAAGAAGATCTCCTATCACACAACCAAATGCTCAAAGGTACTCATCTTTTAATGGTATATGTTATTCCCACAATAGATTTAGATATAGGACAAAAGATTATGGAAATAAAATAAAATAGAATGATAGAATGAATCAAAATCATTTCCCATTCATTGGTTAATGTTTTAAATGCAAAAGAATTGGACATAAAGCTATAGAATGCAAAATTCATCCGTTGAAAAAAATGAGATCTATCCATTCAAAGGTTACTATTATCTCTACAAATTATTTGGATGAAAGGAAAATTAGTGCAGATATAGACTGAATAAAGGATAATTTGGGTAGAATTTTTTTTTTTGTCATATTTTCAGCAAACCAAGACATTTTTCCAAAGACTACAGAAGCAGAAATGTGAAAAAGGACTATATGGTAAAGAGATATGAACCAATCACTAAGGGTTGATCTAGAAGAAGTTAAGAAGGAAATGGAAAAGACCTAGAAGAAGGAAGGAGAATCTAAGAAGCAAGAAGAATCATAAGTTTCAATTTCATCTATGTCATCCTCTAGTGCAAATAATCCCATAAAAAATTAAACCTAGGTGGTAGCTTAGGGGAGCAATATCAGAAAATTTAATATCCCCCTAATCGCATATGATGTCATGGTGTGACACAAATGCATTTATTGAAGATGATGAATTCAAGATCTCATGGGAAAAGTAATTTTAAGTGGACATGTGTGAAGAAGGAATATTGGAGAGCTTGAAAAGATGGAAGTACATGCAAATTTTGAGGACTTCTACTTGTGATCTGAAGCATTTATTGTTGAAACAAATGGGATCATAGAAATAAATTTAAGTGTATTAAAAAAAAATGATGAAAGGCATTTGCGGAAGAGAATTAAATTGTGGAGCAAGCTTGAAGAGTCCAAAGCACTTCTATACAACAAAATTTCAATTTTTGGCTTTGGTCTGTAGGAAAAAGGTAAGTAATTGTTGTTATACATTATTCTCTACTAATTATTCATTGAATTCAGTTGAATGTGATGGATACACCTCAAGTCATGGATAATTCAAAAAGACTAGAACTACGACTTAGGGGGTACCTTGCTAAAACCCTAGAATTTGACCCCTTTGGTGCATTTTTGGAAGTTCCCCTTGGTTTCATTCTGAATAAAGACATTAGGATATACATTCATAGGAAGTTAGAAGAGCCTTCTTATGGAAAATCACATATATTGTGGTTTTAAGAGTTAATTGGAGAAGACTATACCCTAAAACTGAAACATAATGTGCTAACGGAAATAAAAATAGATATGTGGGATCAATTTATTGACTTTAGCAATGAAGAGAAATGTATTAGATTGGAACTAAGTAGGTTTCATAATTATTTTGTGTGGCTTGATGATTCTTATATGATATCCAAAGAAGCAATTAGAGATGTTACTGGTCTATCTTCCTCTAGACCTACTCTTGTATACAAACCTAACAAAGGAAAAGGATTTATAAAGAATACACGTACTAAAATCAATAATCCAATAGTTCAATATGTGAGTATGGTTATTGCACACTTGATTTTTGGTGACAATGATGTTTCTTCCAACGTGATGGACATAGCTTTAGAGATTGTTGAGAAAATGACTAAATGTGATATTTGTGAGTTGCTCTAGAAACAACTATTGGAGAATTTGAATGATATCAAGAAGTGCACATTTAAGTATGGAACATTGATAATATGCTTAACCTTTTACTTTATGAGGGAAGTTCCTACTATAGGAGAATTTTTTTGGGTGAAAACCAAACCAGTTGCACATCTAATTAGAAAAAACTAGAAATATTTGAGATTTGGATGCACAAGGTGATGCCCTTGCTACATTCTTTGGAAAATTTCAGAGAAGAATGAATAGAGGGTGAAGAATTCGAAGTGATCTAGTGGCAAGATATAAGAATGACATAACCTTTCTAGAATCTACTAATTACTATATTATCAAGGTAGTTGAACCTAGAACCATATGGATTCCTAAGCTAGGCTATCAGATTGAGAAATATTATGTTGTTGGTTGTATTGAAATGTTAATTAACAGCTCTAGAGATCCTAGTAGACCAAGATTTGGAACTTATATAGAAGTGGCTCTAGAAATTCATGAGAAATTTGAGTTGGCGCAAGCAAAAAAAGCTACTTGAGACAAAGATAGAGGATTATGCAAGAGAATATGACATATCAAGGGATGTAATCAGAACTACTCTAGAAAAATTAGAAGGGATCTCTGGTAAATCAATAACTACCTCCAGAGAAAAGAGAAAATCTATTGAGGTTCATACATTAATTTCTCAAATAGAACCCACTCCAAGAAAATCTATTGAGGTTCATACATTAATTTCTCAAATAGTTCCTAAAGTAGACACTAGCTCTTCATATTCCATTATGGAAAGCACAAATACATTGACTAATTCATTCAAAGAAGTGAGAAAACAAGTAGACAGTGAAATGGTTACTTGGGTCAAGGAAAAAGGATTGTTGGAAATTGGAGAAAGATGTAGGTCTACATACTACAATGCACTTGAGAAACTAAAAGAAGTTTAAGATTGTGAAAAAGAGGCCAGAAATTTATTCTCATTCTATTGGACATGGCTTGATATGATTGAAAGATTCAAAGATGTTGAGGACACAATTGAGACACAAATAAATTATGCATCTAAAACTTTTAATCCATCTCTAGATTGGGATGATTAAACTTGGTTTGGTCTAACAAAGCTACATGAAGAGTATCTCACATTGCACAAGGAAAAAGGAGAAATGATTGAACAATATGCATAGCTTAGAGATCTAATAAAAATTAAGCACACACATGTCTCCTATGCTCTTTCTCTTGTTGATAGAATCCTGAACTCAAATTTCACTCCCAAAACTCAAGTTGAAGGGAAATATATCCTATTTGAACTTGGGTATCTATGTAGAGCCTTGACAGAAGCAAAGAAAATGTGGGATGAAAGAAAATCTTCAAGGAAAAGTACTCTCCACAAACTTCAAGGGACAACAACCTCTAGTTAATTACTCATAGTTACTATTTTGGATGTACTCCTAAGGGAGAGTATTCAAGTATGCAAAGGGAAATTTTAAAGCATTTTGGTCAAGTTTTAAAGGGAAGAACAAAACAATATATTTTATTATTTTCCATTGATTTCAAAGGGGGAGAGAGTACCATGTGAAAAGGATAGAATACTGTTCCATTAGGGGAGAGAGATGAAAAGAAGAAATTTTGTTCTTGATGGTTTTCACATTATGTGTTGCCATCAATGACAAAGGGGGATGTTTTTGGAAATTAGAAGATTCTCATTAACTTCAAAATTAACAACATACCTTACTCACATTACTTGTATAGATTAATGGTTGCTCTGGTAATAAAGGTTTGAGTTGTGCTAATTTGGTACTAAAAGTTTGTTGTTTCGGTATTTTGGTCCACATTATCTCATCTTGTAAGATTTTTTTAGAAGCTGGTAATATGTTCTATCTTGAAATCATTTGCATCTATGGACAATATTTCGATTGGCTTGGTTAAATGGTTGGAAAGATATCTAGTTAGTAGTAGGTTAGAACACAGTATTCTATTTATCTATATTAGTTCAATGTGTTAATTTTTTTGGTTCACATTCTACCACAATGAAATATATCACTACAATATTTTGTATATATATTTGTCACTATGAGACTCATCTTACCTCAAAATTCATATGAAATATATGAGTAATAGTGTTTTGTTTTGAGGATTACGGTAAGTTTTTGTATAGTGCACTGATGTGGGAGATTGTGCATTTTCTCATGATTAATTGTTTTGTCTTATAGAGCTGAAGATAAGCTATTTGATGTCATATAAAGGATAATTTGATGTGTTAACAAGTTTTGGGGTTACACATCTAGTGAATTGCATATATGTTTGAAGTATTTGATATTTTAGGCCTAACTCTAGCCTTGACCTAATTATGAATTTGTGTTAAGAAGACTAAATATGTGCTGCAGATGTTAAAGGGATCTATCTTAGGTCCATGCTGACTGATACCGTATATTACATGCTTGTGCTGGCCATGAAGATGAATATGTTTCAATGATAAAGTTTTCAAAGTTATTTTTGATTTAAAATAGGGCTACTCTTATTAGGTTGACCTAATTAGTGTATGCAAATGTATACGGTATATATATGTAAGACATTTTTGAAGAAAAAGAAGAATGAAGATGAGAGATAGAGATAAACGATGAAGTGGTGAAAGTCAGAAATATCATGTATGGATTGTTGTATGGTGTGAATGTGTGAAAAAATAGTATTGTTGGATACACTATACACATAAGTTTTTTGTATTCATTTCTTCATTGGAACTGAACTCTGACACAAGAAATGTGCATTCTATCTCAATTCTTATCTTGGAAATGTTGCTATACTCTATTTTGTAAATTACTTCAAGTTGTGAGCCTTCAAGGAAAATGTGTACTAGAAATGAGTCATTGTAATATTTTATATCTGGATATATTATATTGTGAGTTAACCCTCACCATGGTTTTTCCCATTTTGATTTTTCCATGTAAAAATATTAGTGTTTATGTGTCATATGGTATTATGATATCTTTTTTGTCTTTACTTGCAATTGTAGTTAGATATGCTTTAATGATTGAATGGTTTATAATTGGATGGTTTAATAGAATATTGATTCACCCCCCTCTCATTATTCTGGGTGTTCAACATTAGGTTGGCATGAAAACATTCCCATGGTGGAAAGAGGGGAAAACTTTAAGAAACCTCCCCCTCAGAGAAGTTGTAAAATATTGGCGAATCTTTCATACTTCTCGAAAAAAATATTAATTTTAGAGGAATCTTTTTTCATTTTTCGTGAAAAAAAAATCCCCATGGGAAAATCTTTTGTAATTGCTAGAAGTCTGTGGAAAATCCTAGTGAATTGAATTTTTTTTAAAACCACTAAAATATTTTCATTGGCAATTAAAATCTATTTTCAAACCAATAAAATATTTCCATTGGCAAATTAAACCTGTATTCAAATGAGAAAAAATATTTTTCTTCGTGATTTTTTTTTCAAACAAAAAAAAATTCATTGGCGAATTAAACCTTTTTTCAAATGATTAAGAAAAAAACATTGGAAAATTAAACATAATATCAAACTAATAAAAAAATTCATTGGCCATTTAAATTCGATGGTGAATCCACTACCGTTCAATGAATTTTCAATGGACAGTTGTATTTGCATTCTGGAAGTATATCTCTCAAGCACTAGATTTGCAAATGGAAACCTCTAGAATAACACTAGAACCATTCGATGTGGACACATGGTGAGATCAAGGGTCATCATCGTGGTAATTAATTTAACGGGTTGGATTTTGGCGATGAGCAATAGAAGAACTTAAGTGGTAGAAATATGCACATGCATTAAGTTTTTTTTAAAAGAGGGACCACCTAGAAAGAACATAGGACCAAGGCTTAAAAATTTAAGAAAATTTTACACATGATGTGGAAGATCAATCTAACCATGACCATTCGATGATTTTCTTATGGATGACTTTAGTTCCATTCTGGAAGTATATCTCTCAAGCACTAGATTTGCAAATTCAAACCTCCAGAATAACACTAGAACAGTTAGATGTGGACACATGGCAAGATCAAGGCTCATCATCGTGGTAATGAACTCGATGGGTTGGATTTTGGCGATGAATGATAGCATGAAGTTTGTTTTAAAAGATGGACCACCTAGGAAGAACATAGGACCAAGGCATACAAATTTAAGAATGTTTTTTTTTATCAGTGATACTTTTCTATTTTATTAATTATAAAGCAAAAGATATAGATTCTATGAAGTTCACAACATCCAAAAACTACCAAAAAAGCTAATTGGTGATACTTGTTTATTTTATTAGTTATAAAGAAAAAGATATAGATTCTACAAACTTAGCAACATCCAAAAACTACCATAAAAGTTAAATAACCAGCTAAAAAACTAGAGTATCAGAACTTCCCTAAACAACTATGCTTTTGTAGCAGAGGCTAAAAAAAAAAAATTAACTACACTTTACGTTAACCATTATTACTCAATCTTCTTCGAAGACTCACCCATCTCCAGCGGTAGTATCTCTAACGGTTTTGGCTTCTTCCACAGATGTAGTCCCTTTTTTTCACACATCTCCTCTCTGGCAACTTATTTTAGATTTTCTATTGCTTCATCTAATGCCATTATCTCAACACAGATTTTAAGTGCTTTCCACCCACACTCAACTCCTTCCTGCCATCGGTCTTTAGTATGACCCTCTGGCCATCTGATAAAGAGGTGATTTAAATCCAAAAGCTTTGGGCCCCCACCATCCATTCCTTCTATTTTTACCAACCCTACTCCTGGTATCACCTGTTGTAGAATGCTTTCCATGTCCACTAAAAAATCTTTATGCACCAGAGTTCTCATTACTCTCCTCACCTCATTCATTGGTTCTCCTAAGTCTAAACCCCAAACCATGACCAATGAATAGATATCCATATTCATTATGAATCTATGTGTCAATTTTTGTAATCCATCCCTCAACATTATTTGAACTGATTGCACCACTTGCTCTCCCTTGTAGAGAAATAAATCTCCCATCCTCTGCATAGACGCTTTACCCACAAAGGGGTCCAACTTCCTCCACGATGTCATGGTGAAGCTTGCCTCCATTGCTTTTCTGTTTCACTGGGTTCCAACCTATCACCTGCCACCGAAAGGATACCATCCTATTATCCTTACACTCAAACTTAAAGAAGCATCGAGGGTGATAGGTTAAGGTGAATTTCATTATAAAAATTCATTTTTCCAGCCTTCTCCATAAATGCATCTGCCACTGTGATTGTCACCTTTCCTATCTTAATTCACCAAAGTCGAGGTTTTGGTACTTTTCCTAACCTTACTACCTTAGTAACTTAGTTGCAAGTCTTTCTTGGTCATCTTTGTATTTGGTGGGTCAAATTTTTTTTAAAAATGGAAACTTTAGACTTGGTTGTAAGGTTCCAAATTTTAGTGACCATGCAACATTATGGATTGTCACCTTTCCTATCTTAATTCAGAAAAGTCAAGGTTTTGGTACTTTTACTAACCTTAATATCTTAGTAAATTAAGTCTTATTTGCAAGTCTTTCTTGGTCATCTTTGTAGTCAATGGGTTGGAAGTTTCAAAAAATTTGAAACTTCAAACTTTGGTTCTAAGGCTCCAAATTTTAGCGACCATGCGACATTATGGACCAAGACCATTTGATGAATTTTTGATGGATAGCTGTAGTTGCATTCCAGAAGTATATTTCTCAAGCACTAAATTTGTGAATGGAAACCTCTAGAATAACACTAGAACCATTAGATGTGGACATGTTGCTAGATCAAGGGTCATCATCATGGTAATGAATCCGACGGGTTGGATTTTGGCAATGAGTGATAGAAGAACTTAAGTGGAAAAAATATGCACATGCATTAAGTTTGTTGTAAAATAGGGACCGCCTAGGGAGAATGTAGGACCAATGCTTAAAAACTTAAGAATATTTTACACAAAGAATGTTGTAAATCAATCTAACCACGACCATTCGATGAATTTTTGATTAACAATTGTAGGTACATTCCACAAGTAAATCTCTGAAGTAATAAACTTGGAAATTGAAACCTTTGGAATAAAACTAGAACCATTAGATGCGGACACGTGGCGAGATCGAGGCTCATTTCTCTCTTTTCAATGACTCGACATATTACATTTCATTTAATTGAAATTCTCAATCTTTTTGAAGAACATGTGGTAGTCGTACTGGTCATAGTGATTAATTCCATATGAACAACATGGTGAGATCAAGGCTCATTTGGCTCTTTTCAATGACTCAGCATATTACATTTCATTTAATTGAAATTCGCAATCTTTTTGAAGAACGTGTGGTAGTCATACTGCTAGCGGAAACTAATGCCATATGAAAATCTCAAGCGATTGATTGGACATCTCATGAGTCGTATCTTTAATGAAACAAGCTTTGTAAAGATTTCAAATTTTCATAATTCATATCGTTCGAGTGACACTGGAGTCTAGTGATTTTGATAGCTTGTCACTTGTCAGCTTGAGGTACAATTTTTGACTTTTTGTTCAGCCAGATGTCGATCAAATTAAACATTTTAATTGTACATGTAAGGATTAATTTCTAATTGTACATGTAATGCTTGAGGAATAGTTTGTGTGCAACCAAATGTCAATCAAATTAAACAACTTAATTGTACATGTAAGGCTTAAGTTACTATTACACAAATTTATTAAGTTGGTTTTTTAGTTTGCGCTAGCCATGAATCACCATTATGAATCATGATTATACGGTATATGTGACAAGTGTGAGGTGTACATAGGAACCAGGCTAGTAGTGGCACTATTGGTGACATAAATAACTAAATAAGGATAGTGACTAGTGAGCACAACTAAAATAATTTGTTGAAGGCTAAAGGTCGTACAATTGAGTGCAATGTTCGAATTGTCATAAGGGTTTTCATTTTGTAGGGTTAATAAGGATTTAGGAAGAACATGTGGCATTAATGGGGATACTCTAAATTCTCTTGCTTGTAGTTATGTAGTCACAGAGTCAATGACCAATTTCATTCGGGCTTCAAGTTCAGAATGGGTGGAATTGGAAAGAAGTTGATTTGGTTCACCTAACTTCTCAGACAGGTTTTGAACCAAGATGAAGAGCTCTAATGGAGATAAATTCTATCCTAGTGCATGGAAGCTACAATTAGAAGATGGGAGCAATTTTACTACCCATCATCATCTGCATGATTGCCCAGGAAATTCCCATGCATTTATTTTTAGTGCCCATATTTTGCATGGGAGTAGTTTTACTACCCCTCATCATCTACATGGTTGGCCAGGAGAGTCTCTTGCATTTATTTTAAGACACCATGGCCTACTAGGCAAGCCCCATGCATTTATTTTTAGTGCTCATCTTCTACATGGGATCAATTTTACAACCCCTCATCTTCTACATAAGTCTAGTTCTGAAAGGGGCTAAGTACATTTTATTTCTTCACAGCTCCCAGTTACCTAGCATGATTCCCCAGGCAAGCCCCATGTGTTTATTTTCAGAGCCCATGGCTAACCCGAAAAGTGCCATGTGTTTATTTTTAGAGCTCATGGTTGACCCGGTAATTCCCATAATCCATTTATTTTTAGACATGCATGTAATGTTGTATCGCATTTACGTTTTCACCAAAGGTCTAGCAGAAGCTTGGTACTTGGTCCTTCAAGATTAGAATGGGTGGAATTGGAAATAATTTGATTTGGTTGACCAGACTTCTCAAATAGGTTTTGAGCTAGGATGGGGAGCTCTAATGGAGATAAGTGCTCTCCAAGTGCATGGAAGTAGCAAGTAGAAGATGGGAGTAGTTTTACAACCCCTCATCCTCTACATGACTCTAATTTTCAAAGGGGATAAGTACTTTTTGTATCTTTAATAGCTCCAATTTCCACTGTTTGATTTTCCCCCCTTTCCCCATGCATATTTTTCAGAAACCATGATTGGCGGTGGCCCCCCTCCAAGCATTTATTTTTAGACAATGGAGAGTCAAGACTCAGAGACCATGTCAGAAGCTTGGCGCTTGCGCATACATTTGTATTTGCACTTTGTAATAATGTGAAATTGACAATTGTCATTCAGTTGTAATAAAAATAAATGGTTGTTCTATTCATGTGATTATGTGGCATTGTAATTCCTTTTATTAAGTCCTTTGCAAGGTTACCTATTACTATGCTATTAATGGTTGTTATTTTAATGTGACATTGTAATTCATTTTATAAAGGCATTGATGTGAATGCTAGCACATTAAAGTTTGAAATAAACTTTAAAACACATGTTTGCTATTTATAATATATATCATAAATTACTCAATTGTTCAATGAACATTTGATGTATGGCTATAGTTGCATTCCAAAATGAAATGCATGAAGCACTGGGGTTGCAAACCTAAACGTCCAAAATCACCCTATAACCATTATATTTACAAAGATAAATGCTTTAGATTCTTTAGAATTTGTTGTCAATATAGGATTGAAAAAAGCACTTTTAGTTTATACTGCTAAGTGATTTTATTTTTAAGTGAGAGGGTTAGTGTATAGGGAGATTTTAGTCTTTAGTTTGCTCATTGTAGCACACCGCAACACCACCCTATTTTGGGTTCCACAGTTCCACTTCCAACAAAGCCATTCCAGAAACCCAATTTCCATGCCTGTCGGCATTAATCTTTCCAAGAATCAAAAGTTAGGTAAGTGAAAGAATTCCTATGGCTATGTTTCATCGTTTGACATTTCTTAAAATCTTATTTTGTCAAACTTTGAAGTTTGGGTTTAGGGCTAAGAGACTTAAGAATTAAGAAAAATTAAGTACTAATAGGGAATTCACAATTTCACATTGTATAAGCATGTCTACCAGTAGTACCACTAGAGCAATGTCAGATAAAAAAATACATTATGCAAAATTGCTTAAAACCTTAGGTTTCACTATTGAATACCATGATGTTTATGATCCTGAAATCTACGGTAGGCATACCTCAGAACTTAGATTTTCATCTGAGAAGAAGACCTCAAATAAAATGCGAGTTAATATTAACAGTGCACTGTGGGTAACTAGATTAGGGTGAATGATGTTACATGAGGTTTTCCCTTGCCTAAATTTATCATGGTTTGTACCCAAAATTATGATGATAACAAAAGAGAAATTGTTAATAAAGATAGTAAAGAAGAATTGTTATCCAATAATGCAGAAGAACTTGGAAAAGTGTTGGGGTTTACAACCGAAGAATTTGGAAATGTCCACATTGACCTAGAAAAGCTTGCTAGTGATTATGAAGCTGTGGATGAAATGGAGAAAAAATATTTCTTAAACAGAATAGTTCAGGATAGAGACAAATTGAAAGGTGATCATAAGCCTCCTTATGATTTCAAAATTTTGAAAATCATGGGTTCAGGATACTATTTCCATGCTAGCATTTTGCCTAGGACTAGATAGCAATTTGGAAGTGGGTGCATTCCTCCTTGAAATGGTGTATAATATCCATTATGGTGTTCAACATGTAAAATATAAATTTATTGAGAACATTGTAGAATCCATGAATAAATAATTTTTAATGATTAAAGGAGGTTCCATCAAGACATTTAGGTTCACAACCTACTTATGCTATCTTTTTCTATTGAAATTCAAATGAATGTTTCAAACCAACTAACTTTAGATTCGTCCCTATAGTAATCCTAAGGAAAAGAAAATGGCTCCAGTATGTGAATGGACCACTGTTATAAGGATGCATGATTCTCGAAGGAACTACATCCATTTTGTAGACTAATTTTTGGCTCCATTGCATCAAGAAATTACAAATACTCCAATGCCTAGATTGCCTATGTCATGTAGAAACTACATTCAACTAGGAAAAGAAATACAATTGGTTGATTGGTACCTAATGGAAGAATATAATGTGCTAAGATTTTATGGATTGGGAGTACAACCATACAAACTTCTAATACATGTGACAGAAAGGGTTTTTTCTTTGGAATATGTAAGGCAGATGCAGAGTACTGATGAACTTCACTTTACCAGTCAACAAAAGAAGACCTTATTTCCCTCTTTACCTTTTTCATGTGGAGGGGTCACATTCGAGAGAAAAGCATTTAGTGTGGCACATAATATTTTGAATTTTTTTGATTTTGATGCTATCTGTCACTAGCAAAATGATCCATGTGACACCATTAAATCAATGATTGTGCTCAATAATAATGTTGCAAGTAGAATTCAACATGAAAGTAAACCCTTGCTCGAAAACTTGAGAAACAAGGATCCTTGGGATGAGGTCAAAATTGCAATGGAGAAAAGTGTTGCTAAGAATGGTACTTCTTTTGAGCAATTGTTAGCAGAAATTATGGCATTGCATCGAAATATAATTAGGAGGTACAACAAATTTTATCAAAAAAGTGCTAAACCATGTTGTAGAGTAAAAATGTCAGGTTCTCTAGAGAAGGAAGTTACAGAAAAAAATTGGTCATGATAAAAAATTACTTCCTTTTGGTCCATGAGGAAGGAGCTAGGTGAACCAAGAGCTCTTGCAGAGTATGGAGATAACGAAGAAGACAGTGAGTTTAGAAAATTGTGGAATATAGAGCATCTGGATGAACAAGAAGATAAAGAAAGTGATCATGAATCTAATGAAGTTAGGGAAGAAGGAAGCCATGCTAATTTCAAACTTGGTTTAAGTGAGGCCACAAAAGAAGCATATACTATTGGAGCACTCATAGCTAAAAAAATGGGTTATGAAGGTGGTCCTTTGGGATCCCAAAGACAAGGCCCTTAAAGATGATAATAGATGTAGAGCATAGAAAATCAAGTGATTTTTCTAGCCTTGGGATTGGAGGTAAAAAAGTAGACCTAGGGCATACAATAAAATTTGTTAGAGGTTCAAATCCTCATCCTCATGGTCATACACAATCAAAACTAGGACATGCCTCTAGTGGTGATGGTATGGGTAGTAGTACTAGTAGTGGTCAACATGTGCTACAACAACAAACAACACACAAGAGGACAACAATACAATATACCATAGAAACACCAGGTGATCAAGGCATACAAAAGAGGCAAAGGATTTTGATAGGTCCAAGTCACACTACCAGTGGACCCACCACAAAGGAGTTATTTATAGGCACCCCCCAGTGCCAATTAGTCTAGCTGTGACACCATTAGCAATTGTAAGTACTACTACTTATATTCCTTCGCCATTCAAGCATTCCATTGTTCCTATGTCCCTAGGTTTTGATTACATTGAAGAGTTTAAAAAGAAATAAGACATGAATAAAAAGGAAAAGAAGCAACTAATGGAGAGTGCATATGTCATAACTTCAGAGCCTACCATAACCATGGTATTACCCACATTTGACACAAATAAAGAAATCATGGAGTACACATTTCTTGTTCCCACAGTTCAAGACAAACAAGCAAATTAGATGGCTCAATCTGAATTCCAAGTGAACAATATTCAATTGGATTTTTTTGGACTCAGAAATATTGAAAAAATTAATGTATCAAAGAAGAAGAAAAGGTTGCAGACTCAAATTAAAAAGTTACAGGAAGACCTAGCAAATGAGAAAGCAAAGAGGAAAGCAGTAGATAACAAAAGAAATGAATTGGTGTACACATAAGTGCTAAAGCAAGATAGAGAGAAAAAAAGGTTGCAGACTCAAATTGAAAAGTTACAGGAAGACCTAGCAAATGAGAAAGCAAAGAGGAAATTAGTAGATAACAAGAGCAATGAATTAGAAAAAAGAATAAAAAACTCTACCTCTGCATCAACAAGCAAAGAGGATAAGTAGAATGAGACTGTAGTGAATGAACTAAAGAATAGGCTAGATGAGAGCAACAAGAAATGTGATGAGGAAAAATCCACTTCATAAAAACTAAGAGTAAGCATTACGAATGGAAATGCATAGTGGGAACAAAAATTGGAGAAGGAGAGAAAAATAAATGAAAGATTGGTGGCAGAGGTGATGGTCCAAGCAAAAAATTAAATTGAGACTTGTCAAAATAAGTTATCTGTATTTTGTAGAGAGACAATGAGCCATATGAAACAAAAGATCTGGGATGAAATAATGCAGAGGATTGATCATTTGTGTGACATGTTTCAATTGACTGATGCTATCAGACATCATAAGAAGCTCATTAAATATTTAGTAGACAACAAAAATGTGTTGGAATTAGAGAAATCTACAAAATAAATTCAAAAAATAGTCTACAAAGCTAGTGACAATGTTCTAAAATTAAAAGGGATTACTAATTAGCTTGCTACATCAATGACATTGTCATCTATCATTGAAAAGTGTTTGATATTTGAATTTGGTTGCAGACAGGATGAAGAAGGTGGATGAAAAGGTAAGGAACTTCACATAACTTGGTTTGCCAGAGGTTTTTGAGACAAATGAACAATTCATTAGAAAGAATGATTTTAGAAAGATGATGGAGGATGCAATGAAGATTGATTTGGGCCAGTTTCCTTAGAAGCCAGATGTGGAAAACTACTTAGATTCTATCAAACCATTGCTAACCTTGAATGTAAAATTGATTGAAGAATGCAAGATAGGTTCCAATTTGAATCATGAATTGTTAACAAATCTTCAAGTCAAACAACATCAATTAGAACAAATGACAATTCCACCACCTAAACAGTGGAAGTTGCTAGAAAAGGTGTTGTAGTGATTTGATTTTTGATAATATGGGTTTCCAAGTTCCAACTTAGCTCTGTGCAGCGTTTTCTTTGTTCCAACTCAGATTTCAGTAATGTGTCGATGTTAAATAATAAATTATCTGTATTATTTATTTTTTCATTTGAAGAAAAAGTATGATAGTGGTTTCAACTACTAGATACACATCAAATGATTTTTTATATTCATTGTTGTATATTCTACTAAGACTATTGCTAATATGTTATTAAGAATTGAGCTGAGTGATGAATCACTTAGTACATGTTCAAGTTTTACTTTTAACACAATTAAAATATGAACTATAAGGTGACTTTAATTCCAGGCATCCATAATCTTAGTTAAATTGCATTACAATTCACTAATCAATACTCAATCTCCATGACTAGTACTACTTATCAGAACCACTAAACATTTATATGAATTCATGCTTTAATCAAGGTACTTTAACTAGTTTATTAAACTAGATCTAGAATTAAAACATACATCAATGCATAATGAAAAAGAAGATTAATGACATGTTGTGGTACTATCACTCAAAGTCATGATTTTGGTGCTTTTCCTAACCTTCGTCACTAGTCCTCTAAGATTTATAATTCATAACCTTATCGGTCGCTAGTCATCAAAGTTTTATAATTTATAACCTTGTCACGGAGTTCTGAATTTTCATAACTTCCCAAGTCCCCAAGTTCATTCACTTTGTTGAGTTGCAAACTTGCAAGTCTTTCTAGTTTCTTGGACCTTGGTCATCTTTGTAGTTGATGGGTTGGAGGTTTCAAAAACTTTGAAAATTCATACTTTGGTTCTAAGGTTCCCAGTTTTAGCAACCACATGACATTATGGACTTATGTATGGACTAAACTAGAGTTTTCTTTTGAGGAATTTCCCAAAGCATGCATGTTTCAAGGCTATCTTTTCATGAAAGGAAATTGAATGTCGCATTCAATGCATGTCCTATCAAAAATAACAACATAAGTGTGTGGTGAAGTTTTACTCAGACATCTAGCCTACATTCTCATTCTTTGGCAAGGCCAGTACTTCTCAAGTGCAAACATTCTTTTTACTAAGAAATTTAGGCTACATTTTCATTCTTTTCCAAGGCTAGTACTTCTAAGGAGAAAACATTCTTTCTCCATGAATTTTCATTTTGCGCTCATGCAGAGTGAACGTATCATCGGCATAAGGGATACAAAGCTCAAACCTTTTAACTTAGAAGAATTTTGGGCATGCCTGGAGAGAGACGACAAGTCTAAGCTGGATATAAAACTGTTAGAAAGTAGGCTAGCTCAGGCTAGAGGGTTTCCAGAAGTTGTGTTGAGTGTGGACCTAATAAGTGCATGTGTGAGAAGGTACATTCCACAGAAACTGGAAATTAAAGCTACGGACGAGACTGTAATTGCAGAAATTTCTCCTGAAGTTGTTTCCCAAGTGCTGGGGTTTCTAGAAAGGGAACCTCTAGAAGACATGTCTATCACAATGGCAGGTGAATTTTTCAAAGTGAATAAAGACTGGTGTAAGCACTCCATGGCCAAAACTTGCTGAAGACTGCAAGGAAAGGTAAGTCGCAACTGCCAAATAAACTCAGAAGATTAAATTTTAAGGGATAAATTTTAGATGCCATTGCTTTATGCACTGTGTTGTTGGGAATAAACAAGTTGAGTTATTTGAGGATTGGATGTACCAGTTTATCTTGATAGTTCATGATGAGAATGTTTTCATTGACTGGGCTGAAGTTATTTGCTTCCATTTGAACGAGAAATAATTAATTTCCATAAGACTACTACTTTTTGTATGTGTTCTTGCCTAACCTACATTGTAGGTAGTCAGAGGTCCTTTTGGCCATGGTTGGGGCTGCAAGGAACCCTAGATTTTGATATGCCTATGTATAAACGCTTTCCTCAGTTCACTAAAAAATTTGGAATGGATGATTTTTGTCATGTTAATGATGCATTTTTAATGGAGGTCATGAGGAAGCTAGATGGAAATCCAGAAATGTGCCTTTCCCCTAAATCCATTTCTCTTTTATCAAAATATGGGAGTTTTTATATCCAATTTGATAAGTTTTCCTATCTAAGAATAGGGGGTTTTGAGAAAGCCCCATTGAAATTACCTCGATATCCTGAAGATTTAATGATATTTCTGGAAGTTTTTCAACAAATGGAAATGGTTAATATTAAGTATACGAACATGGGGAAACAAGGGTATGCCTTCCCATTCGAAAACCCTTATTTTTTGTGCAAAACAAACTAGATGGCCAGGGGAGTTGAAGGACTTCTCAAGGAATATAACCTTGAGAATTTGTCTATGAAAGCTAATTTTGACAGTAAGGGTTTTGTGAAGCAGAATCTCTATGGAGGGAGCTCATATCGACATTACCCATCTATCAAAGATTTCTAGGAAGATTGTGTTGATGAGAATGAACTTTTGAGAAAAGATTATATGAGGCTAATGATAAAATAGATACAGTCCTTCATTCTTCAATTTGACATTCTTGAAAATGTAGCTAAGGATTCAACAATCTTAAATCCTAGATATGAAAAAATTCTTGATAAATCCCACCCTAGGGTTGATTAGAACCAAAGTGAAATTTCAGATATGAGGGTGCATGCTGCCCTAGTGCTTAAAATAACCCAGGACTAGTTGGATGGGAAATGGCGGCAAGTTGTTGGTCCTATTCAGGAGCTGAAGTCATCACAGAAGAATGAACAGGGTCTACACAAGCATCTGGTGTAATTGTATCGTCAGGGAAACCCTCTGTTAGGTTGTCTAGTGCAAATTCTTAGTCAAGAGGTGATGGTGATAGGCCACAATAAATAGTAAAGTTGAAGAGCATCTGTGAACAAGATAGTGTGCTTTCTCCTGCCCCTAAGAAGAATGCCAATCAAGAAAAACTTTAACTTGTGGCTACAGATTATGAAGCTATCTTTAAATAGATCGTTGAAGATAATATATTTCATCCTATATCTGAAGACTTTGAAATTCCCTCTTTTCCACCTGATAATCCACCTTTCACTCCTACCACTCCTAAAGATACTATTACTGGAAAAGAAGATTCTAGTCTCGTAGTAGCCTCCCCAGGATGGCTGAAAAAAGTAGTGGAGAAGAAGAGAAAGTATACTCCTACAATGACAGTTGGAGTGGATACAGTTGAAAATTTACTTCAAAGCTCTTCAAAACCTAAGAAATCCAAGAGGATGTCAAGGATGGTGACTGATGCTACTTTTGGAAATCAAATGTTAGAAATTATTGATCCTATCAAGGATTTAAATGAAGATGAAATAACAATGGTGGACTACAAAGCCACACATGTTGATATCAGGCCTCCAACACTGGAAGGTGATATGTACCGTGCCAATTATTTAGTCATTACCTTGATTAAAAGAGTGAAAGAATAGAGGAAAGAAAATATAAAATTGTAATCTCAAGTCCTCACATTGAGTAACTTTATTTCTTCCATGGCCACTCCTTCTACATCTGATGAAGCCTCAAGTTCCCAGCCTCGGGTAGAGGGCATCAATGTGCTCACCATAGAGAAAATTAAAAAGAATTTTACTATTCCAAAGCTACTTATGAGGGGATCAAAAAAATATCTCAAGAGGCTATCTTCTTTCTGAATAAATCTTTATAGTTTTACACTTGAGTTCTTGATAAGAGGAAGGAGTTAGTAGGAGAACTTCAAGATGTCAGAAAAGATCAAACTATTCTCTATGTGCTCTCTTAGGAAATGAAAGAATTGAACTCTATGGATCTGAAGATAATAATTAGTGAGAAAATTTTGAATAATCCTAAGGAGCTAGACCCTTCCTGGTCAGATTCATTAGAATGGAAATTGAATATATATGATAATATGGTGAATGAAATTAAGAACACACTTGAAAAATATTATGAAATGTTGGAGGAAATTAAAAAAGATTTTCAAATTCTAGGAGTAGAAATTATTGATGAGTCTGATGAAAGGATTCTAGATATAAGAGAGATCTCTCTGAAGTTTAGAGAGAAATTCAATAAAGAAATATTTGATCCTGCTACAGTGACTGGGAGTCCTCAAAATTCAGTGCAATGGAGCTCTACCTGAAGGCTTATAATTCTGGAGAAGAGAGAAGATCTCAGATGTTGTTTGATTCTGAAAAGGATTTGGGAAAATGGAGAACTAGGTTACAGATTACTATAATGCTAGGGAGAAAAAACATCACTGCAATTGTCACCATGTACGGAGAATACAGGCAAAGATTAAAGGCACAGGAGGCATTATTGAAGGAGAAGGAGGTGGAAAATATTGAAAGTGAAGGAGTCGATACTATTTAGTTTTTAGTTTTTATGTTATTTTCTTTAATTTGGATCTCTTGATACTTCTAAGACTTTTTATTTTAATTTCTAAAACAGTTGTCTTCAAGGAATTGTTATCAATAAAAAAAAACTTCTGCTATTTTTATTGCTTTTCTGTTATTTCAATATAAAAAGACAATGGTGAAGTTCATGCATGCGCAATATTTGAGTTATGGTGTGTATTGTGTGGATTTATTGTGCTTTTGCTAAGTAGTTTTCCAATGGATTGTCTATTACTAGAATGATAATTTTTTGGTTAATTTCATTGTTGTGGAATGTTTATCTATAAATAAAGATTTTATGGTGATGGATGTGTAAGGAGTTCTCTGAATAATTTAGGTGATTTGGTAGTTTAAGCTTTTATTGTTTAAGTTGTGTGGATGTCTTTATAAGTTATTTATGTTGAACTATTAGCTTTTGTTAGCTTATAAATTGTGGATGTTGAACTATTATCTTTTGTTCAAGGAATGGATTAATATTCTTTGAGTTATTTATCAAATATTTTGTGAATTGCAATGCAATAGGAATTTATGAGTTGAGTGATAAGTGTTGTTCTTTTAAAGTGATGCAGAAACACATATCAAATTCAATAACATGGAATACAATATAAAATATAAAATATCACAATTTCATGGAATACAATATAAAATATCATCAACTAAAGTTTGGAATATGATTCATGAAGTGTAATATAAAATAAAATATCATGAAGTGCAATGATTCACAATTTCAATTTTCATTCAATACGATATAAAATATCAAAACTACAGTTTGGAACAATGGAAACTAATTCATGAATCTTGTAGTGCAGTATAAATACCTAAAAGATACTAATTCTCTTCCATTTCCAAAATGGAGGCAGGGTCCCAAAACTAACGTTCAACATCAGATAGAGTAAAAAAATCATCTTGAAGCTCTTGATTCTAAGTCTGCTCTTCACCTTCTTCAGCCCGTGTCTCAAATTCAACATTCACTATGTCAGTTTCGTCAATTTCATCTGTCCCAATCTCACTGCCCATGGAAGTGCCACTAGTACTAGCCTTTGGAATTGGAGTGTTGCACAGACCGGTCCCTCTTCTTTCACATGTGGACCTCTAGATTGCGAGTGCCCTATCAAAAGGAAATTTTTTAATATTATATGCATTTCCTTTCATCCTCAAGCAATTTTCCAAATTCTTGTCTAGTTTGTTTCTTAACTTTGATTTCAAAAAGCCTAATGTATTAAAAAATCTCTCATTATCCACTGACCCCAATATCATTGTTTGACATAAATAAACAAGTTTGAAATATTCTGATATCTTATCACATAATATTTCACTCTGACCTAAGTTTGTCCAAACCCTTTTTATTGATCCTAGTTCAAAGGCCTTGTCCTTTCCCATGGATTTATACTAGTCCTTAATAGCTACTACAAAATCCTTACGTTGCTTTCTTAGCTTATCTTCATTTAAAATTCCTTCTATTTTCTGCTCATTGATTGTTACAGTTTTCAAAAATTGTTCGATCAAGATTTTTACTTGAGCATGAAAAAATATTGGGTTATCTTGGTTTGCCCAAAATTGAGGATACACAATACTCATGGCTTCAAGTATTTCATCTCAAGGGAATCTATCACAAATCTCTGAGGAAAGATATTTTGTAATTTCCTTCAAATTATCATCAACAGATTTAACAATGTCTTTAAAATCTTCCTTGTTAAAAGGTACTTCTCTACTAGAGTGCTTGGTAGTCTTACATTAGTACATTTATATCTCATATCCACGTACATCCTTGAGAAGCTTGTTTCGTGGTGTTATTCCCTCAACAAAATTTTGAAATTCTATGAAACGTTTGGGACTTCAGCAAAAGTATGCATGGATATCGCACTCGATTTTCAACTTTTGATATTGTAGGAAACTTGCTTACAATTTTGAATGCCAAATTTATTCTATGGGCCATGCAGTGAATGCCAAGCATGTATGGTGTGCAAGTAGTTTGTAACTTTGTGCAAACACCGGTCCCTTGACCTTGCATCACTACAACTCCATCAGCTCCTACACAGACCAACTTTTTTGCAATTGTCAACTCATCCATACCTGCAATTTCATTCAAATATTTCTTGACTAGTTCAAATATATTATGAAATATTGAATTGTCCTTCATTTTATGAACACAAAGAAGATGAGCTTGGTGAACATGTTGTTGTACAGTATACAAATGCATACAGACCCAATAAGTATTTCTACCACATCAACTTCATCTAAAGATAATGCAATGAAGTTTGACTCTTTTACTTTCTCCTTTAAATCTTCCTTTTCCACTGCAACAAGACACTTTTCCCATTCTCATCCAATGTTTACTGACCAATGTGTGTGGGGATAGTGAGAAACATTCAAAAAAGATAATAAAACAAAATATTTTGGGTAGTCTTTCATAGGATGCCCTCTAGAAAAAATATGAAAAACAACACTCATTTGAATAGTTTTTGACATATTTGCTCCTTCCATTGCTTTTCCAAATTGAGCCTCAAGTGTACCTTTACATGCAGCAAGCTTCAACATGCTTTGTTGATGCTCTTCATAATCCATGAAATACCTAACATGAAGACATTCTTCCTTTGATTTCCATCATAAGACCGATTGTTCCTTTCCGTCTATGATTTTTTTTTCATAAACTTTACCGATATGCTTTTCTGTAGTGTCAATCTTTAGCTACAACATCTTGGGTTTTCCCAATTTCCAAGTACAAATTGTACATTTTGCATTTGTTTCTTTTTCAATATCATCTTATTCCCCCACTACTACAATGAATGGGTACTTTGACAACCAACCAAGTTGAAAATTCCTTGTCATTTCCCACTCACTTTTTGGTTTGTTTTTCCTTTTCTTGCTACCAACATCATCCTCATCCAATTCAATTATCTCATTCTAGCTAACCAAAGTATCCCTTGGAGCATCTTCTATAGTATTACCATCCACATTTGAATTTGATACATTTTGATTTAAATCAATGAAAATCTCAACTTGACCTTCCGCTGGCACTGAGGTATTGTGAATGCTACCAATATTTGGTCGAAGTGTTGATGATGTAGCTCCATCTTGACCTGATCAATCAAAAGCTTTGGAAATTCCAAAGACTATATGGTACATCTAAGTTTTGGGTGTTTTGATGGCCTCTGAGTCTCTTGATCTTCACCACACTGAGGGGTGGTGGGAGTATTTTCAACACCATAAGGAGTGGCAGGAGTCTTTTCACCACCCTGACCTTGAGGAGCGGTAGGAGTATTTTCAACACCCCGAGGAGTGGTAGGAGTATTTTCACCACCCTAAGCCCGAGGAGCGGCATAAGTATTTTCAATAGCCTATGGAGTGGCAGGAGTAGTTTCACCACCCTGAGGAGCAACAGGAGCCTTACCATTGCTACTCGATTCACTCGACATATTAATCTCTAATTCGATCGGCATATTCATCTCTCACTTAGAATAAAAAACTAGAAAAAAATATCTTCTTTTTTAAGAAGGACAAAGAATAATAATATATATCTCATTCCCTACTCAATATCATCTTTAATACTAAAGTAAGAATGGAAAAGAGATAAATAACACTTATTATTATAACTAATAACACTATGAAGAAATGATCAGTGATCACTCACCTTTAAGTCTACATTTTTGGCTTTCGCTGACTTACAAATCGAGAAGTAGAACCTCAGAACCAAACAAAATGTGTAAGAATAAATGACACTTTCGATTGTATTTATATCAATCCATGATTCCATATTTGGCGAATTCCATGGGATTTTTAAATGGGATATTAAAAATTTGGCGAATACATTGTCATTTTCAAGGCGAAATGTGTCCTCAAATTTAATTATTTTTTAATATTATTGGCGAAATAGGTCCTCATAAGCAACTATTTATAAATTTAGATTGGTGAATGAGTCTTCACAAGAAACCATTTGTAAATTTTAATTGGAAAAATGGGTCCTGATACAATGTCATTTTAATAGTATTGGTGAACATGTAGGTTTTTTTTATTAAATGCTTCCAGGATTTAGGCGAAAATATTAGTCGGTCCATTTGAAACACATAGTTTGACAATGGAATTTTTTTTTCTTAAATATGCCTCATAAAAAAAATTATTTGCAAATCAACATGCATTGGACCTATGTTTCATAAATTTTGGGCAATTTGGATACCCTGTGGGTGCGAGAAATTCACCAATTTCGAGTTGAACGATTCCTAGAATTTGCCAATTGGCAAAGATTTGCCACTGAAGTTTTCCCTAGTGGAAAGGAATGAAGGCATAACACAACACACCTTAACTCAGACATAAATCCACCCATGCATGTCATGCCATGCTTCCATAAACACCAAAGCAACCCTGTAATTATTGTGAACACGCAAGTTCGATCAAACCTATGTTAACACCATTAATACGTAAGTGTATTCTTCCTCAAATCCAAAGATGACTCATGGACCACAAACCATGCTTGAATACAATCTAGAATATTCCAAAAACACCCTAAAATTCAACAAATTCCTTCAAAAAAACTTTCACTTGGAGAATGTACACACCCAATACATTCAGACAATCATGCCATACACTATAACTCAAGAGACCAACTTCTAGAGTACCAAATCTCAAAATAAAAAAATTTGAGAAAGATACAATCACTATTACCACACTTCCAGATCTACCAGACCTAAAACCATTCTACAAAGAAATGTAGAGAAAACAATTTTTTTCCAAGTAACCTCTACAATACACAATTCACACATCGGTGAATGCAACTCTCTTTGTAGTATGATTGAATACACTGAATTCTTGATATAACACCACTGAACACCTCTAATCAACATATTTGAATCAAACAAGAAAATATTCAACCCAAAAGAAGCACAACTAGAATGCCACTCTACAACATAGAATACCACTGCAACACACTGTACCTCTTTTTATTCAAATCTTCTCAAAAGTACTTGAAAATCAAGCACCAAAGACACGTCCTCAACATCTTTAGTAATTCATCATCACCACCAAGCAAACTACATCATAGCAAATCAACCATACATCCATAGACATAATCTTATCAAAGCAACACTAGGGGTTGAAACTAGTAGCTTACTAATGACAACATAATGCAACTAATCAAAGCATCATCAAAGACAACATCACATCAATACCAGAGGTTCACACCCTTGCAATAATATCCTACTCCTACTATTGACATAATTGACAACACAAGATTTTTCGACATCAATGACAACACCAACTACACATACTTGCAAAAAGAAATAATTCAAAAGAAAAGATTAAAATGACAAAAATGGCAATGTCACCATATATCTTGCTAGAGAGAGTTGTTTTGGGTGATATTTGAAATGATGTCTATTGTAGGAAAGATCTATCCATAAGACATGAATTTTATGGTGATTTTTTGTAAATTTTTGATACACCATTGATATGAGAGTTAACTAACATATTTTAAAAATGATTGACTCACAACTTTATGTGAAATTTTGTGTTTTGATAACTGAGGTACTTATTTCTGTTTGGTTCACCAAAGCTAAAGGTGATGATAAGTTTATTATGGTTGATAGCATATTATGAATGAAAATGAGATAGGATGGGTTATTTTTTTTACAATTGTTTTAAATTTTTTTGACGTTTTTTGAAATTTTATGAGTTTATTTTTGAGTTTCCAAATACTTGGATGTTTTTGAGTTTGTGAAATATTTGAAACTTTTTTTTAAAAAAATTGAATATTTGAATGTTTTTTTGACTTTTCCAAATGTTTTACCAATAAGGCAAGGTCTAAGGGAAAAAATTATGTCTTGAGGACTCCTCAGGGATGGCCTTTCCTACTTGAACGTGCAGAGGCTTCGTAGTTCAATTATTAGACATGGATATTAGCACATGATGGATAATTTGATTTTTTTGGGAGATTTTGATGTTTTGACCTTTTTTTGTAGATTTAAATATTTTTGGATCTTTTAGGATTTTGAAATATTTAAAATGCTTTTTTTGGGATTTTTTATAGTTTTACAACTATTTTATGGATTTTTTGGATGATACCTAGATCAGGATGTTGACGTCCCATTGTGAGATATAGGATATGGATTAAGATTTACTCAAAATAAAGATGCAAGTACCTACCCCTAGTGTCTAACAATGTTTGGAATACCATAGATTAGAATGATAGATGGATATGTATGTGCCAGTTGCCGAGAATTATCTTGCAATAGGATAAAACATGATCATTGGGATAGTGCTAGATATAGTCCATGACTACATGGGATAGAATAAGGATGATGTCAAAATATTTTTCCATAAATTTTTTTGAAGTATTCCCCAAACCTTTTTCAAGATCAAGATAATTGTATACTTGGATGTAAATGGATTAGATGGATGGATGGTGGATTTATTTTGACAAATGGAATGTTGATTGTATTATGGAGGGAATGAGATACATCCACCTAGAATGGTGCACGCAGATGCTTGATTCTACTCATGACACCTATTTACCGGGTTTTCAACATGGGACTTGCCCAAAGTGCCACTAAAGTGGTTTTCACTAGAGGATGGTTTTTCTCTTTCCTATTTCCTTGATTTTTTTTTTTAAATCAATGTTTTTAATGGATTTTTGAATGCTTAGATCATGTCAAACTGCCTAGTGGTGCTAATATAGATGGTATTGTTGTTAGGATGTGTCAATGATATCCTTCCTATAGAAGTTTATTTTCCAAGACATGGGAACTTGATTGTAACCCCTAAATGTTATTGTATTCATCAATACTAGAGTTAGCTTATCTAGATATGCACATCATGATAGAGTTCCCTTAGAGTCCTTATGATAAAGTGTTGTTGCCAAGACACAATCAATGCAAGTTTTGGATATCATTGATTTTGAGGTGGATGGTAGAATGTAACATTATAAGACGTAGATGGATTAGTAGATAGTTTGTTTGATAGATCTTTGATTCTTCAAACTTGGGAAGATAAGAAATTAAAGGTGGACAAGGAGTTTTGAGAGGAATTAAAACCAAATTATTTTTATACTTTATATGTTGCTCTTGAAGCCTTCTTCTACATCGGTGGACATCTTTGATGGATGAAATCCCCTTTTTTATTTTTCCCCATAGTTTCTTCAAAAAATAGGGTTTGATAGGGATATTTTTCTTTAATTTTATTTGGCACCCATTTGAATTTTATGTGTCCATTCTAATTTTGGACACTTTAGATTTGATGACATGCTTCTTCCTTTGATATAGTTTTTTCTCTTGTTGTTGGTTCTAATCAATGGGTGGAAATATGTGAGGATGATGATTCATGCCATGAATGGTTGAAGTGTTAGTAGTGGTTTTATCATAAGGAATCTTCATGCCTCCCATGTTTATTTTTGTATTAGATAAAGTTTCCCTTGGTATTATGGAGGCATCGATTATATGGTTAGAATCCTTGATTGTTGAATAATCAATACCTTGTTGTTTAGGATTGTCCACTATCTGCACTAATTCTCCTTGATAATGCATCCACTAAAAAACTACTACTGAATATTATTTTTCCTAGAAACATGATGTTACTTCTTCTATGTTCCACTAGGAATATTCAAAAGTAGTAGTAGACACAATAAATAATGTTTGTTCTTCAAAATATTTTTGTGACTCATAGTCAATGTCGGAATCTTCTTCATGATTAGTGTTTGGAATGTCACCCTAAGGTTTTGTGAATTCTACCATTGCTTGATCATTTGTAATGATATTTAGAGTAGGATAATCTTGTTTTGGACGAGGATCATCTATGTATCCATCAAAATTTAAAATATCATGGGTATATGTAAGAGTGTTTAGTGTATGAACATGATCATCATATTTGAAATTATGGATGGTTTGCAAAATACTCATTAGATCATGATAGTATTTTGGGGAAGTGAAATCTTCATCTTGAATTATCTCAGATAAACTATAGTTAAAACATTAGAAAATACTATGGATATCATGATAGTACTTCAGATATATGGGATCTTGATCTTGACTTGTTTTAGAGTAACTTTCGTTATGCTCAAGATTATTTTCTTGACATGAAACTTGAATGTATGATGGAGTATAGATGGAAGAATCTTGATTAGTCTCAATGGGTTTGAATGGAATGATAGAGGATTCTTGTCACAAAGGAATCTTTTCAATATTTCCAATCATGAAGTCGTATGAGGGAGTTATGCACAATCTGAGAAATTTAATTCCATATTTTTGATACAGAACATTGCTATACATTGATGATTTATCTTGATTATAGATTAGGAAAGTATCTTGATACATGTTTAATTCCTCATCTTGTGAGGAATGTTTAGTACACATATGTCACGTCAAGGCCTTAGGTCACAGAGAGCCAAGAGTAGAAGGTTTCCCTAACTTACCTCACTCTAAAGGGATGTTTTGGGAATAGGGATCAAGAATGATTAGGACTATAAGGTGCCTCAATCACTCTATAGATCTGAACTTTTGTTTGGGCTAGGCGAGATTTTTTTGGATTTAATACTATGCCTCAAAAAACTCTCTGTTTGAGGATGGCAGTGCAATTTTGGGATGTCAACATCATGCACTGGCATCTCTCAGGCGCATTGGCATCCATATGGTCATAAAATAGTGAAAAAAAGTATGAACTACTTAGAAACTAACTAATCAACCTAGTTGTTTGGTTTCAATGGGAAGAACAAAATAATAAGGTAAGACAAATACAAATGAAGATGATAAAAGAAAATAGATAAAGGCTAAATTAATAAAGATAATTCCACAAAAATGCACATTCACCAGTTAACTCCACATGCTCTTTCACTTGCACATAATAAGGAAGGGGAAAATTGTTGGGGTTGTATAGGGGTCTACCTCATTCAAACCCCCATTTTGGTGTTTCCACCTCCACAGATAGCCAAATAGAAACAAGAGAGAAATATACGATAAAGAAGTAAAGAAAGAAGGAATGCAATTGACACTACAAAATAGTAAAGAGCTACTAAACCAAATCACAAAGGAGAGGAGAAAAAAAGTACCATCCCCACCAAGAGCTCACTAGACAATGGAGGAGAAAGAAGGCTTGAACAATCACCATAGCCTCAACCACGATGAAGGGAGGTCTCATAAAACCTCAAGCCCACACTGCAATGGCTTGCTTCACACTTGCTTTATGGAGTTGATCGAGTGTTGTTACTGCAATGGAGTGTTGAAAATGTTGGAAGTGCTTGAGAATGCAAAAGAAGGATGGATTGAATGCTTAGAGATTGCAAAAAGAGATGAGTTGAATGAAGAATGGGTGAATTTTAAGGAGAAGAAGGAAGAATCTATCAGTTTTGGGGTTGTTTGGTCAAAGAGGGACATTATATATCAACTCCATTCAAAAGTGTAATACCTTTTCCAACTTCAGACGTAGGAATCCATTAGGGACATAAGTGCATCATGCAGACATCTACGCGCCATGCACAAATCCCCAAAAAAAAGTCTTCTACCAACATAAATGATATATGCTAAGTGGAAGGAAGGAAGCTTGATGATGTGGAATTTCACCTTCAACTTTGGTTTTCTAAGGTGAGGATGTGTGAAAGGGTAATTTGCGTAAGGGGTGTAAATTCACTCCTATACATTTTCCCCCTACTTTAGCGAGCACAAATACTAATGAGTGCTTCAGTAAAGGAGATCAAAAAGGTAGTAGGGTTAGAAATGTATACTTGAACTATTGAGGAAGTGGGTTGTAATCTAGTGAGTTCAAAAGTGCAAGATAGGGAAAGGACTTCATAGCCCAATAGAACTATGAAGTTGTAGAATGAAAGTGTCTTATAGGCCCATAGACCCGCAAGGAGGTGACCCCCAAGATCTTTCACATGAAGGAAGCCCCGAGAAGTAAGTACCTCAAAGGCCTGTAGACCTGCAAGGAAGGTGTCCTCCAATATCTCTCACATGAAGGAAACCTAGAAAAACTACCCTACAAGCCCGTAGACCTATAGGGAAGGTGTCCTCCTAGATCTCTCACATGAAGGAAACCCAGAAAAAGTGCCCTACACACCCATAGACCTTTAAGGGAGCGACCCAAAAGTTCTCTCACATGGAGGAAGATCAAAGGAAGCACTTTATAGGCCTATAGACCTACAAGGAAGGGGTCCCCCAAGATCTATCACATGGAGGAAACCCAAAAAAAAGGAGACTTTGTAGAGTCAAAAAGTGGCTTTACAGGTGCACCTGCAAAGCAACATGTCTACCTGCAAAGAGAACATGTTTGAAAGTGGCCACATAGGAAAGTAAGCGGACAGTCACACAAACCATCAACAAGATGGAAAACATTCAAGGGGATCCCTTGGGAACTCAACATGAAAGAGGAGCCCACTCAAGGCATGCGTTGTTTGAAAGTACAAAAGAGATGTCTTTTCTCAAATTGATTCAACACCAAGGAATCCTTTTGTAATATTTCACTTCATCAAAAAATTGAAAAGGATGAATATGCCCCCTTGCGAGGGGAAGGTCAAAGTTTCTTCCTCCTCAAAGGAAAGTTCTCAAGTTCTTTCCTTGTGAGCCCATGATGAAGGAAACACATTCCATTAGGGGTCCAATTCGAAAATGTGATTCTTTGAAAAAGTTTATAAATATTCTTGAAAAAAAATTATTGAAAATGAATGCATTTTCTAAAAATAAAATTAATGGCATTTTCGCACATGAAAGGGAAAACTCAAGAAAAGAAGAGAGAAAGATAAGAAAAAAGCAAAGGATAAATAAACATAAACAAAGGGAAAAGGGGTGATTTGATATTTTGGGGTAAGAGCTACTCATAAATATATATAAGTATAATAATAGTATATAAAATGAACTTTCATCAACCCCCTACTATATCAGACCATGTGAAGAATGCATGAGAAAAAAAAGTAAAAATAAAAAATTGGGTCAACATGGAAGGGGACCTAAATGCCCCCAACACTTGCATTGTTCCCAATTTATTGAAAATCAATCACAAACATGGAAGAATGATGATACAAATAGAAGAATGCTTACAAAACAAAAACCACGCCTATATCCAAGCACCAAAAATGGTGACAAGGGTCATCTAGGAACACATAACACAATTACAAGGGGAACACATCACAACACACACACAAATGCAATCTAAAGATAAAGAATAGGCCTCCCCCTAACACTCATCAACCAAGAGGTTGTCTGCTTCTGACTCCATACCATTGTAGGGGGAAGAAGGATGATCCTATAGTGGTGGAATATTAAGGGGATGAGTTTCCAACCCTACTACAACAAGGGCTAAGGAAGAAGGCCCCACAAGGTTTCCTCCACTCGAATCTTGTGGAGCTATGGTCAGCAATTTTGTGAAGATCACTAACAAAGCTGAAACTTCATCTAGAGAGTTAAACATGCACTTTGTTGGAGTACCATGTCATACCTCAATAGATGGAGAGGGTTGTGCATTAGGTTCACTGCTAGGCTCACCAAGTGACTTGGGAGTGGTGATTGTAAGGAAATCAGAGGTGCAAAAACACTTTCCTAATTCCAAAACCACAGGGAAGAATGCAATGCAGTGCTTTTAATTTTTCCAAATTACAATCTAATTAAGACACACATGAAAGATATAAAAAAATAGAGCAAATACACAAAGACAATGAACAATAGATTTACATGGGAAACCCTTATGGGAAAAAACCCACCACACCAAGTTGAATCTCTTTGTATTACAGTAACAACAATTACATACAATCAGAAAATACAACTCTTTGTTGTTTCATAGTAGCTACAATATTCACTGTTCAAACTCTCTCAGAAAAGATCTCATACCATTCGATAAACTCATCGCTCTATTCATACGTACAAAAAATAGAATCCATCTGCTTTTAAATCTTATGTGCATCCTTATCCGCCAATGCAAACCATAGACAATTTCCATTCGAGTCTTGATTTTTCCCTGCATGCTATTTTTCCAGTGTTTCAACTGATCCATAAAATCAACCGTCATCATGCTTTAAAACTACTTCCTGTGATTGGTCCATGAAGCTCCACCTAGGATGGTCAAACTGGTCAAGAGCATTCAACTTTGTTGGCATATCAGTGAGACACTCACAGTGTCTCCCCGATGCCACAAAGTTTCTCTATTGGCACTGCTATAGCTTCCATGAGTCGGCAAGATGCTATAACGAATGTATAAGTCACAACGAAACCAACGATGTCCACTTCAATCCTATCGGCAAAGGTTTTCCTTATTGGTGAGACTCATATTGAATGGAACAAGTCATATCGAATCTAGAGAATCCATCGGCAAGACATACTGATGTCGCCAAGACCTTATGTCAAAAACTTCAAGTCATGCTGGCGTGAGCCATTTGGCATGACTATCACTCTTCAACGAGACTCACATCGAAGTAAAACATCCACCTAACATCACACAGTCACCAAGACCCGTGCATATCACCATGACCTTTCACCGAGCTCCATCATGTCTTATTGAGTCAGCAAGACATAAGCCCTTTTCCAAGACATTTCTCCAAGTTCCCAGAGTTAACCTAAAGACTTCTGTCGGCGTGACTTATTACTTTTGCTAAGAATTCTCAACGAAGTCTTTTGTCACTGCAAATTCACCACGAGGATACAATCTACTCGACAAGACTTAGCTTCATCGTTGAGACCTCTCCCCGTGACCTGTGAGTTACTTCGACATTCGCCTTGACACTCGAGAGCAGCCATTGTCGGTGAGACATTACATACTCGTTGGGACATCTCACCGAAGCCCTAACGTTAGCCCGATGTTGGCGAGACTTACACCATTCGCTGAGACTTCTCCTCGACACCCGTGAGCTAGCCCGATAAGATCAACTATTGCCCAGAGTTCTTCTAATCACCAAAAGGTCATGCCGAACTCAGAGAGTCACAGTGATAGACTTCATTTAGCAAGACATCAACTCTGTCATAGTGATAGGATCATTTCAAGAGCTTCAGAACTATTAGTCACCCAGACATGAACATTGTCATAGTGACTTTTCCCTTTAGGAGTTCCATATCAATAAGGATTGAGGCACATATTCCAATAGTGATGAACTTTGGGGAAGCCAGGGCTGGTTCCATTACAAGGACAAAACAAGCTAGTGCAGGACCACCATTCAAAGAAGGTGGGATCCTCTTACAGCCTCCATTGATGGAAAGACCAGCCTCCATCTTCTACTTTGTCAAGGGATGTGAGCTCCCCATAGACGAGGTAAGAGGTGAGGAGGAGGAGGAGGATAAAACCATAGTAGATACAACTGAAGTGTTCAACATATCTACAGGTTTCAAGAAAGGAGGGACATCCAAAAGGGACATCAACAAGGGTGGCTCCAATAAAGGAGCGATCAACACCTACACATTTTTGTGGTTAGGCGCATTCGTACTCATAGCAGAGGTTGAAAGCAAGACTAAACTAGATTGAACAGAAGCAAAGGGGAGGAGAGAGGATGATGCATCATGAAACCCTAAGACATGGGAGATCAAATCCTCTTCCTTCTATTGCAAAGCAACCTGCTCAACCACGAGAGCCTTTCATGAACACTTGCACTCATGCACAAGAATATTTCTACAATTCTTTGAGCTAGAGGTCTAAGGCTGCAAAGGAGCGAAAGACTCTTGCTTAGGCATGGGATTTTTCACCACAGTTGTTTCCAGTGGAGGGATGGGCTCCTAAACATGAGTAGGAGTAGGTTGAGAAAAAACAGGGAGAGTTAGCTCCAATGCCTTGTTAGTGGGCCTGTTCTCATTTTCTTCTTATGGAGTAGGAGTGGTAGGAGGCCGCAGAGGCCAGAACATAGAGGATTCCCCACAAGGACCTTTCTTCCTACCATACCAAATAGGCCTAGGCTCCATGGGCAGAACAAGAAGCTCAAATATGGGATGCTTAGAATTCCACCAAGTGGGCACCATAGGATTTTCTCACAAACACATAATAGGATCTGATGGCACCATGGTAGGGCGAGAAGGACCATCAAGCTAAACAACAAAAGAGGAAGAAGGAGTATCTTAGGACCACTTATTTTATTCCCTTCTATGTGCCTTGGTAACATCATGTCAGCTTTTAAGCAAGCCCTATGTGAAAAAGCATAAGGCGATGGAGAGTATCTCACTCTCAACATTAAGCACCCTTTATTTTATTTTTTATAAGTCTAGTACAAGAGGTCCTTCCTAGGTGGAAGAGAAACAATGGGCACAGGCCAAGAGTAATCGAAGGAGTGACTACCACACTTAATTGGCAGTCTATAGCCAGTGTCATGGATCACATGTACAAAACCCTCATGGATGAATTTCAAACATTTATGCACAACCAAGGGAACTGCATTCATACCTACTAACCATGGGATACCTGGCTTCACTTTGAAGAGTTTAGACCCCAGGATTATATCGAACAAAAGATTAGGTCCAACCAAAACTTAAAAGACAATACTACCTAGAGGGATTATGGAAAGTCCATCATGCCTGGGGATGGTGCTCACAAGTGCATCATACCCATTTTTATCTAGAAATTTGATTAGCATGATCTCCTCAATTATGAGATTTACTTGAGATGTCAGATCAACGAGAACACTTGCTACAATGTTTTTGTTGATTTGCACAGGGATGTAGAGAGGAGATGGTTCCCGATTAAAGCCCATCAATAGATCCTGTAAGGTGAAGGTTATACCTATACCACTACTCACAAGATGCATAGAGGGGATAGGTTGATGTAGAAAAGAGGCCATCGTATGCACTAAATGACACTCTTATAAATCCCCCCAAAGGTTACAAGATAGTAAAATGACCCAATTAAGGTTTTTTTGTGTAACACTTTTGAGACCTTCCAGCTACACCTACTAGGGGTCGTAGGTTGGGTTGTAAGGTAAAGGCCTCAAAACACTCACACCTAAAACACTCATAGAACATGAGGAACGGAAGTGTTAGTATCACAAAAAGAAACCAAAATGGTTCATGTTAGGTTCACCAAAAATATAAGAGAGGGGGAACTACCATGTTAAGGCCCCAATTCATAGAGAGCTAAGAGCAGAAGGTTGCTCTAACTTACCTCACTGTAAAGGGATTTTTTAAGAATAGGGGTTGAGAATTATGAGGATTATAAGGTGCCTTAATCACTCTACAGATCTAAACTTTAGTTTGGGCTAGGAAAGCTGGATTTTGGAGTTAATATTGTGCCTCAAACAAATCCTTGTCTAAGTACAACAACGTAGTTATGGGATGTCAGTGCAGTGCGTTGGCATCTCTAGGGTGCACTGACAGCTATACAGTCAGAAAATAATAAACAATGTATGTACTACCCAAAAACTAACTATTCATCCTAGCTGGTTGGTTTTGATGGGAAGAACATAATAATAAGGTAAGACAGATAAAAATGAAGATGATAAAGTAGATAGATAAAGGCTAAAGTAATATATATAATCTCACAAAAATGCACGTTTTCCAACTAGCTCCACACTTTCTTTCACCTGCACACAAGAAGGAAGGGGAAAATTGTTGGGGCTATATAGGGGCATGCCTTAGTCAAACCCTTGTTTTCGTGTTTCCACCTCCATGGATAGCTAGATAGCAACGAGAGAGAAATATATGATAAAGAAGAAAAGAAAGAAGGAATGCAAATAACACTACAAAATAGTAAAGAGCTACTCACCCAAATCGTAAAGGAGAGGAGCGAAATGTTACCACCTCCACCAAGAGCTCACTAGACAATGGAGGATAAATAAGGCTTGAACAATCACCATAGCCTCAATCACAATGAACGGAGGTCTCACAAAACCTCAAGCCCACACTACAATGGATTTCTTCACACTTGCTTTGTGGAGTTGGCGAAGTGTTGTTGTTGTAATGGAGTGTTGAAAATGTTAGAAGTGCTTGAGAATGTGAAAGAAGGATGGATTTAATGCTTAGATATTTCAAAAAGAGATGAGTTGAAATAAGAATGGATGAATTTCAAGGAGAAGGAATAATTTTTTGTTTTCAAATTCAATTGGTCGAAAGAGGGATGTTACAAATCAACTCCAATTGAAAGTGTAATGCCTCTACCAACTTCAGATGCAAGAATCCATCAGGGATGTAAGTACGCCACATGGACATATATGCACCATGCATGCATCCCCAAAAATATTCTTCTACTAACATAAAGGACAAATTTCAAGTAGAAGGAAGGTAGCTTATTGATGTAGAATTTTTCCTTCGGATTTGGTTTTCTAAGGTGAGGATGTGTGAAAGGGTAATTTGCATAAGGGGTGAAAATTCACTCCAATACAATAGGTATGGTTCACATTGTTATAACCTAGTGTCTTTCCAAACTCTAGCTTTTCCATGATCGGGCATTGGACTTTTATAGATTCCTAGATCTTTTTTTCCTATTTTTTATCAGCATTTACTTCTACTTGATCAATAAGATCTTGGATGAGATGTTTTTAGCTTAACATAATTTTGTGTCTTATGGCCTTTTATTTTATGCTATTGGAAAAATTCCTTGTCATTATACCATGAGGGTTTTATTTTGGTTTCAAGATAGCTTCAAAATTCAAGGAGTTTAATGTGTCTTGACTAGATCAATTTTGTTAGGATCGTTTCAATGGGATCCCCTAAGGGAATGAATTGTCCTTGAGGAACATGTTGTTAGGTCTTAGTGGTGGTCCTCGTAAAGGATTAGCATTTTTGACATTCTATTGTGTGTGTGATTTAGATGGTGCGCTTATAACAACTTTTCTATCCACCACATCATCATTAATTACATTCTTATTTTTGGCTGACAACTTTTTTTATCCATATTTGATGAAACAAAAGATGGTTCATTGATATTGATAAAATTGTCATCTTTGCAAAAATATAAGATATACCTTATTTAGAATTAAATAGGTTTTTATCGTTGATTTTATGCATACATTATGACTAAATTCATGATTGATAGTTTGATTGAAAAACATCTATAATTCTTAAATGATTTCACATTTTTTGAACCTGAAAGATGTAACACATTATATGCTTCCCATACTATAGGATGAAACAAAAAAATTGAATTTCCTAAATTTTTGACCAAGTTATGACGTGGCTAGATAAACAAGTTTTAATATTTTTAAAAAAATTAAATTAAAAAGCATAACTAATTATTTACTTGGAAAAAAACTTACAAAAACAATGCAACACATTTGGGCATGTTTCATATACTTATATTGAAAGTTTCAAATAAATATATTTATTTTTCTTGTACTTAGGTTAGTCAGACATATACTTACTTTTTATTTTTTCTTGAAAATTTAGTACTACTACATTTAAATTTCAAATTTTCACCAAATAGATTTACTTTTATTCCAAAAAAAATAGTATCTTAGAAACTAAATTCAATTTGCTACAAATTTCATTCTTACATATTTTTCAAATCATGTTGATAGCTTATTCAAATTTTTATGTCAAGTTGCCTAGCTTTGTTTTTCTAAATTTCATTGCCACTTATGGGCCTAGTTTGGACCCCTATGATCCTACACTAACCCAGATGGTTGATGATAAGTTTGTACTGATCCTTTGGCAATAAGTTCTCATTCAATATTTAAGCCTTTGGATATAAGTTATTTGCAAGTTGATACATACTACATGCACAACTGGAAGGAAAGATCTATGTTTAGATTTCCTGCCACAATCTATAGTTGTTGCCTTTTGGGTATCAACCATTTGCACTTACATTCCTTATGTCTCCATATTTGTAAGAAATATGTAAAGGATTCTCCTTTTTTTTTTAATAGTGTATAATTCCCCCAAGGTGATTTCATCATCAATATTGTTGGAGAAATGAGCTACAAAATGGTCTATGATTTCTTGGAATGTCTTGATCCCTAGAGTTAGATGTGAGAACCATTTGATAAGTTACCCTCCAAAACTACAAGGGAAGAGTCAAATTAGGTATGAATAGTTATAGGAAACCTCCATGCAAGCTACATATAATTCTCTTATGTGTTCCTCTAGGTTACCAAACCCATTATATTTATCAAACTTTTGTATTTCAAAGTTTGGGGGAAAGGGTATCAATGTTATGCTTTATTGAATGGGTATGGACACAAGTCTTGAATAATGTATGATTTTTTGTCTTTTCCATTTGTATATCCTAAACTTGTTGTGTCAATGTTTGTATTTGTGAGGACATATCCAAAGGATGATTATTTGGTAGTTCATTGTATGTTTTCTATAGGTTTGGATCTTGATATGTGTTGTATGAATTTGTTTGATATTGGAAATTGTTTTGAGGTAAAGGACATGTCCAATATAGAGAATCTCTTTGAGGTAAAGGATCCATTTTGGGTAAAAGAACAAAGTTGTGTCACATTTTATAAATGAAATGGCCAACACTAATCCAACTTTTAAACTTGAATCGCTAAAAAGTGGCATATGTGTTTTGAATTTTGAAATGATAAAAAATAGTAAAATATGTACTTGTTAGTATATCTTAATTTTGTTTTTGTTTTTTTTTTTTTTTAAATTATTCTAAACTAGTTTTTAATAAATTAACACTATAATTTAGGTGTTGATAAAATGTTGAAAAAATAAGTTGCATGAGACGTCAAACTTTTCATAGTAATTTTTTTTTTCTTTGACTTTTTTTGTGTATTTATACCTTGAAACTTTAGTGCATGGATACATTTTTTTTTCCAATTTTGATTAATATATATTTTTAAATAAATATTAAATTTTTTATGAATCAAAAAAATGTTTTTTTCGTTGGGTGTCAACTTTCATATTAAATATTTATCTAAAATGGAAAAAAAATATATATTTTCTTGAAATAGATTATTTTATCTAGTCCATCATATATTTTTTATTTTTTAGTATTTTTAATATTTTTTCTTGGCATGGTAACCAACCTAATATTTTATGTTGATAACCTAATTCTAGTAAAAATAAAATATAAAATGTAAATAATAATTAAACTATTAAACCAAATATATTTTTGAAAATTACACTTATGGGTCTACAAAAAAGTATTTTTTATATTTTTTTAAAAATGTTATTTGCATTAGTAGGAGTTATTGAAACTTCAATTTTTTCAAATAATTTTATTTTTTTGGTAAATTGGACTCAAAATGATGCTCCATATATTTTTAGGCAACAATTTTAGTTGAAAAAGTTGCGGGAGTATCTAACTTGGCTAGAATAAATCCTACTAGATCATATGTTTGACCAAAAATGATTTTCAATTAGAAATACTTAAATTCAGTTGTGTTGATAAGTTGGCTAAAAGTGTGACACAAGTTTGTGCTTTTACCCTTTTATAATTTCCTTGGTGTTGAGGAGATGCATTGTGAGATGGGTGTTAAGTATTTTGTGAAGTTTTTTACTGTGCAAGCAATTCTTGTTGGGCCAACAATTGTTGTTGAGCATGTAATTATTATTGAGCTTGCAATTTTTGTTGTTTCTAAAAAAAATATGTTTGAAGTTGTAATGTGGTATATTGTTGATTTTGGGGATGTTACAAGGTGGTTTAATGTTGCGGAATAACATTTTGTTGATGTTTTTGTGGAATTTTTTTTTGTTGAAATTATTGTTGAAGGGTTTGTTGATGAACATACATGTTTTGTATGGATGATGTGGTAAGGTATTACTCCCATAGTTCATCCCATTTGGATTTTACATGTTCATATTTGATACGTTTGTGTTTGGCATTTTCATGTTTGGTATGTTCATGTTTGGGATGTTGGTTCTTGGGATGTCCATGTTTGGTATGTTGGTGTTTAGGATGTTCATGTTTTGTGGAGGTTAGGGTTGATGTATGCTAGGGAAATTTCTATTAGGTTGACTTGTGAATGTTGGTTGAATATTGGTGTTTTGAAAACCTAAACTTTTTTGAGTCCCTAGACCTTGATTATTGCCCCATTGATTTCCATATTGATTATTATGTACAAGGATTTTTGAATTCATCCCTACCATGTTAACCATAGGTTGACTTGGTACATTTGATGAAGGAGGATTAGGTATTTTTTCAATGGCATAATGTACCAAGGGGTTACTTCCTTGTGGAAAAATTCTTTGCTACAAAATTTAACATAGTGGGTTGTTCCCTAAGTTGATTCACATAAAAAATCTATAGGAAATTTAGCACCTTTTTGTACAAGTTTTAACATGTATAGGTTTCGATCAAGATTTATCATGAATATCCTCTACCACACTAATAAGAGATGGGTATTGTGACATCTCTATTAACTTGTCAGGATCAAACTTATTGGGTTTGTTGGTGATGTCCTCTATGTGAAATACTTCCACTTGAGATGTTTGAGGTTGTGTTTTTGTTTGTAGAGGAAGTTCATACCCTTTATAATTTTTTTAAGGCATTCCATAGGGATGGTCAGTAACATTTGAGTTAGGAGGAGCATTTGAACCACTAGGATTTGAATCCATGTTTAGATTGCACTTAGATCTTGTTGTGGCTATACAACTTGTAATGGCCCTAGGATAGAGATTTGACAATGTGTGAGGATGTTTTCATTTGAGTTGCCTTAAATTGAGATACTAATGAAACCTTAAAATTATTTGGACAAAATGATGAATGGATTTTGGATAGATGAGTGAAGTGAAACCTAGAATTTTGACCAGCTTTATTTTTGCATAAAATCTATTTGTTTTTGGATATGTTTTGAGGATGACCTTTCACTTGTACTTGAAAAATGAGTCTAATCTAAGTAGGATGATAATGAGACTAGCAAGCTTTAGGAGTAGAAAAACTACTGTAAATAAAATTAGCCCACACAATGTTTGATACTAATTTGACTAAGTACTTGAAAGATGATAGTTCTCCAAGTAGATAGCTAAATTAGGGGATGATGATAGAGATTTAGTAACCAAAAGTGAAACATGTTAATTCCTAGGTTGTTTTTCTTGGATGGTTTTTTTTTTTTTGATGGAGTTTAACTGATCCAATTATGACTAGAAATGTCAAGACTAAATCAAAAAATCCATAGTAACATGAAGCGGAGATTATGGAATTTTCTACTATTTTGATTCATGAAGAGAATTACATGTTTTATTTAGCATGAATAACAATTTATCTAATGTTTTCTATTCAAAATTTGAGTTCTAGAAAAATAGGGTTTATGTTTTATATTACTAAAGTGTTGAACTATTTCTTGAAAAGGCATGTTACTATTAACTACAAAGGCATCATGGTATATGTAAAGGCATCGATGAATAATAGAAGCAATGAAGTATTTAGACAAAGGAATTACTTTTTAGATTTCTATTTACTTTGAACAATGGCACTGAGATGTTCAAAGGAATTGAGATGTAAACAAAGGCATTGTTTTGAGAAAAATAGAAGCATTCGTTTGCACAAAGGCATCACACTATTTGGACAAAGGCATCGATTTGTTAGAGGATATTTTATGTGCTAGTTAACCTAGGTGTTTGAATTTTTTGATATGATAGAAAAAAACATAATGTAAAATTACTTAATTGGTGTTTGGATGATTTTGATGTGTTCTTCCACAAGATCACACTAATCGGTATCATGGGTATTCACAAAAAGACATGCCATCAAACACATCCTAATTGTAGTGGTAGATCAAGATTATCAACTTAAAATGGGCATGCATAATAAAATACCATCCAATGAGTGGATGACTAGAGTATGCTAAGGTCATATACCACCTTGACACCTCATACCTTGAAAGGAAAAATTCCTAACAAGGGATTATTGTCACCTCAACAAAGTTTGGCACATAGCAAGTAACTTCATGCATTGACCCTTGTACATTGTATCACTTTAATTTGATGGTCTACAAATGGCTCTTAGGCTTCTAGATTCTACAAGTTCATCATTGGGGTGCTTTGTAAACACCAACTCATGTACCAGCATGAGATTGAAAGCTCATCTTCTTGTCTCTACAATCACCTAAGACCATAATAGAATGCTCATCATGTCATGATTGGATTAAGCTACAACTTTTGCACTCACCCCTTTATATAGCCTTCTAAAAAAAACATGCTTGAGGTAAAACCCTAGGGTGATGAGTTCTCCAAGTAGGCCTCCTACTGAAATAAAAGGGGAAGGAATAGTGTTTCTAGTTCTTGTCACCCAGGATCATAGCAGGCATGATGGGAGAGTATGCATAGACAACTCCTTCATGAACACAAAAAAAAAATCAAACTAGAGGTATTTCTCATCACCCAAGATCACACTAGGCACAAGGAGAGAGGGTACATACACTCCAACCTACCAGATATGAAAAACAAGTTAATTTTAAGTGCACCAAGGATTCAAATGTTTGGTTCAATTCTAAAGCATGAAGTTCCAAAATTGAAATTTGTGGTAAATTGCTAATCCAAAAATGAAATGTGCGAGTTTTTGTTGTTAAATTTTAATCACCAATGAAAAGGTTGATGGCATTTATTTATTGCACCAAGGGAAAATTAAATTTGTACATGTAAATTTTAAAACACCAAATTGAAGTGTGAAAATGAATTTTAAGCACCAATGGAATGTGTGATAGTTGTTGGATTCACTTTATATGCACCAAATATAAATATGAATTAATTTTATGCACCAACTGAAATGTGAATCCTAGATTAATTAGAAAATTTCCAATCAACATCATTAGTAATTTGATTCAATTTGTCTCTTCTCCCATTGATTTCCAAGTTGCTACAAATAGATAGCTCTGAAAAAAGAAATAAATAAAGTAGAACATTGTTAGGGTTAGCCAAAATAAGAAATCAAATTAGATTGAACCCTCAAAATTTAACTCACTATTATAACTGATAAGTGTGTCACACTATTTTATAGAAGCATCAAATTGTCATGCAAAAGCATCACACTATGAACTGTAGAAGTTTCAAACTTCTATAGAAGCGTTGACCTTTCAAGAAGAAATCATGTTGAACCTATAAAAACACAACAAGAAGTCAAAAAAAAGGAATTGACGTATGGAAAAGGAGTTGCACTATTGAGTTTCAAAAGAGCTGTGATTTTCTAGAAGTGTCGACCTCTAATAGAGATGTCAGACTATACCTACAAGCATAAAGAGAGATGTTATGATAGAAGCATCAAAATAAAACTAAGCGTCAATATTTGTGTTGCATTTAAGAATCAACCTTTAATGAAAGTGTCATCCTATCTCTACAAAAGAGTTGCACTATTCTTGTAAACTACAATTCGACATAAAATTAAAAAGATGGTTAGAATAGGGATGTGGGTCCCACAGGTGGTGCCAAAATATCATGCATGGTCAACTCAACTGATAAAATAGGAAAGAAATTAAATAAATTAAACAAGAAAAGGATCAAGTTAGAAGGAATACTCAATGAAATTCATTTTCAAAGCATTTAAAAGAGTTTAATCTAAAAAAATGAACATAATTCAAAAACTGTTAAACTAATTGAAAGTGCAAACCTCTCAATCCCATTGTGGATTGATGCATAATTGTGATGTGAATGTGGATTTCTCAATTTTATGCATTATCCATTGTTACAAAAGTTTGGCTAAAGATGGTTGATTCAAAAAATATGCTCTATAATTGAAGAGAGTAACTTTGCTATTAGGATTGTGAATGAATTGATTTGGGAAAGGCTTGGTAGTTATAGATTTCTAGAATTATGATCAATGATGAGGATGGAAAAGGATAATCAAAGGATGAGAATGAATTGATGAGGTGAGTGTGGATCAATTAATTAATCAATGGGTCATAACTCATTGAGGTGTGGATCAAGGATTAATCAAAGGTCAATAATCTATGAGAGACTAAATAATATCCCTTAATTTATGGAAATATGTTGAAGATATTTTGAGTTGGAGAGAAGAATTTGAATTTGAAAAGGGGAATATTCATTGAGAATATTTTTATGCAAGTTAGAGGATTGGAGGAAAAATTAGTTAATCAAACAATTTAGAAAACTATTTAATTGTGCAAGTTGGAAGAATTAATATCCTTAATTAAATAATTAGGAATTATTTAATAAAAGAGAGAATTTAGTATTTTAACTAAATAATTTTCAATTATTTAATCAAGTGTGATTATTAGGATTCTAAATAAATAATTTGGAATTAGTTAATCAAATGGGAGAAAATGATGAATTATGATGAATTGGGATGAATTAGGATGAATTAATCAAATAAAGTTAATTACTTAATTAACAATAGAATAAAGTTAATTTACCTAAATAATTGAACATTATTTAATTAAATGGACGAATTAGGTGATTATGAGGAAAATGATGATAGTTGGAGTAGCTAAAAAAGTAACTCTTCTAATTTTTTTGACTTGTTTAGGCCCTCCTTGTGATTTTGGCTTACTGTGGCCTTGATTTAGTGTTGCAATGTGGATAAAACATTCAAATTAGGTCTTGGGCCCTTTTGAACTAATGGGATTTTAATGGTGCCTTGCAAAAGTGTTGTGAAGTGTTGTAACACACTTTTACACTTTTCTAGGGTTTATCAATTAATTAAGCATAATAAACATAATTTTAGTCATAATCAACATTAATCTTGCCTTATTTAGAGTGTTGTAAAGTGTTGTCACGTTTTCACATTCCTCTAGGCTTATTATTAATAATTTGGCTTTCTTATGCTTTAATTGGCCCTATTTTGCATCCACAAGCCTCATTTATTTCATCTTTTCAAGTATAATCCCAAAACCAATCAATAACCAATCATAATTCACGTGCTCATGGCTTATTGGCCCTGATTTAGTGTCTGGGACTCATTCACCACCTCAATGAATGAGTCCCACCTAGGTCTTTTTGTCCCTGATGTAGGTTTCACACATTTCTAGGCATTTTTCATTTTTGGTCCCATACATTATGTGTGATGGGACTCATTCATCACCTTGTTCAAAAGAGTCTTATGTGACCAAAATTCAAATTTAAATCAAGTTTTCGATGGAATTTTATTCTCCTAGATCTGATGTCATCTTGTAGCATTGTATTTTCCGGAATTATTGCATAATTAAGTATAAATATAAGGTTCTTTCACTCATATTCTCACCTAGCATTCAAGAGATCACTTAGTGAGTTCACAAGAGCATTAAGCATTCACAAGAGCATTCAAGGCATTTCAAGGGAAGATTATCAAGCACTCTATAGAATCTTCAAGTGCCATTCATCATGCCAAAGATTGCATTCTTCATGTTCATTATTATGATAACAATTGTGATGTAGAGTTTATGATTCAAGCAAGCATTGCATTCAAGATCAACTTCATTCAAGGAAGAGTCAAGAACCACATCCATTGCAGCCATTTCAAGCATATTTGTAGCACCTTATTACTAAGGTTTGGTGAGTTGCAAAATTGCTATAATTTGTTCATTCATCATTCTCTTTTCATATTTCATTCTATTTCAAGGTTTAATTACCAACAAGGGATTTGACCAAGGAAAAACCCTATTCACTAACCCAACATTTTTCCCTCTTCTTGGGTGTGATTTTCACAACTAGGTTGTAGATTTACCAAGAAGCAAAGTTGGAGAATAGTTGTCAAAGTTTTCAAAGATTTCAAAGTTGTCACCAAACCTTGGAGAAGCTTGGAGAAGACCTACAAGTGAAATTTTGCAATTTTGGATCCGAAAACTAGTCAAAAATGGAAAAGTAGACCAAGAGGCACAAAATACACTTTAGAAATTCTAGAAAATTAGAAGTGGACTAATTCACCACTATTGGCGAATGAGTCCCACTATATAGACCTAATCAATATTTTTACAAATTTGGATACTCTTTCGGCTGAAACCTGTTTGTACACATTTTCCTAGAGGTTGGACTAATTTTCCTAGCTTGGTGAATGTGTCCTAGTCAACTTCAATAGAAAAATTTTCAGTAATCTAGACCTCCATTTTGTTTTCTTCATTCTTCCAGGTGCATACTTCCAATATCATAGATTTTTACTACATTTTGTTCACTTTCTTCGGTCATTTAGATTTAGTTTGTATATCACATTGTTTTTTACAACATCCTCTAAGTTATTTAGAATTTGTTTGCATATCAAACTATGTTTTCGAACTCATTTTCTTTTCCAAGTTTACACTTGGTGGTGAACCCCTCATTAGCTATCATTCAATCCCTAGGATATCCTTATTGCTAGAATTCAATCTCCTTTGCATTGAAGTATCTAGGGTTATCTTGAGTGGAGACTCTTTCAAAGTAGGTGTGAATACATCATACATTGATACAACATTCATCATTCCCCCATTTTCATCGGTTCCATTTTAGTGAACCCACATTTAGGGCATCATTATAAGGATTTGGAGTGCATTTACATCCTAGATTTAACTTGTATTAACATTACAATAGGTTTTGCATTGGTTAATTTGCATTCTAAGGTTTCACATTTTTCATTAGTAAAAAGCTCATTTAGCTTGCATTATTGCATTTAATTTCATTAAAAATCAATAAAATTCTACATTTGCATATCATATTTTCATTAAAAAACATAAAAATTATAAAATTTAATTCAATTTTTTTTTTAAATTACAAAAAAAAATAGCACTTGGACTCATTCACCACCTTGGGTGAATCAGTCCCTTTGCATATTTTTTACTACATTTTCTACCATTTACATCTCATTTTCTGAATTTTTGTTTGTTGTTGTTACCTCTCTATTTCAATTTATAGACCTTTTCTTTCACTCAATTCATTGCATTTAGCTTTATTTCATTCATCTTGTGGATTGCTTAAAATCAATCTTGCATTTATAACATTATTGCATAGCTTAAAATCTAGAATTTGAATCGTGGATATGTGTTTTAACAAGCTTTGGATGTCATTAAATTCCTTAGTTGATGTGTCAAGTTGTGATTTTGGAAATGACCCTAATGAAATTGAATTCACTCATGCTCACTCAACTTCTAATTCATGTCCTCCTCATGATATTGGAGAAGATGATGATAACATTAATAGGTTCCTAAATGATTTTCTAGACAACCTTGAAGCTAATGCATCCTTCTATCCATCCATGAAGCAACAAGATCTTCCTACAATACCACCTCTTGATATGTTTGGTTACTTACATCTTGAAACAAAATTTGAACCTAAGTTCCCTATAACACGTGAACCTAGTTCCTCTAGACAAGCAAACACTCAACCATTTTATGATCGTAAACTAACAAACACACCGATCAATCTTGAGTAAACAAGGATGTGACACAATAAATGAACACAAAATTAATCAAATCCTAGAAAAAATACCAAATGATGAAAAAAAAAGGGGTTAGGATATCAAGATCCCTCTCATAACAACAAACCTCCTAAAGAATATATATAAGGCTTCGAAATGATGGCATAGTGATCTTGAACTCCCCTCCTAATTTGAATGTCATTCTTCCTAAAGAACAACCAATAGATCAAAACAATAATAAGGATAAAGATAAAATCATCTCAAAACCTCCTGCCCTAATCCTATCTCGAGAAGTTGGTGAATCTAGCAAATGCGGGAGGCCTTAAAAATTACAAAAATTTCAACCCCTTCGACCACCACCTGAAAGTGAAAGGAAACTACAATTACTTTTGAAGAAAGGACTCATTACACTACCACCTATAAATAGATTAGTTCTATATCCTAAAGATGAAAAAGTCCCACATAGCGCATATCATCAAATTCTCAGACACAACATCAATGAATTTTGTGCATTTCAATTAGTATTGAAATTTTTTCACTTTTATGGCAATGATTACCATCATATGATTTCCTAGCTTTCTATCATTTCATCCATTTTCATGTAATAGTTGTATAATATTCTATGCTCACTATTGCATGACCTTTCCCATCACCTATTTTAGCTCATTCTTGTCTCACTCTCAGTGGGGGAAAGAAGTTGATAACCTTGTCCTTACTTATTGCATTTGTTGTTGTCCCTTAGGTTCATTATTCACCTTCTGCTTATATAGAATGAGATTTTGAGGTGGGTGACTTGCTCATAGGTTGATTCTCATTTTCCTTACTAGCATTTTTGCTTCATTTTTTTTTGTGATTGAATGTGTGTAATGTGATCCCCCATGATTTTTAGTTTTATGTTCTCTCTTTGTGGCATTCCTCTATTTGTACCTTCATTCTTCTCTATGTCATGCATCCCTTCCACTTTTTAATCTTTATCTTTGTCTTGTGTTTTCCTTCTAGGGATGATGCAAGGCATCAACACATTCATGTCTCCTTCATGTTTACCCAAAAGGATTTTCTTTTTCCCTTTTTTTCTTTTTTAATTTCTATTTTTCATTTGTGTCTTATGTTTTCCTTTTGGGGACGATACAAGGCACTGAGACATTCATGTCTCCTTCATGTTGACCCAAAAGGCTTTTCTTTTTCCTTTTCTCCTTTTTAGTTTCTCTTTTTCATTTTTGTCCTGGGTATGTGCAGGATCATCATGGAAAAAATAGGCCCTTAAGTGGCAAAAAAATTAGAAAAATCAAAGTTAGGAAACTTGAAGAAAAAATTTGAATAATTTATCTATATAATATCAAAAATATGTAAGAATGGATTTTTTAGAAAATTGAATGTAGTTTCTGAACTACTAGGTTTGTTTAAAAAAAAATCTATTTGGTGAAAATTTGATATTTCAATGTAGTAGTACTTAAATTTCAGGGAAAAAATAAGAAGTAGGTGTCTGTCTTACCACGCTAACCACAATAAAATGATAATGTTTTTTTATAAGATTTCAGATATAATTAGAGGACTCATGTCTGGATGTGATGCATATATTTTTGTATTTTTTTTCCAAGTAAATAATTAATTATAAATTTGTTATTACAACTTTTAAAAAATACAAAAAAAACTTGTATGTCTAACCACCTTAACTTGGTCAAAACTTCACGAAATTCAATTTTTATTTTTTTAATCCTATAGTATGTGAAGTATAGAATGTGACGCATGTTTTGGATTCAAAAAATGTGATAGCATTTTAAAGCTATAGATGTTTTTCAATCAGTCAATCGATCAAGACTTTATTCATAATTTGAATAGAAAATGAATAATAATTACTTATTAAATTCAAAGTAAAGCATAATTTATATTGGTGGAAAGCTAAGAATCTCCTTTAAAAACCCTTTTCATTTCATCAATTTTGGGTAAAAAAAATGTCATCAGCCACAATACCCATCATATTGCCACTTTTTGGCCCATCATGATCCTACACATACCCTCCTATGATTTCCTTTTGGGGATGATGCAAGGCGTTGAGACATTCGTGTTTCTTCCATGTTGACCCAAAAGGATTTTTTCTTTGTTTTCATTCTCTTTGTGTCATTCTTCTAGTTCTATGTGTATTTGGGGAATGATGACAATTCCAAGCTCTCTAAAATCATTGTAGAAAAGAGCATATTGACCCCAAATCCATACATCCCTTATGTGTTTGGTATTTTCATTTTATGGGCAACCCCTCTCTTTTCTTTTTTCTCTTGCATGGCATAGCTTTACTCGTAAACATATGACTTGGCGTAGGGCTTTCCAAGTTGGCTCTCATGTCTCCTTTCTTATAAGAATTTTTCATTTGCTACTTTAAAGTAATTGCTCACAGCATGGTGTTTAGCAATTTCTTTAACGTGGGGGCATACATTGGCATTATTCCTTTGCATTTTTATTTTTTTCAGTTCTTAGTGCAAACTTCTTACTTCATACGAAGATTTTATCACTTTGTGGATGACATTGGGTGTAATTTCCTCTAGGAGTGTGACCTCTCTTATCATATTGCATTCCTCTTAGTGGCTTGATGTGATGCATTGCATCCTCTAAGTTGTGAATTATCTATTCTATGATTGGTCCTCTCTTGGAGACATTAGGCACAATGTTCCCTAAGTTAAAGACCTCACATGAACTAAGCGAGACTCCTTTGAACATTCATTGCATGTTTCATTTTTGCATTTTTTGTTATATGGCCACCTTGCATAACACAACTTGCATGCCTATTGTGCGATTTTGTTTGTTCATGAGATCCAAGCATATGAATTTTTGCTTGCCTTATGAAGCTCGAAAATCATTTTTGTGTGGCACCTTATTAAAGTTATCAGTAGGTATAACTTTAGTATGGTTGAACAGGAAGCCCAATTTGAGGCATGACTTTTCCCATAGCCACTTGCATGTGTGTGAGTGCATACCATCCATGAGTGTATGTTTCTCACCTTTTACGACTTCTCACCCTATAGACAGCCAGAAGTTTCATTCCCTTAGAGTGAGTATGCATTTTTTGGATAAACAACCTAGATCTAATCCACATCGAGATGGACAAATGGTTGAAGCTTAATAAAATTCTTTTTATCTCTATCTTTTCTCTTTTTCATCTTTGGCAATGTATGCTTGGACTTGTCGTTGCTCTTTATATCATTCTCATTTGAGTTCCTTTTTGCTCATGTTAGTTTGTTATGGGACCTTGATCATGGGATCACCCCTCTTAATATTTGGCATCTCATCTTGCTAGCATTGGTACATTGGAACCCCTCTTGATGTGTGATTTTCTACTTTAGTATGAGTTTGAAGCAGGTTCATCCTCTCACTAAAGTGGGGGCTAAATGGAGTTGTCGAAAAAGTAACCCTTCTAGTTTTTCTAACTTGTTTTGGCCCTCCCTATGATTTTTGCTTAATGTGGCCTTGATTTAGTGTTGCAATGTGGATAACACATTCACATTAGGTAGTGGACCCTTTTGAACTAATGGGATTTTAATGGTTCCTTGCAAAAGTGTTGTGAAGTGTTGTAACACTTTTACACTTTTCTAGGGTTTCATCAATTAATTAAGCATAATAAACATAATTTTAATCATAATCAACATTAATATTGTGTTATTTGGAGTTTTTTAAATTGTTATGACACACTTTCACATTCCTCTAGGCTTATTATTAATAATTTGTCTTTCTTATGCTTTAATTGGCCCTATTTTGCATCCACAAGCCTCATTTATTGCATCTTTTTGAGGATAATGCCAACACCAATCATTAACCAATCATAATTCAAGTGATTTTTGCTTTTGTAGCCCAGATTTAGTGTTTGGGACTCATTCTCCACCTTGGGAAAATGAGTCCCACCTAGGTCCTTTTGGCCCTGATGCAAGTTTCACACATTTCTAGGAATTTTTCATTTTTTATCCCATACATTATGTATGATCAGACTCATTTTCCTCCTTGTGTGAATGAGTCCCATGTGACCAAAATTTTATTCTCCTAGATCTAATGTTGTCTTGTAGCATTGTATTTTTGGGAATTTTTTCATAATTAAGTATAAATACAAGGTTCTTTCACTCATATTCTCACCTAGCATTCAAGAGATTACCTAGTGAGTTCACAAGAGAATTTAAGCATTCACAAGAGCATTAAAGCAATTTCAAGGGAATATTATCAAGCATTATAGAGCATCTTCAAGTGTCATTCATCATGTCAAAGATTGCATTCTTCATGTTTGTTATTGTGCTAACAATTGTGATGTAGAGTTTATGATTCAAGCAAGCATTGCATTCAAGATCAACTTCATTCAAGCAAGATTCAAGAACCACATCCATTGTAGCTATGTCAAGCATATTTTTTGCACCTTATTGCTAGGGTTTGGTGAGTTGCAACATTCCTATTTGTCCATTCATCATTATCTTTTCATATTTTATTCTATTTCAAGGTTTAATTACCAACAATGGATTTGACCAAGGCAAACCCCTATTGACTAACCCCCACAATATTTTTCCCTCTTCTTGTGTGTGATTTGTAGGTCTAGGTTGTAGATTGACCAAGAAGCAAAGTTGGAGAAAAGTTTTCAAAGTTGTCAAAGTTGTCACCAAGCCTTGGAGAATCTTGGACAAGACCTACAAGTGGCATTTTGCAGTTTTGGATTTTGAAACCAGTCAAAAAGGGCAGAGTAGATCAAGAGGCATAGAATCCACTTCAAAATTTCTAGAAAAGCCGAAGTGGATTGATTTTCCACTATTGGTGAATGAGTCCCATTGTATAGGCTCGATCAAGATTTTTACAGATTTTGATACCCTTTTGGCCAAAACCTATTCCTACACATTTTCCTAGAAGTTGGACTAATTTTCCCAGCCTAGCGAATGACTCGCAGTCAACTTCAACTATAAAATTTTCAATGATCCAAACCTCCATTCTATCTTCTTCAATATTTTAGGTGCACACTTCCAATCTCATAGCTTTTTATTGCATTTTGTTCACTTTCTTTGGTCATTTAGATTTAGTTTGCATATCACCTTGTGTTTTACAACATCTTCTAGTTCATTTAGCATTTGTTTGCATATCACACTATATTTTCCAACTCATTGTCTTTTCCAAGTTTACACTTGTTGGTGAACCCCTCATTAGCTATCATTCAATCCCCAGGATATCCCTATTGCTAAATTTTAATCTCCTTTGCATTGAAGTCTCTAGGTTTATCCTTGAGTGCAACCTCTTTGAAAGTGGGTGTGAATACATCATACATTCACACAACATTCATCATTACCCCATTTTCATCGGGTCTGGTATTATACAAAATTAGGGTATGTGATATGGTCAAGAAATTTTTAGGTGTCTACACCATATAAAGTAGATCTAATTAATATGTACTACTTCATTAGAGGTGTTGTAGTCAAGTTATTCATCTTAAACTGGCCTTGTTTTATGAAATTGAAAACACACTTGAGTCATAGGTCTAGATAAGTTTTGCAGCTTGATAAGTTTGGTTTTCATGGATTTCAAAGTATATTTGAGATTATTGTAGTGTGGTTGTCATTGATTGAAGAGATTTGTTTATATCAAAAGAGTGTTGCAATATAGTTGGTTGGTTGCTAGAGTTTCTGAGAAATGCTTATCATTTCTCTAATTGTGATTATTTTCTCCTGTAGTTTGGAAGATAACTTTCTAGTGTCTGTGAGTCACAATTTGAAGACTATTTTTTTTACGGAGGATTCTAAGAGGGGTGAAAATTTTGGATTTACATTCCTCTACATTTGAAGATATGGTTGTGTGGATCAAAAGATAATTTTTTGATGTTATAAAAGTGCTATATCCAAAGTTTCATACCATTTATCTTTCTATAGAGAAAATTTGAAGTGACAGTGGTTAGGATTGTATTGTATGGTGATTGGCTTTAATGTTTGTTGGCTTGCACAAACTTATTGTTGCATGAAGTTGTGAAATGGATGTAGGAGATTATTCTTGTGTATCATGTGACGTTTTCCAATTTCTCTAGAATAGGTTGTGGTTTGGAATGAAGGTGTTGTTGGGTTATGCTTTTTCCTAGCCTACTAGGGTATGTTGATGGTATGTGCCACAATTTCAAGGTTTTATGGAGTTCAAGGAGTCTCTGAAGCTGTTTTATGCACAATTATTGTTTAATCATTCATGTGTACCATCAATGTTGAAATGGACAACATGCTACATTTTTTAAGTTTTCTTGCTTAAGGCCAACCTAATTTTAATGTGTGAACTATAAGGATGTTTTTCATTGGATAACAATGTTGTGAAGAGTGGTTGAGACTAGGTTAAGTTTGTGTTGGAATCTGGAAGGAATTTTCCTCTCCTTGATGTTGTGCGTAGTCTTGTTGGATCTTTCCCTCTACATGTTTCATGTTGTTGTTTGATCTTTGGATGACTTGTAATTGTAATAATCATATTGTTATAGGATGACTTGTGATTATAATCAATGTAATATCATATCATATATATATATATATATATATATATATATATATATATATATATATATATATATATTGTAAACCTTATTGGTCTAGGTTTCTGTGGGTGTCATCAAGGATGTGTAATGCATTATGATATTTGTATAAGTGGTTGAAGGAGAAAGAGTAGAAGTGGTAAATCTTGTCCAAATTCAATTTGATCATATCTTTGTGATAGAAGAGAAGTGAAGAGTGTGCCTAATTCTTTGCTAGAGGTAGTGATCCAAAGGAAAAACTTTTTGAATTCTAAAATTAGGAAGCCAGTGAGCTAGAGAGAAGACATTTGAAAGAGTTGCAATCATCTCAAAAGGAGAAGAGAAAAAGAAGAATTGCAATCATCAAAATTATTGGGCCTAATTATTAGATTCAAATAGTGGAAGGACTACAATGTCGTAATATTTTTCTAAGTTTGTTCTTAGTTTAGGGAGTAGGTTCTTCCTTGGGAGTTACTCTAAAACCTTTCTATAGGGAGTAGTAGCTTCCTAGGGTTGTATCCCTAAAGTTCAGTTGTAGCTACTTTTCATTTGTGAGGTTGGTTTAGGATAGTAGCTCCAAGTATATTTTCTCATTGGGGTGTTTCCCCTTTAGGTTTTTCCATGTACAATTGATGTTGTACATTATGTTCATTTTTCATGTTTATGTTTTTGTTGTAATGTTTAAGTTTAAATTTTATTTAGAGGGTTTGAAATTTTATAAAATACTGATTCACCCCCCTCTTTGTATTTTGATGTATGTTCAACAATTGGTATCAAATTTTGGTTCCTTAGAATAAATCTAATAGCTTATGGAAGATTCGGGATGGCACAATAAGGATCTCACAAATTTTACTTTCTGGAGATTCCAAATGGAAGCTCATTTTTCCTCTTTGGGGTATAGTGTTTAGAAATATATCAAATATGGACATACTATTTGTTGGTGTAATTAAATGTCTTGTACCTTGTCCTAGGTCATGATTACACCTTAGTTAAGTTTACTTAGGGACCACATAGGAGGTTGTTGGAAATTTTCCATTTTGGTGGACTTGACATCTCATTACCACATCACTTTCACCTTTTGTGGACACATCACGTGATCATCTCTCCACCTTTCAAGGGTGATCCACCTTTTGTGGAGATTATCACATTATCCTTTTCCACTTTAGATGGAGTGATAACTTTTCCTTGTTGTCTCATATCATAAGATTACAACACTTGTCATAATCTTATGCCCTTGTATGTTCTCACCTTGGCTATATAACCAAGGGGTCTCTCTCATTTGTAATCAATTAGAATCCTCTCATATTATTCACATTGAATAAAGTTTATTCTTGTCATATTATTTTCTCTCTTTTGTGCTTTCTATTAGGCCTCTAGATCTTGGGTGGCTACCTTCATAGCCAATTCTTACATGGTATCGGAGCTTTTGGAGTGCCTTTAGTTAGTCATTTGGAGAGATTCTTGGAGGGTTCCATTATTTTCCTTGTGTTGTAGGTGCATTTTGGGAGCTTGTTGCATTAGATCTGAGTTTTTCATTGCATCCAGAGTGTCTGAGATAGTCAGATTTTCCTTTTGTTTCATCTCAGTTGGACATTGGAGGCCAAATCTGCAAAGGGTTGAAGATCAGAGGTGGTTGCAAGATCTAGGAGGTAGCTACCAATTTGGAGCATTTTCAGCTGAAAAGGACCTCGCCATTGTGCTCAGAAAGGCCAAGAACCTATAGATCGACTGCCAAATCATCCAAATCGGAGCAAGTTGCTTTCGGAGGCAAAAATTTTTAGCAGGCGGGCCATACGGCCCTACCTACGCACCGGTACAATTTTTCAATTTAAAAAAAAAAATCAAAATTTTCTTTGTTTAAAAATAAAAATAAGTTTTTTAAAAAAGAAAATTTAAAAATAAAAAATAAAAAAAAATTGCGAAGGTCACAAGCGTGTGGGCCGGTCTGGGTACAGGTACTGACTCTGGCTGCAAAGCCCCCTTCAAGGCCGACACGACGTGCCCCCTCAAGACAAGCCCTTTTAAATTTTTTAATATGTTTTTTTAAAGTTTTTAATAAAAACTTTTAATAATTGTTTTAATTAAGTTTTTTAAAAATAAAACTTTTAAAAGTTTTTCTTTAATAATTTATATTAAAGTTTTTTTTAATAATAAAAATTAAACATTATGTTTTTTTCTTTATTAATTGTTAATAAAGTTTTTTTCATTAAAAAATCATTTTCTTTATTATTTTAATAATTAAGTTTTTTTTTTCAAAAAATCAAAAAATATTTTTCTTTATTATAATTTTTAATAAAGTTTTTTAAATCAATAATGTTTTTAAATTAAACTTTTAATTAAGTTTTTTTTAAAAACAAATCATGCATTAATAAGCAAAATTGGAGAAGTTATTTTGCCTTCCGATCGAGCCTTGCCTTGGACCATTTTTTCTTCTAATTGGCAGTCAAATGGGGGTCAGTTGCTCCTACCGACATCCACCTGGAGAGCTTTCTTCACGGTCTTCTGCTTCGAGACACTTTTGGTTGGCTTCTTCATCGGCATTTTCTAGTTTTGCATCATGATCATTGTAGTTCTCCTCTTTGTAATGTTGTAATCACACTAAAATAAAGTGCCACAATCTACTTATTCAGTGTACTATGTCATGTTCTGTATGCTTCTTTGGATTGATCTATGTATCTAGTGTTAGTTCCTATCTACTCAGTGTATGCAGTGGCTGGTTACCCATGCATTTCGGTGAGATGGACTAAACACCATATAGACTCCTATTTTGGAAGCACTCTACCTGTCTTCAGAAGTTTGGTTCTACATCCAGAGACTTGGTGCATGGCTCCAGTGAGACTTGGATTATACAAATTGTGCATGGCTCTAGTGAGACATGGATTGTACCAATATGCTATTACTGAGCATTCAGTTAATGCTCACGCAGTTGTCTTCTTGGTTCCGACCTTATTCCTGTTGCAGTGTGGATTCTTCTACAGTTCTTCATCGACAAATTCTGCAGTTATTCTTGAGTTGACAGATTCAGCTCAGTCACCAGTTATGTGGCATCTTCTGCAGTTGTACCTGATTCCTTCTATCAGTGCTTTGCACAGTTTGGCATTTCTTTTGGAACAACATTTGGAGGACTCATCATCATCCTTGGTCCGCTCTACTTCAACTTTCACATTGTTCTACATTCTCTCCTTCTTCAGTTTAGATTGGGGACTCTTGACATTGTGACATTTGAGCAGTGACTCTCCATTGAGGGGGGGTTGCATGGACTATCTCTTATGTGGGGGACTTTTTCCTCACTTGAGGTTTTATCCTTCCTAGAGCATGATTCTTATTTTGTATTTCATCTCTCTTTTGGGGGGTAGTTTTTTCCCACTGGGTTTTTCTATCTTTACTCCACTTATGAGAGATTGCATTGTGTGTACATGGGTACCTAACATGGCCTAGTAGTCGGGACCCATCTTGCATTGTTTTCTTTTGTTTACATTCTCCCTAAGTTGCACTTAAGGGGGGGTGTTGGTGTAATTAAATGTCTTGTACCTTGTCCTAGGTCATGATTACACCTTAGTTAAGTTTACTTAGGGACCACATAGGAGGTTGTTGGAGATTTTTCACTTTTGGTGGACTTGACATCTCATTACCACATCACTTCCACCTTTTGTGGACACATCATGTGATCATCTCTCCACCTTTTGAGGGTGATCCACCTTTTGTGGAGATTATCACATTATCCTTTTCCACTTTAGATGGAGTGATAACTTTTCCTTGTTGTCTCATGTCATAAGGTTACAACACTTGTCATAATCTTAAGCCCTTCTATGTTCTCACCTTGGCTATATAACCAAGGGGTCTCTCTCATTTGTAATCAATTAGAATCCTCTCATATTATTGACATTGAATACAGTTTATTCGTGTCATATTATTTTCTCTCTTTTGTGCTTTCTATTAGGCCTCTAGATCTTGGGTGGCTACCTTCATAGCCAATTCTTACACTATTCCTAGTACTCCTCCAATTGATCTAGATGAGATCGGAGCCAATGAGAATAATGGAAAGATAAAGAATTATATCTTGAGTGGGCTATCAAATTCCAATCTTGTAAAGTTAATACATTGCAACTCAAAAAAAGAGTTCTAAGATAAGCTTAGTGGCATCTATGAAGGAGACATGAAAGTGAAAAAGCTAAGTTGTAGAACTACAAAGTAAATTTTGAGAACTTGCAAATTTTAGAGGATGAAGATATTGTTGGATATTTTTTTTTGGTAGATGAAGTGGTTAAGGAAATTAGAGGTCTTGGTGAATAACTTGAAGAATCTATGGTGGTAAAAGGTACTAAGAACTCTTCATAAATCTTATAGTTCTAAGGTATCTTCTATTGAGGAAGGTAGAGATCTAGATAAACTTTAATGGATCAATTATATGGTACCCTTATTACATTTTAAATGAGAGAGTTTGACAAAGAAGTTCCAAAGAAGGAAGCAACCCTCAAATCCAATAAGAAGGAAATATATGAAGCATCTACTCCAAATAGTGACAATGATGAAGACGAAGTAAATTTTGTAAGGAAGTTGAAGAGGGGTACCAACAAGTACAAAGATAAGCTACCATTCAAATGTTTCAAGTGTTGATAGGTTGGTCATTTTTCTTCTAAATGTCCCTAGAAATATTTTGAAAATGGAAATAAAGAGACTGGAAGAAATAAGGTTAAGAAGTGTCTCTTCTCCAAGGAATATTATTTCTCTTCAAAGGATGATGATTCTAATGGTTTGGATAATAAACATGAAAGTCTTGTTTTTGGCTGCTAAGAAGACTAAAGATTCAAGTGTTGTTTGTACTGCATTTCATAAAAAAGATGAGGAAAACTCATAGGTGATTGAAAATGGTTCTTCCAACCACATGATAGGAGATAAGACCAAGTTCATCAAACTAGTGAAGTGGAATGGTGGCACAGTCAAGCTTGGAGATGACACTTCAATGCAGATCTATGGAAAAGGTTCTATATGTATTAATGGAAAGCATAGGACAAAAGATGTTCTTTATGTCAAATTTCTCCAGCATAATCTTCTTTGTGTGAGTCATATGTGGAGAAATGGATACAATCTGATATTTAATGAAAGTGGATGTGAAATAAAAAAAGGAAGGTCTAGAAAATTGGTTGTTAAAGGATCTATGAAAAGTGGTGACATTTATAGTCTAAGGGATGTCAAAGGGAGGAGTTTTCTTCTAGGGCAAGAAAGTGAATGTTGATTATGTGGTAGGAGAATGGGACACACTAACTTTGAAAATCTTGTGAATATTACCTCATTACATGCAATAGATATATGCTTTAGATTATCAATCTTGCAAGTACTGTGTGTAAGGAATATCAATTTGGAAATTAGACAAGGATAACTTTCAATTCCAAGGAGTATTCTTTCTCTATACCATTGGAACTAGTGTATACTGATTTGTGTGGACCTACTAGAACAAAAATTCTAAAAGGAGAAAGGTATTTCATGAATTTTATTGATGATTTCTCTAGAATGACATGGGTTACATTCATGAAAGATAAATTTGATTCTTTTAGTAAATTCAATATTTTCAAATCAAAGTTTGAGAATGAAATGAATGTTAAAATAAAATTATTGAGGTATGATAGAGGAGGCTAGTTTACTTCAAATGAGTTCAATATTTTTTTTGAAAAACATGGAATAAAGAGGCATCTATCTACTACTAGAACTCCTCAGTAGAACGAGGTAGTGGAAAGGAAAAGTAGGACTATTCAAGAGACAGTGAGGACCATGTTTATGTAAGAAAATCTTCCTGAATTTTGTTGGAAAGAATCAGCTCATATTGTAGTCTATATTTTGAATAGAGGATTGTTGAGATTAAACAACACTAAGACTCCTTATGAGATATGGTAGAAAATACCTACAACTATTAGGTAGTTTAGAGTTTTTGGAAGAAAATTTTATATCAAAATAGATGAATATATGTTGGGAAAGTTTGATTCAAGAGATGATGAATGCATATTACCTAGATATTCATCTTGGAGTAAAACATGATGAGTCCAAATAGTGACTCATTTTTTGTTAGGATTTAACATATGTTTATTATTATTGCTATGAGACTTTAACACCTGGTTATTAATACTTTCTATGTTATTTCCCTAAACTTATGAACTTTGGGAATAAACTTATCCCTGCGACTTTTGATGGTATTAACATACTATGTGATATATCTATATTAATTTTACATGTGATTAAATGAATTTTATTCTAAGGTGATTATGGATATATGATTATCTTGTGTATGCTAATGTCATAATGCAGGTTCACTTTAAGATGCAGATATAAATGAAGCTTGCAAGGTGGAAGAAGTTCATGCTAGATAGCCAGTTGCTAAAGGAGTCAAAAAGATGGACATTAAAGAGGTCAATGGAGGGAAACTTCTAGCTCATGTGGAAGTTATAACTTACCTTTAAATTGACATGTCTATTAGTTGAGTAGATTTAGGAGGTGTTGCTATGCTAGATCCTCATTGAGGCAAGAATGGTTTGACTAAGTCTTGTGACTGTATAACTTCCTATTTTTCATGCTTTCAATAAATGGCATCCTCCTAGTCTGTTTCAATCAACTTCCCAATTAGTTAGGGTTAGTTAGAAGCTTTCCTTCTATAAATAATCATCAAATGTTCCTCTTCTAGAGGTTGTATCTTCTGATATTGTACTTTCATTTTTAGTTTCAAAGAATATAGTCATATTGTTGTTATGATGTAACAATGTTTTCAATGAATAAAATGATACTTTCATTTGTTGCATCTGAGTTAGTTTAGGGAAGAATCATTCAAGGGGTCCCACTTGGTGAGAATTCCATCCATTTAGTTTAGTAGTTACTTTTCTATTCAATAATTAGTTATGGTCTTGGTAGTTATTTGTTCTTGCAGCCATTGGAACTTAATTTTGTGTATGTTCTTGCAACCAAGGCAGACATAGTAACTTTCTATCTTCTTGCTAAGATTTATGTTTTTGTCATTCATTTCAGTTTAGTTTAGTTGTTGATTCATGCTCAGTACTTATGCTAATTCATTTCAAGCATTTTACTTTTAGTACTATTTCCTTTCTAGTTATATGATAAGGATGATTACAATTGAGTCCTAGTGCACAGACAATGCTGACCCATTTCAAGTTTTCATCCCTAGGTTGATAATGAAATAAACCTTCATGATGAGAAAGATAACTACTTGGTGTAGATATCTAATCTCCAAGTTATAGCTTTAAGGGCTTAGTTATTGAACTATTAGAGGAGGCCAACATTTTTGGTGTCGTTGTCGAAGATGGTGTCAAACTAGCAAGTTCTTTGGAGTCATTTCCAGTTTCTTTCATTTTTTAGTGTCTCTAAAGTTTATTCTTAGCATACCCTCCATTTTAATAAAGCAATGATCGGTTATTCTTTCACCAATTCTTTGTGTGAGTTGGATGATACTAATTTAATACCACATGCATAGGGGAAAGAGAAGAGATGCTCATAGGAGATTCCTTCCTAATGACCCTAATCCCAATAACTAGCTAGTTGAGTTTCAAAATTTCCCAAGAGATGAAGAAGAAGAGGAAAATCCCTTCACTGAAGCATTTCCCAATTTGACCAGTTTTGAAACTTCCTCAGAAGAGCAAGCTTCCCAAAACTTGATTGAGAATCCTTTTACTTTAATAGTCCATCAAGCAATTATGGATATCCAAAACCAAAATAGACCTAACCATCCAACTTTTTCATTCCCTATCACTCACTAAAATGAAGTTAATAACCTCAAGAACATCCCTACTTCAGTTCTTCCTAAATTTTATGGGCTTGTAATAGAGGACTCTGATACTTTCTTGTTTGAATTTGATAGCCTCTACAAAAGCTATGATTACACTACTGATGCACATAGGCTTCAAATTTTTCCTACTACCTTGAAGGATGTTGCATTAAGATGGTTTATGGGCTAGGGTAAGAATATTGTAGATGCTTGGGATGATATGCAAGAAAATTTTCTTGACAAGTATAAAGAATACTATAGAGGCAGTGATATGAGAGGAGATAATAACTTCAGGATGTAGCAAAAGGAGGATGAAAGTTTGGAGGACTATATTTCAAGGTTCTTGTTTTGCTTGCAGAAATCTCCACATCATGCACTCAATGAGGAGTCTCAGAAGTGTTGGATAGACAAGGATAGACAACTAAGAGGGGGGGTGAATCAATTGTCACAAAATAATAAACTTTTCAAACTTAACTTAATCTCAAATCTGATGAATAAGTAATTAACCATAAACAATTAACACATCAGATAGACAGAGAACATCAAGATTTTTTACGTGGAAACCCTATTAGGGGAAAAACCATGGTGGATGTTAGTCCACAAGATTATACTCTGTTAAAAGTATAATGAAATCAATAAGGGGAATGCACATGCATTCAAGAACACTACCTAGAGCTCATTGCTCAATTACAAAAGGGGCTCGCTTCCCAACAATACATAATAGGTGTAGACATGGAAAATGTACTATTGGCATTACACGCCTAATCCAGATCTAATTAACACTACTTCAACCTAAATCATCCCTCGATCTAACCATTTAATCAAATACCCTTATTTGATTAAATTCATCAATTTTCCTCTCTTAATTAAATAAATCATTTATCTAATTAAGTCATTCTCTCTCATTAATTAAATCAATCAATCTGATCTAATTAACCCTAGCTCTTTATTTAATTAAATAAATAAATTTTATTTAATTAATCTCTAAAATCATCTCATTAAATTAAATAAATTAAAACCTTATTTAATTTAATATAACCCATCATCCCCTTTAGTTAAATAAAACAAAACATTTATTTAACTATCTTTGAAATCACATTCCTCTCATCTTTGATTTAAATCAACTCATAAATCTAAATCAAATTTTTCACATCATCCAATCTCTCATTAAATTAATTAACCCTTGATTAATTTAATCCTAATCCATGTCCCATCCTCTAGCTTTTGCCACTTGCATATGAAAATAGATTTAATTCATTTATTCAATTCCTATTTTCTCTCAACATGGCATAATAAGGGAATATTCTTCCAAATTTGAAATCTTTCCAAGTGGACTTTGTCCTTCCAACAAGACATTTATTTTATCTGTGCATTGAGCCAAGTGGAATTTAAGACATTCCTTTTTCCATCTTACATGTCATTTCATTATTTTCAAATTCCAACTAATTGCATTTATGGGCACATTCATCAAAATGTGCACATCCCTCATCCATTCTCATCTTGACAAGTGGCACTTAGCCATTGGTTGAAAGTTAGTCCCACATTGCTTCATTTTGGGCATTTCTCCATCTTGTCTTTCTATAAATAAGAGGCTTATTTCCTCATTTCATCATCCACAATTTGGGAAAACTTACTATACTCAAATCCATAGTCAAGCATAGCAATTATCATCTATTTCATCATGTCTTAGCTAGGTTATGCAGGTTTTTCATCTTGGAGTACACTTGAATCTTCAACAAAGTGGATCACTCTTCATCACTCATCAACATTGCATTATAGGAGTTGGGAAAGGGCCAATTTCCACATCAAATTGGCACCAACTCCCCCATAAGATCAAGATTTTGCATGTTTTTAATAGGATTTAATCTATTTCTTTGCTTTTCATTGTGTTCTTGCTTTCATTCCTATTTTTGAACATTGTTAGTGGATTTTATGGAGAACTTTGATCTTAACTTGCATTTGAATCTTTTAATGTGTTTGTTTGTTGTCTCTTAAAGGTACTAGGATCTTGGTTCTACATTTTCGCTCTAGAAGGAGGGAAAATCTCATTTTCTAATCATGTTTTTTATCAAAAAATTTATGCTTTTTGTATTTTTTTGGTGTCTATAGGAAAGTGCATCACTACCAAACCAGCATTGCTATTCAGAACTGCTACCTCACCAGCGTCACCATATAGCACCACTGCAAATTTCAAACTCTGACGCTCTGGTGTTCCCACCTAGAATTCAAATTTTTAAACTACATTGGTTCTATTTTCACATAGTAGAATTTTTAAATTCCAAATTGCATCACTGGCCTAAATAGCGATGCAATCACCTTCTTTGTTTTACTACAAAGCAACACTTGCAGAATTAGCAATGCCATATAGCACCGCTAGGTTTTTTTTAAACTACACCACCTGTGCAGGTTCCACCACTGGAGTAAAGGAAAAAGTGAAATTTCAATTTTTTTATGACATGTGCTTTTTTAAATTCGGATCATTGGGGTTATTAATTGATTTCCTGACCTTTTTTTTATAGTTCTAACTCGTTTCTTGGTAGGCTTGTTCAAGGTGAAGAAAGGAAATCTAATGGAAGTCTCATAAATGACATCATTATCTTATGATACCAAGTGTTTTTGAACACTTTAGTGTTTGTTTAACACTCTTAGAGAATTCACAATTTATCTTAAAAATTTGTTATCTTTCACAAGCTTAGGATCCATTAAATTCCTTTTGGCCTCTAAAAAGAATATTTCAATTTTTGCTACAAAGGGGTATAAAAAAAAAAGAACATTAGGAAAAACTCACTATATTTGGTTGAGGATTAACAATTGAACAAGAAAAATTCCATATTTCATTTTGGTGCACTAAAAAGAATCAAATCATTGCTTTGTGGACTTAAAATGAACAATTGTTTCCTTGTTTTGTAATTATTTACTCAAAGTAATATCATTAAAAGGAGCTATGTGCTTCTCTCGCACCTCACAATGATCTTCAGAATCAAAAGGCCTTTTGGTGACATTTAGTTTCGTAAATAATTACCCACACACTTCAATTTGGACTTTAAAATTGAACAATTCTTGTGAGTGTGAATGGATCATATTGTGTGCATTCTCTCTCTTTGGTTTGCAACAAATATTGATTGAGTTACAAATATTTTTTCTTTCTTTTTTTAATCTTAGAGGGTTTTCCTTGTGGGAAAAAGTAATCACCCAAGGGAATGACCCAACCAAGAACACGCTAAAGCCAAGCGACTTCCACCTAGGATATAAGTGTGGATATTGGAACAAAGGCTAATATCACAATGATTATTTCAATGTGAAGGGAAGAAATGGTCTCTCGCCACATGGATGGTCCCCCAAAAATGGAATGCCTACATTAAAACCCTTGTGTAGAAAGGAAAAAATCCCTATCTATTTGCTGGTAGAAGAATGGTCATTCTGAAGCCGCCCCACACTTTTATGACTTGTAGTAGAGATGGAAAGTATGCCATGGGAGATTCATGGGTACTAATTCTTGGCTTCCCTAAAAGAAGTGTTAAGTCATGGAGGGTAGCTAGTGGCGTCAAGCATCTAACCATCCATTGAAAGTAGGCATAGTTGGACTTGTCCAAGTGGGGACTCAACCAATATTGTCTCAAATATCCAAGCGTTGTACATGTTTTTGAAATCAAAACACATTGCTTGATTGAAAACATTGAAAACAAACATTTAACATGAGCATCAAATGTCGAACCCTTTAGGAGAAGCAAATATCCTTGAATGAATTCGCATGCCCTTGCTTACCCTTGGGATTCATATCCGTAGAGGTTTCTAGGCACTTGAATTTCATCTCAATTTTCTCCTACTAAAGTAAACATTAGGTAACTCTTGCTTTGATTTCGTTGATTTCCACATGACACACTTTGTGGGATAAGAAGAAATTAAAACATTAGACATCTAGTTTCAAAACCTAATCAAGAATTTTTTGTGGTAAAATGAATTCATTAAGAAAAGACTAAAAAAAATTGAATCCCACACATGTGTCTTAAATGATTTCACACAAGATCAAGATCTGGAAACCAAAGGTAAAAGCTCTTAGTCCAAAGGATCACCAAAAGTGTCTCTCAATGCTAGACGAATTTAGACAGAGACTTCTTTTTAAATTTTACATAAGAGCTTCAAGAAATAATCTAAATTGTATGAATTCTTTTATCAACAAAATCCAAATCTTTTTTAGGAATTCACACACCTTGTCTAGAGTAAAGCATGTTCTTCAAAACTGAGGTATTGTAAGCAAGTGTCTTTTTAGGTAAACATAGGATCAAAATTAAAACTTCATCCATCTTTCAAACATCAAACCAAAAATCATCTCACCATCAACTCTTGAAAATATTAGAAAAATCCTCCATGTTAAACTATGAGAAAATCATTTAAAAACAAACCCAAATCATCTTGTTTTATTAGATGTGTGTAGATGCATCCTTCTCCACATATTTATTCAAACTATCAAACCCTGTGGACAAGTCTATCCCTTGATAACATCCAACATCTTGGGGTTTAGGAGTTCACTATCCAAAAAAACAAAATCCAATCATCGTGTTTGGTTAGGTGTGTTTAGATGAATCCTTCTTCTCACACTTAGTCAAACTTGCATCTTGAGGAAAAATTCACTCTAGGAAATCTAACCTCTTAGAGTTTATGACTTCACAATACAACTCCAAATCAAATCAAATCTAAACCCAAATCAAAATAAAACATCAAATTCAAGTCCTAAGGTTTAACATCTCTTTCAATATTTCTCAAGAATTCTAAATCATCCATATCATCCATCTTTCATTTCACTATCATACTTTTCATCCTTAAATCATCCTAAATTTTCTCTTTTGTACCTAAAGTTAGATCAATCCAAAGAATTAGAGATTCATCTCCCACATTCTTGAAAATTGATCCCTATTTTATGGTGAAAACTATATTTCAACACAAGAGGAACATGGAATCGAACAAAGAAACATTCACTTCAAGTGACCTAAGCCAAACAAATTCTGAGATAAATCCTGTCAGATCAAGCAATCCTTTAACTAAATTTCCTTAAATCCTCAAGAGAAAAGTCAAGTAGAGGATATCACTAACAATTCTTTTGAAATGACATAAGATGAAATCATTGAGATGGTCCAAAACCCAGAAAATCATAAAATTAGTAACAACATGAGGAAACTCAATCCCTCACTATACATGCTTGAATTAGCAAAACAAGGGGCTAAACTCCCTTCTGATTTCGATGTGAGTATCAAGAGTTAGATGCAAACACCATCTTGGGGAATCCATCCCACAAAATCCATCACATCCATATGTCCCCCTCACCTTTCACAATCCTAATGACCCATCATCATCATTTCGTGCAACACCTTTCCCCATAACCTCACAAGGAGAAGGAGACATATTTGGACTAGGCGGCATCTTTGACACATCTTCATCATTCCCCCAAGGGAGTATGCCACTCACATTTCCACCACTCCTCCCCTTTCCATCAACATCCACATCACATATTGGTTTCGAGCTTCCCCCTTTACCAAATATCAATCAACAAAATCAAATTAACCCTTCGACTATTAATCAAAACATCATACATAATCCTCCCATCTTGTCATCAACATGGCAACAACATATGATAACCATCCTGGTAACACATGCCACCACCATCACATCATCAACCATCCCCTAGGTATCTCAAAAAATGGTATCTCAAGGACCAAGCATATCAATCAAACCATCTACCACCCAAATCGCAATCATCAATATGATGATACCTCTAACCATAGCAACAAAAACTATACCAAATATTCCACCACCACCTCCACCACCGAACACAAATGTATCAAGCCAATATAGCATTGCATTACAAGTTGCTCAACAAGCTACATATCAAAAGGAACTTCAGTAAATCCAAAACCCACAAGCCACTCTAGCTGCTCAACAAGCAAAATCACAATTAGTTACACAACAATCCACTCAAGCAACACAAACTACTCAACACAAGCCACACTAGCCAAAAAACAAGCACAAGTGCAGAAGGTTGCTCAATCCCAAACCCTATTACAACAACTAGTTTCCCAAGCACAAGCATAAGCCCAAGCATAGGCACAAGCACAAGCTCAAGCCCAATACCAACCTAAACAGGCACAAGCACAAGCACATGTGCAATACCTTGCACAACAACAAGCATCTTAGCAAAAATCATATTAGAAAGCACTGAAACAATATCAAGAGCAGCAAGAAGTAGCCCAACTAGGAGCCAAAAAACAAGCATTGTTGGTGCAAGCTCAGTAGCAACCACTATTAGCACAACAACAAAAGGATCAACAAGCATTGTTGATACAGTAACAAGTACAAGCATACTTGCATAGCAGAATGTGCAAACACCATCCATCAACACACCAACCTATCCACCCATCCCTCCAATAGGTGAACCATCATTGAACACCTTCATCTCACCCCCTGATCCACAAAATGATATAGCAACACAGATCAAGTTACTCTCCCAAAAAGTACTTGATCTTCAATCAGGGAGAACCATAAAAACACCTCCATATCCATTTGATAGGAGCCTTGTAATGAAACCATTCCCAAAGGGATTTGAGATCCCCAAATTTGATAAATACCATGGGACAGGAAACCCTGAAGATCACATCAAGGAATTCCAAGTTCATTGCATGGAAGTTGCATATGATGATACCTATCTGATGCAGCTATTTTCTAGAAGTTTGGCTAGCCATGTGATGGAGTGGTTCTCTCACCTTCCTCCTGGCATCAAGAAGTTCCAAGAGATTGTGGACACATTCATTAAAAATTATGCATTTAATATTGGTATGGATTTCAGTCCTGAGGAACTATCAACTCTCACTAATACATTTGACCGCAAAATATGACAAAATATGTAAAATTCGATGTTCGTCGGGTGCTTGTAAAATTTGATGTGTAATTTCCAATTTTTTGAAAGTTTATCCCCGACATTCGTCGAAATTTCGATGAACCTAGGATTCATCGAAATGTCGACTATTATTTTTGTCGAATTTTCGACAAACATGAAAATTTTAAAAAAAATCAAATTGTGGCCGACATAAAGAAAAGTGAGTTCACCCCTAATTTATTGTGTCATTGTTTTGCTCTACTTGAGATAGTTTGTGGAGAACTAAGGACGTTTTTCTTGGAAAAATAAGAAAAAATTCAAGAAGATATCGCCAAGTTGAGGGTAGTCATTGTCTTTTTGTAGAATTCGGTTGTGAAGTCAGATTTGTAGTTCCAGGTTTGAAAATCATATTTTAAAGCAACATCTCATCAGATTTCATTTTTAGAGGTTAAGGGTTTCGAGAATTTCATGTCTAGATTTTTTGTGTGGAATCACCATAAGATCACAATGAAGGAACAGATTCTTGTGACTGTAATTATGTGATCCATAACTGTATTGGTCATGTGGCATAGTTGTGCTATAACAAATACAGGATGCATTCATGTGTGACCCAAGTTTAATGTGGCTATGCTGTGATAGAAATGGAGGCACTCATATAATGTAGTTAATTCAGGTTGTATAATGTAGGTTTCAATCATCATTGGGTGCATTCAGGTTGTCTCAAGTTTAATAGGATAGGATGTAATTATAGCATGATCGAAGAGTGATTACCTCTTGCTGCAATAAAGAGCCTATAACTCTGGTTGATATGCAGAGTGGTTGTGTAATATCAATTATGTAGTGCATTCAAGCACAACCCATGTTTAATGGGCTATTCTAGAGAGTGATCAAGATTTTCTAAACCTTATGAATGTTACTTGACATATATTTGCATAATCTAAAATTCCTTCAGAGGCTTTTGAAGTATCAATGTATCCTATATAGGGTTTAGAATGATTTCTTTAATTCAAAAGAATAAATAAATGATGTATTTCCCTGTAATTAGATAATGTGGAGATCTTTGAAATCGCAACACACTATCCTCTTTGTTGTATTCATTACTCGGCTACTAGGTTTTTGCATGTGACATCTTTAATATCTTCATGACCGTGGCTTTTAAATAGATCTCAGTCTTTGCTTTAATCCTTTTCATGGTAACCCTTGAGTTCCATAATCCACCTTGAATCTCTTCTAAGAATGTGTCTTAAGCTAGACTGCATAGTATGCATATAAAGCAAGTCCTTCATACCTGCCATTGTTCCAAACCACCACTCACTGCCTTGCTTAAAATGTTGCCTCCATAAGCACAATAGCATGTTTTAAAATCATGGTTGCCAGTGATTGACCATTAAGCTCACCACTTTCATCATGAAGATACAATGAGATTTTTGTCTTCAAACTCAAGGCATTATGGAAGATAACATTGTGAATTGTTTGTTGTGTATTCAATTTTCTTGCACATTTATTGCTTTGCTAACTTCCTTTAAGACTGGGTATTACCCTCATTTGCAATCTCAAAACAGCTCACTCACTATCACTTGAAGATTCCTTTCATGAGCATCCTTCAATAAAATCAAACTATGCCCTATAGACTCCCTACTTACTACAGGGGGACTCATTGTTTCATGGTATTGTAGTTCTTGAGATCCTTCAACCTTATTGACACTACTTCACAGTCCACAAGGTATTATTCACTATTCTCCCATCTTTGGTGAGTCTCAAAACACTGCTCAAACATGCAATCCACTACCTCCATTATACAATATTAATGGCTAGAGAAGAAACATTGAACATGATTACCATTGTTACTTCATTTGGATAGTCATTCCCTAATTGCATTTGCCTTGTCTAACACTACCAAAAGCATTTGAAAAACCATTAAGGTCAGCAAGGGGGTAAGGAAACTCACTGTTAAAATCTCCACTTTACTATGGAAGGTTTGAGCTTTATTATCTTGTCACTGTTTAGCTTGTTTTTGACTGTCACATCTCAAGTGACTGTCATTCTTCTTACCGTAGATTGCATTTACAAATGTTAGTAAGCTACATAGTGTTCTTGTTATTGGCTACAATCTTTAGATTGCAAGATTTTGTTATTACCTACAATGTCTCAATCTTTCTGGTATTGCAACCTCACTAATCCGATATAGTTATTGTTTATGTTTCTACGGAGGCCTAGGGTTTGTACCCTAATCATGCTCTTACCAATGCTTCTATTGTTTTTTATTAGGGCTCTGTCAATGTTGAGGGCCCTAGGGATAAGCTCATCATAAGAAGTGACACATTGCATCTTTAACTAAAAGGATAAATCCGTATTGACATTAGCAATGATGATTCAGACTCGTTGCTCCTTAGGAATGGGTCACTTGCTCTTACTAGCTCGCTACCTCCATTGTTGTAGGAATTTTGTGATCAAGTTCAATATTCTGATTTTAGGAGTCTTAGCGGTTGGAAATCATAGTAAAATTATAATTTAATAAGTTTTGGAATTAGCATTGTAAAGTGTTTTGGGGTCATTAGCTTGAGACTATCTTCTCTCTTTTGTAGGTGGTTGCATGCCAAATTTTTTGGTGTAAAATCTCCAGAGGTATTAGATTATGTTACTGTCTATAAATAAAAGAGAATTATTGGAGTGTAGGCTTATTTTTGAAGATCTAAATAGTCAAGCTTGGTAAATAAAAATCATGTCAGATAATATTAGTCTAGAACAAAATGAAGAGACACTTGATAGATTGTGGGCTAGACTGAAAAGAAAGGGTGATGGGAAATGTTATTGTCCTTACAATAATTGCAAGGGCTTAAAGACGAGATGAATTTTAATCACAACAGCTGAGAGACATTGTAGGTAGCATGGTCACATTAAAGGGGGGCATGATTATAGTCCATTAGTAAGATGTTCATTATATGTGTTTATATTGATTGAATTTGTAAATGTTTATATTGTTTCTTTATTATATATATATATAATCACTTGGTCATGATCATGGTTTATTTTTGTTTATCATTATTATAAAGGTGGGGCACCCTAGGGCAGATGATATGGATTATTACGGCCCAGAGAATGTGGTTTTGCAAGCGGATGAACATGGAGTCATGAATATCGAAGATGAAGTTAATGATCCTATGGAAAGATGATCATGTACCCGAGAAAACAGTTGAAGATGATAGATGCGAATCA